>VBSM01000361.1:38600555-38659586 GCA_008086735.1 Cheirogaleus medius
GCAAATCAAAACCACAATGAGATACCACCTAACCCCAGTGAGAATGGCCTACATATCTTATTTTGAAGTAAAAAAACAAATGGGCAAAATCACCCGCTTGTGGCCCACGGGCTGTAGTTTGAGGACACCTGCTTTAGATTATAGTAATGTAACTTATAATGAGGGTAAAATTGTCTATTATTGGTACAGTAATCTACAAGGTAGTTTATCATGTATATGCATTAAAATAACATTAATTACTGAAATTAGAACTATTAGTTTTTCTGATCTGTGAGTCTATCTAGTTTTTATCACCCAAACTTCCACGTATCACTCTCCAGGCAACAAATTAAGGGGTTGAATAGTTATTTAGCCATTTTGAAAAATCCCATAAAGCTTAGTAAGCTCAAAATTCCCAGCACCTGCCATTTGTGGTGGTAAGTTTTCATTCATAGAGGTCTCCATGAAGGAAGCGATCCTGTGTTTCATAATTGGGGCTGCAGGTTGACTCCCACATGTAAATTACCTCTCCAAGGATTCACTGTATGAGTGTGGCCTGAACCACTTTCCAGTGATCCAGGCTCCCGTCTGAAAGTCCACAGACAAGAGAGATTGAATAGACTCCACGAACATCCAACACTTAATAGTAGCTACCATCTCAATTATCAGTTAACACCTTGAGGGAATACTGTAGGAGAACTCTTATAAAACATCTTTACAGGATTGGGCCTAGATGAGGCTAAGAAAGAAAGCTGCTATTATCAAAAGTAGGAGAGAATCAAAGACCACTTCATCTACTTTGTAATCTTGCCTGAGGCTTCCCATCTGTGAGGCTCCAACTCATCTTGAGCATGAATGACTTATGTTGCCAACCACCTGACTTGACATAAAGAAGCAGAGAAGGGCATTGGACTGGTGTCATCTGGTATTACTGTTCCTTTCTCGAAGACTAAAAGTAAAATTAAAATATAAGGAGGAAAACAATGAAAATTGTAGTTAGGGGAAAATGAAAAACACATTTTAATGTTTATTCCACTGGTCTCATGAGGCTAACTTCATAACAAACAAATGGATGCAGTAGATTAAAAACTAGCATTAAAATAAAGAAATAGAGCGAGGAATCAAGTATTTAGGCATGGAAGTATACAGATCTTTAATTTTAGTTTTTACAGCTGTTTTTTTTTAAAGCATAGAACTGTTCACTAAAATAGAGTTATAAACCAAAATTGTCTTAGAAACTCATGAAATTCCTTTTCCAAAATGGCTCCATTTTCTTGTTCAAAGTTCAAATTATTCTAATCACATTAGTTTGTCGTAGATAATTGGTTCAGTTGGATTATCTAATCATTTTTTGCCATCTCACTTACAGAATTTATTTTGTCATATTTCTTCATTTTAGAAGACTTTTTAATGTCCATAGTGTTGTTTATAAAAATAAAGGTCAAGAACATTTTTAAATGTTAATCCAAAGATTTTCTTGCCTTGGAAAGAACTATGGGTTCTAATCTTGGCAAATTTACAGAAAATTTCTGGTAACCCAAGAGGATCCTTTGGCTTTTCCCTGTCTTCCTAAAATGTTGTGATAAACAAGGTAGACAGGTTGGCACTTATTTTGGCTTTTATATGGTCTGAATGTTTGTGTTCCCCAAAAATTTATATGTTGAAATCTTAAGGCCCACCGTGATGGTATTAGGAGGTGAG
This sequence comes from Cheirogaleus medius, assembly GCA_008086735.1. NCBI lineage: Eukaryota > Metazoa > Chordata > Mammalia > Primates > Cheirogaleidae > Cheirogaleus > Cheirogaleus medius. Next base: position 38,602,236 of record VBSM01000361.1, read on the forward strand.
GCCTTTGAGAAATGATTAGATCATGAGGGCAGAGCTCTCATTAGTGTGATTAATGCCCTCATAAAGGATGTCCAATGGAGCTTGCTCACCGCCTCCACCACATGAGGACATAGTGAAAGGAACCTTGTATGAACCAGGAAGCAGCCCTTCACCAGACACCAAATCTACCCATGCTTTAATCTTGGACTACCTATCCTCTAGAACTATGAGAAATAAATTTCTATGTTTATAAACTACCCAGTTTAGGGTAACTTACTATCCTGTTACTCCAAATGGAGTAAGATATATGGGAGGGCAAATGACACATTCAAAATAATAAAACCTGAACAACACAATACTCAGTTAAGTTCCATGTTGCTATTTGGTAGAGAAACTGATGGAACTTTGAAGACTCCTGTATGGAACTGGAAATGACATTTCTCTGTATTTTTCTAAAAATTATTCATGTATTTGTTTATTTATTTATTTATAATAAAAAAGAATACCTTCTTCTTAACAGTTTTAGAGGGGGGGGAAACACAAAAACATCCTATAAGAAGAGGGTACACAAAGTACGCAAGGTACAGGGTACAGGGTACGCAAGAGAAATACAGTGTCAAGGTAGCTAACTGGACTCTTTCCTGATTTCAAAGCCATTCATGTAGTTCATAAAGGTCCTTCAGAAGTAAAAGTAAACTTCTTCATTTGACTTAACTCTGGTAAATGTTAAATATGACCTGTACAACTATTGGCCAAAATCAGTAAGTTACTCAGAAATGTGGGAAAATTTTTTAATAAGTGGAAAAAAATGTTATGACCAATTATAGACTTGAAGATCTTTTTGTTGGTTGAAAAGGAGTATATTTCATATTAAAATCTTTTTAGTGATTTCTAAGGCACATGCCTGTGAAGGGAATGCACACATGCAGTTTTTGTCAGGAGCCTTTTCATTAATAACAATTTCTGGATTTCCTTGAAAAGTTTTTAAAAGGTTAAATTATTTAGTTGAAAATTTCTAAATGTGATATTTTATGGATCTAGAACTTAAAAGAAGGGGGGTATGTGGAAGGTAAGGAACTCATTTCCATAGTAATACAATAAAAATACATAATTTAAACATAATTTGCTAGGATATCTTAAATTTATGAAATTATGGAAAAGAGAAAGGTCACAAGTTGAATGTACATGCTGTTCTTGTTTTTTTTTTTTTCTTTTTTAAGAAAGCCAAACAATGGGATAGGCACGGATGAAATAAGTTTGTGGATTGCATCCTGTAGTTGGGTAATAAAAATAATAAAATATTGATAAGTGGCTGTGTATTGTGTGTGGTTTTATTGAACACTATCTCTGATCTTTCTAGAAATATGATATAAATTTATATACACACACAAATAACTGGGTTGAATGGAATTAAAGGATATTATATTGATAATAGCATCAAGATTAAGATGTTAAATTCTTTTAAATTTTGCTATAGCTAAAAAACAAACAGATTTTGCTATTAAAAACAACACAACACTTTAAACCCCTTACACAGCCTTAGTGTGAACAGGGTCCAAAGCAAACATAAACTAAAAGGATTGCCAACACCAAAGTTTCAAACTCTATTATTAATAAAAGAAAGAACAGTGTTGAAATTTCATGGCGTGAGATACAATGATGCATCCAGTTGTTTTATTTCATAATTTATAATTAAATTGGAATTATCAAGATATATTTTGGCTTCCAAATAATCTGATGAATATTAAAGACCTTGAAATGTCAATCATTGCAAATAAAATTAGTTATGTGGAGATTATTTTCAGAAAAAAACTCATTTGATTGTTTGACTTACACTGAACCATTCTTGGAAACGCTGTCTTACATGGCAACAGTTCCTTCAGCCTGCTTGCCTTTAACGCTCACGTGTAGTCATTAGATCATTTGGCCTTTTAAACTGGGTCCTTTGGCGTATAATAGCTTTACTGGAAATTTAGTTAAAGTAATTCCTTCAACTTCCAAACACTCAGCAGATAAACCACTTCCTGCCTTTCGCTTCTTTTCTTTACAGCTCCACAAATGTGGCACTTACATTGAAGATGACAGCTTTGAGCAGGTTGATGAGAAACAATCATCTTCTAACTATCATTTGGCATCTATATTTTTCTCCTCACGTTTTTCATCTACAACGATTGTCAACCTTGGCTGCTTGTTTGAATTATCTGGAGAACTTTTTAAAACACTTATCTTCCCCCAAAAGATTCTGATTTAAGAGGTCTGGGGTAGGGCCCAGATAGTATTTTTCAGAAACTTCCCGGGTAATCCTAATGTATAAACAGAACTGAGGGGTACTTGTTTACAAGAGTTAGAACGGAAAGTTGAAGCAGGGCTGGAAATGTGGCTGGGAGAGGTCTCCTGCTGACCAATCAGGATGCTCTGAAACTCCTCTCAATTTGCACGAATCAGACTCTAAGACAGTGCTTCTCCAACTCGAATGTGCACAGGAATCACCTGGCCATCTTATTTAAACATAGGTTCTGATTCAGTGGGTCTGCACTGGGCCTAAGAGTCTGCATTTCTAACCAGCTTCCAGAGGATGCTGGAGCTATGTTCTACAGGCCACTGTTTCAGTAGCAAGTATTTAGGATAAATCTGGTCCCATGATAAAAATGCCGTCAGTTTTCTTTCAAAAGTTATTTAAAATGTAATACTGATACAGAGGTGTTGAATATACATTTATTTATATAGTGAAAATTTAGAAATAACCTAAACGTCTAATGACAGAGCTAATATGAAGGGATAGAATTCAACCTAACTGTATATTTCCAAAGAGCTTTTAATTACATGGACAAAAAAATCACTGAAATATACAATGAAAAGACTAAACTATAAAATTATATACAAACTATATAGAAATATCCCAATTACATTAAAATGGATGGAAATAGACTGAAAGAAAGTGATCCAGTATGTTTACTATGATAATGGCAGGTTTTGCAATTTTGAGCAAATTTACTTCCTTTTTAATTTTATGGATTTTCCATTTTATCTAATTAATATGTTTTGTCTTTATAATAAGTTAAAAACATATTTAGAAAAATAGTGTATTATACAAGATCATATATTCTTTTCTGATATTTTTATCAAGGGGCATCTCCAAGATTTAATCCCCATTAGTTTAACATTAACATTCCCTAGCTTTATAAAAATTTCCTTTGTGTATATATTGGTATGTATCTTTTCCACAACTTCTTATGATGAATTTCATGTACTCATTACTCACTGTGCATATGAAGAGAAGAACCTCCTTTGATTTATCCAAAAAGTAAAAGAATAAATCATTTCAACTTCAAGAGGAATAAATATTAAGAATTGTGAACTGAATAAAGTTACCTTGGAAATCTCAGTCTCTTTTCGGGAGATTAAAGGACAATCACATTCATGAAAAATGGATGTAAAACCATAAGCATATAATAACAGTCAAATATATGTATATACTTTATATATACATAATCTTGCATCGTGACCAAGCTATACTTATTCCAGAAATGCAGGTTGGTATAATATTTTTAAAAACATTATAAAATGATTGGATTCACCAAAAAATAGGATCTAATGAGGCAAGGTACTTCATACAAATATACAAATTAAATATTTAAATAAAAGCCTTCACTTCTCCAGTGTCAAATTCTCCTCAAAATCCTTGCCCTCAGCCACTAAAGATCCATTCAACAAAATAGAACACACTTTCCCTGAGTAATCAAGCCTATGGAAAGACATGCACAAAAATATATGGATGGATGAAGACTCAGCATTCTCTTTCATCAGACAATGGATCTTTCTAAGCACATCTAGAGGGAGCAAAAGGACTCTCTCTCTCAGCAGTGGTTACCAAAATTACACGACGTGCAAGAACAACTTTAATTAAGATAAAACCTTTCTTGAACAGAAAACACCCAGGGATCGCCTTATAAGGATACCTAAGACCTCAACCAGACTTGTTTTTGTGTGTGTGCTTGCCTGGACAACTCCTCAGCTCAAACATACTCAATCCTTTGATGCCACTGAACAATTTTCTTTTACCCTGCTTGTTAGAGACAGGTGCAGGTTGGTAGCGCTAACCACAGGAAAAGAGGAGGGGGGCGAAAATGAGTAGGCCAATGAGCATTTAGAACCTAACCCACAACAGCAGGAACTTGAGGTTAGGGACTTTTCCAGGCCAATGACAGCTTGGCTTGTGATTCTTCCAAGCCAGGAGCCAAAGAACCGGAACCAGGACAACACCCCTCAAAAAAATCAACTGTGACATGCTGCCCACAAGTACTCTAACCAATGTTGCAACAAACTAATACTCAATCCTGGCTGTATGCAAAAATCACCTAGTAAACTTTTTAAAAATATGTGATGCTAAGCCCTACCTAAAAAAACTGAATCAATCTCTGAAGATGGAGGCAGGATAGTGTTATTTTTTAAAAACTCTCCAGGGAATTGAAAACCCCAGTAATAGCCCACCAACTTGGCTCACCATTGCCTTGAACAGAATAGAGCATTTTGGTGTATTGGCATTTTAATAGTGTTCAAAAATTAAAGCCAAGGTACTGGGATTTCAGGTACCAATAATGGCCTAAAGAGAAAGAAGGTGAACAAAATGAAAAGTGAAACATAATTTTGAAAATAGTAGAGAGTCCTGGAGGCCTCTGAGTTTAGGAAGAATAAGTAGTTCTCTGCTTATCTATTTATAATGGTAATTCTTTCTTATTTTAATGTTCTGGGATTTTAAAATTCATTTTATCTGACCTTAATAAGCATATGCCTTTCTATTCTATCTAAATGTCTCAGACAGACTGAAACTCTGGTCTAGGCTGATCAGGATGTCCAAGAATGGAGCTAGAAGGTTATATATTTGTAATATTTCTAACATACATTGCCACAATTACTGGTTAAAAGTTCAGGTTATAAGCAAGAGCACCTTTTTCCTATCAGGTGTTTGCCCCTGTCTTCTCTCTAAAGTCTAACCCAGAGGCCTGACAACCTTCCCCTCACAACCTGAAGTTTATCCTCGTATGAATACTATTTCTTCCTCAAAGCTACAATTTTTTTCTCTATTCAACTTTGTATTTCACCAAATTAGGGTTACCAGACAATATTCAGGACTCCAGTTAAATTTGAATTTCCAATAAAGAACAAATAATTTGGTACATACTTATATTAAAACTATTCATTTATTGTCTGATATTCAGATATAACTGGGCATCCTGTTTCATTTTTGTTCTTGTTTTGTTTTGCTAAATCTGGTTATCATATACCAAATATGTCCTGAAATGTAGCAAAGTATTTGGAATATTTGCTTGGCATCAGAACTATGGCAGTAGTGTCAGATTCCAAATTAAACTTAAAATCAAACCAAGAAAAGAAGAATCCCAATTTCTAATTTCTTAATTCAAGACTTGAGGAGAAAACAGATAATCAAGCAATCTTGGTGGATATCAGTCTGAGTCAGCATTTAAAAGATCAATTAAAAACTTTTGATTTTGAAATTGTTATTATCGACATGACATTTTTTTGTAAAGGTTCTTGTAAATTATTTACCCAGTCAGTAAATTTTTTTGGATTAAATGCAAAAGTCATCTGTTAATCAATGAGTTTTATGTTTAAAAAAACCAAAAGGAAAATAACATTTTATTTTACCTCAGCCTGTTTTCAACATGGACACAAGGACTAGAAGTTCAATCTTTAATCATTTAGAGTGCATGGTTTTAGCTTCATGATTCCTTGACTGTACAGTGGAGTAAGATAATACAAACTCTAGATGAAAATGGCATCAGATATCATACTCAGAGAACAAGACATTTATATCTTCAGTGGTGAAGCAACTTGAGCTTATGACTAGGTTTGTGGGTTGCCTGGGGAGTGGGTGTCTGAAGTCACTTGGTAGGTAAATTCATTAGCATTAAAGAGGTCAAGGCATCATGAAGCTAAAACCATCCATTGAGAGTTGGAGCAGTCCTTCAGAGTTTTCCCAAATTGAGACAAGAGGGCAGGACATTGTACCCCAAAAGGACCAGTCATTAGATGTGGACTACCCCCAGAGAAGGAGCATAACTTTGTGAAAGGCAGATGCTTTAGCCAAAGGAAATTCCTAGATATAGATTCATCTGGGAGTAATCAGTTTAGCAAATGAGTGCCTTGATGTTAAATGGGGCATCCAGGATAGCCCCCTTCTCATGCCATGCAGATTCATTTGCTTCATATGCTAAGTTGACCACACCTGAGGACAGCTTCTCCAACTTCTTGCTAGTTTGCTCTTCTGGAGGAATTTAAAAGAGGATAGCTAATGGAATGAACTATAGTCCCTGACACTGCATCTGGACTTAGTCCATAGCTGATACTAATTTTCTTCTTCTTCTACTACCCATCCCAGATTCCCCTCACCCTTAGCCAGCACCTCTTTGAGTCTAGGTGGCTTACCTGATATGGTGACCCAGACCCTAAAGATTTTCTAAGGAATCTAAATCCCCTGATATTCAAACTCTTCTTAAGCTGTCATACTGTGTATTTACTGTCAAAACTGGGCAGGGGAGAGATTCATTAGTGAATCACACAGGCACCAAGACTACTACTGATGATCAGGGCCAATTACCCCTGCAAAAGTGAGGTATTCTCTCCCTGCCTGCTTGTCTTTTGGAGCCTGAAATGCTGAGGCAGCAACCATAGCTTCAAATTTAATAGGACTCTCATTCTATCCTATGGTGGAAGCATTACTCTATGGGAATCAGGACATCTAGACTCACAGAAATTCAAATTTCCCAATGGGATCACTAGACATGATGGGACATGGAGTTTGGTTCTTGGTTCTTAGACCTGTGTATGTTACCAACTAGGGAAACAGCGCCATATAATGGCCATGATTTAGGGTATATACTGCTCCCTGGAGAATGGTGCCTCATCCTCCCAGGGTATTATATTTAAGCTGTCACCTCAGTTACACCTTTAAAAAACTATTCCATCTTTCTAGCATGTCAGCAGCTTCTAGAAAGTATGGTATGTGGTAAGGCCAGAAGAGCCTATGGTTATACACCTACTTTCATAGCTCCTTTGCTATAAAGCAGGTCTCTTGATTTGAGATGATGTTATAAATATACCTTGTTGTTGATTCAAACATTACGTAAGCCCCTGAATAGTGGTGCTGACTGAGACTGCAAAGGTGGGGGGGGAAAAACTATCCTAAAATATGTATTGATTCTAGAGAAACTGAATTCCTCCTCTTTCCAGAATTGTTTCAACAAGGGATAGTAGCATACCGGGGCCTCAGCCTTGGTCTTTGTTGCTAGTGGTTTGAATCTTCAGCATCGTGGTAGCTAGATCAGTGTTGGGTGTGCTGAGGTTTGAATGTATCTCTTCCAAAATTTATGCTATCAATGCAATTCTATTAAGTGGTGAGGCTCTTAGAAGGCTCTTAGGCCATTAGGGCTTTGCCCTTGTGAATTGGATTAGTAACCTTATAAAAGGGCTGGAGGGAACTAGCCAGGCCCTTTTTGCCCTTCTGCCTTCCACCAGGTGATAATGCCTTCCACAGTATTCAAGACACCATTTGGAAGCAGAGACCGGGCCCTCACCAGACACCCAACCTGTGTGGGCCTTGACCTTGGACTTCCCAGTCACTAAAACTGTGAGAAATAAATTCCTGTTCTTTATAAATTACCCAGTCAATGGTATTTTATTATAGCATCACAAAGACAGGTGAGTTGGACATATTGGGTCCATGTGCACAGCCTCTATACTTGCCACCATGGGTAATGTGTCCAAGAGCTCACTGAACCAGCACCAAGTTGACCAAAGATGATGTTAGCTGAGGATCATTTGACAGTTGAGTCATTCTGTATCCTGTATTGTTTTATGTCTCTTATGTCTCTGTTTTGGAGAATGCTCTCTTCTGGGCGTGTATTATAATACAAAGATCTTCATACTTCATGCAGTTTCCTATCAGACCATCCTATTTGTCTTAAGCAATTTGGAATTCTATAACAAAATACTATGAACTAGATGGCTTATAAACAATAGAAATTTATTTCTTACAGTTCTGGAGGCTGGGAAGTCCAAGATCAAGGCTTGAGAAAATTTGGTGTCTCATTAGTGCATGCTTCTTGGTTCATAAACAGCCATCTTCTCACTGTGTCATCAGGTGGCAGAAGGGGCTAGGGAGATCTCCAGGGTCTCTTTTATAAGGGCACTAATCCCATTCATGAGGTCTTCACCCTCATGACCTAATCACTTGCCAAAGGCCCTACTTTCTAATATCCTATGGGGGGTAAAAATTTCAACATAGGAATCTTGAAGTGACATAAACATTTAGTCTGTAGCACTGTTTTAAAAATATAGGTTTTATTATTATTCAAATATTGTGACTGCCATTGAAAAGATGTTATATTCACAGATTCCAACAGAAGGGAGCATGCCATGCTATAGGGAGCTACAGGAGAAAGTACTGGGGTCAGTCAGAAGGCAGGTGAGAGGAGGAAACTGTGTGAGAACTTTATTGTGTTATTGTGGTTTCCTTGTAAAGAAACAGGTGAGTCGGGATAAGCAGGTTGAGAATTGGCTATTTTGAATAATGACAGTGGGCCCTTGTCTACTACCTGGCCCTGGGATGAATAAGGAAAAGGAATAGTGGCCCAGACTGTAGGAGTATAAGATCTTGATAAAGAGGTAGTTGATTTATGGGATCTGGATTGGCTGGTTTTCATGTGAAAGCCTGTTGCAAACAAGTTGTTTGCTATCTGGTGGAATTAGCCAGCCCTAGGAGGAGTAGTCCCTCTTGGGTCAGTAAGCCCCTAAGATGTCAAAGCATGAAAAATATAAATAATAAGACACAATTAATACATATCCATATGCCTCTTCTCCATACCTCCTGGTCCCTGATTTTTCAAACTATCTATCCAAGACCCTAAAAATAAACAACCAAGCTATTAATCACTGCTAATTAGTCGACATGTATTTTTACCTCAAGCCACTTCTTTCCATAGAAAGTAGATGGCAAGGTCAAAATCGGGGCCTAAATTCTCATAGGGCTTACCTTCACCTTTGGTAAAACCAGATATCTTAATAAAACCTTCACACTTGCCACTACTTACTCATCTCATTAATCTGATGTCATCAGTATAATAACAAAAGCATAAATGCATATTCTTGGCTATTCCACGTTAATTCAAATGGCTTCTCTTTCTCCTTCTGGCTACGGACAATAGAGTCACCAGACCAATATACGTAAGGCTGTGTTGATCTGCTTTAGAAGAGATACCACATCTAATACAGCAGTTGCAATGGGGGCTAATATTTGGGTAAGTTTGTGGACCATGTCCATATCCCTGTCACCTGCCAAGATCTATCTGTTTTGTAAGGACCAGACTAGTGAATTACATAAAGATATTATGGGGACCACCATCTCTGAATCCATTTATATTTTTAAGGGTAGTGTTCTTCTCTAACATTCTTAATGGAATGTGATTTTTGAAATTTATTATCTTGGCCAGGAGTGGGAATGGGAGGTAGGAGGGTAGTCAATTTCAGAGCTTCCATTTGGCCTTCCCTACTATGTTAGCTCTTACTGCTTAGGATAAGGAATCAATACAGGCTTTCTGCCAAACACCAAATATGTCCATCCTTATTATGTATTTGGGGAGTGAGGAAATAGCTACCAGATGGATTTGTGGACTTAGTGAGCTGAATCTGGGCCAGGATTCCAAATCTTAACCTAATCCATGTATGCCTCCCTTTTTAACAGAGTTTTGGTGATATTTTGTATCCCAATGTATCAACCTCAACCTAAGCCCCATGTCCAATAGTCATCAAAATATCTGAGTATTCCCCTTACTTGTGTAAATGGCCATAGGTTGCTTAATAAGGATTATTACATACACCTGTCATGGTATTGCAAAATACTGCATCACAAGGAGCCAGCCTTTCCTCAGTCAGTAATCCAGGATCTAAAGACAGGGTGAGGTCAGAAAATTGGACAAGGGATCATGATGTTTTATTGGAGTAACTTTTAAATACATTTTTGATTTATTTTGGTTGTAAACATTTTATAAATTGAGCAAAACTCTTATTGGCTGCCCATTTTTCTTGCCCCTAGAACTACTGTGTTTTATAATATCTCCATAGTTCTCTATAGGTCAGGTCCCTTAGGCTGCCCCTCAGACTATACTGCCAATTATGATCATTATACCTATATTGTTTCTGATGTTTAAGTTTTCTGTCACCCAGCCTCTTTTATGCTGGAACCAATCATCCTCACTGCTATTGGAAACTCCAATACTGTAATAGCATCTCTTATGTCACCCTTGTCTACAAGGATATCCATCACTGAGCTACTCAGATGTGCTAGTGGCCCTCGCCCGAGCATCTCTCATCAGTTTGGCAGGTGGAGTTTCCTCCAGGTTTGCCCACAGTGAGCTGGGGTTTTCCAGCCTTATATGGTACACCTCTGCTAGCATGCTCCCCTCTCTGAACCTCTTGATCCCTTGCTCCACAGCCTGCCATAGCATTTCCAGCATCTCTAATTTATTTATTGAGGCCCATCAGATTTTTCAAGTTTTTAAGAATGATGGTATACTGTCACTGTTTCCTAAGGTCCTCAATAGGATAACAAATCTTATGCCATAAGATAGTGCTCCCATATTGATGACCTCTCCTTCATCTAGTATCATGTTCCACCTCCCCATTTTGACTCAGCACCATAAGAATCCAGCCTTATACACACTCTCCAGGGTCCCACCGGTGCATGTTGCTTGGTCCCACTGCTCTTTTAGTTAGTCCCAGCATTAGCATTTCTTGGGCAAAGCAATGTGTAACTTGACTTTAGTTATTTTCTGATGGCCAGTAGGGGAAGTGGAGATAGATCCTGAAAACGTGTGCATTGTCTTGTAAGGCAGAGTGCTTTGCGTTGTCTTAAAGCAGGGGAGGAATGCTAGACTTTAACAGAGAAGAGTGGGCTGCTTCTACAGGCTTGTGTCCAAGGGAATCTGGAAATTCAAGATTTTCAAGTATAGTGGCTCAGATGTCTCCATCCCACATCTCAGTGTGAAATTCTTCCCAATCAAGATCCTGAGCACGGTAGTCTCGGGATCTGGCATTCTCTGGAACTTTCCTACCCTTATTAAGTATGTCCTATGCCTTATCTTCAGCTACTCTTTGCTCTCTAGCTGCTGGAGATGAAAGTTCCCTTATATGCTGCTTAAGAGACCCTCTGGCTTTCACACATCACCTTAAATTAGTAATTAATCACCTTCTTTTTGCCTTTTTTTTTTCCAATGACACCCAGCAAGAGCAAGGAGATTCCATACTCCCTATACTTACTATTTTCTCCCAATCCAGTACTAACCAGTCCAAACCCTGCTTAGCTTCCGAGATCAAACAAGATCGGGCGCATTCAGGGTGGTATGGCCATAGATAACTTTCTTCAACCTTTCTAATTTCAAAAAAAATTACTCCTTGATAATATGTGTTTAAATAGATATTTAAATTCTATAATAATGTTATAATTAAGGTGGTTTTCACTCTTCCTCATTATAAATAACTCTGCTGAGCTCCATTGTACAGCTTTCTTTTTTTTCCCATCTATTTCTTTAAATTCAATTACTCAAAGATGAATTTTCTGGTTCAGTTGTGTATCTGTCTTAAAGCTTTTGGTATACATTGTCAAATATGTGCCAGAAATGTTAGACCAGTTTACACTCCTGCTAGCAATGAACAGATAGCTCTTGTGTCCTTAGCACCTTCTCAACCTTGGTAATATCATTCATCATCATTTTTGCTAATATGGTAAGATAAAAAGATATTTACTTTTTAAAAAAAATATTTGAGTTGAATTTTAAATATTTTACTGGCTATTTATGTTTTTTCTTTTATAAATTGTCCATCTAAAGTCTTCAAAAAGGTCAAGAACAATGCTCAGAAGAACAATGAAGGGCATTTGGTGTAGTGTTTTACGAACAGTTCTCTGAATATTCCTGTGCTCTGGTACTGAGAAACTTGAGGAGTTGGAGGGAGGGAGTCATTATGGGGAAGAAGCCACACTGTGGAGAAGGAGAAGGTAAGCAGGTAGCACTATTGGTGCTGCAACCCTTGTTTCAAAGAGAATATCTATATTTATTTTTGCTTTATCTATTTGGCTTCTCCTTAAGATTTTATTTGAGGCAAAGGGTCAAGTAGAGCAACTTTGAAAACCATTCATTCTTGCCCAAGCCGTCAATGTTTTAGATGGGGAAGAAACTCAGTCTTAGAAAAGCTAAGGGCCTCTGGGCAGCCAAGTGAAGACCAACACCCCAGGCTAGTGTCATCAAAGCAAGAGCTGGTCTCCACTCTGCTGTTTCAAGATGTTTTTCTTTTTTTTGACTACTCAGCCAGAAAATAGTTCAAGGTGATTCAAGTGTGAAAAGTGCAAGAACTTTCTCCTTAAAACCAATTACTTCCCTTGAGGAAGGGGTACAAGTCTTTTAATAAACCACTGGCTGTCTCCGGCAGCCAGCCTGCATGTTCCATTGCTCTCCAAATGCAAAGCAGTCTCATCAGGCAGAGTTCTATAAATACTTTATTTTAAATGGAAGATCAAAGATTAAATAGACTGCCTTGGCTTTCTAGCTATTGTAGTAGGATTCACATTTCCCCTTATCTCTCCTAAATACATGATTGATAATATCTTCCAAACAGTGGTTAGTACATAATTTACCAAATCATATTAACAATTTATTGATTCACCTTGGGTTTGAGGAATATCATCTTAGTTGTTCAGTCCTTGGACATTATCAGAGCTGAAAATATATTTCTGTTTCAGGTTTTACATATTTTAGCAATTATTTTCAGTTCATGTACTTTTGCCCTAAAGCAATTTCAGAAGAGCGCAGTTTTAAACATCAAAAAGAGAATAACTATAAATACTTTACCTGAAATATGAACTTTAGGACTACCAGAAAGTTTTACACTCTAAAAATAACCTTGATTATTTCTAGTTTATCCATTTTTTCTATTATTAACTCTTTATCTTCTTATTCAATATTTTATATCCTATTATCAACACTTGGTATTTATTATGTACATTTTATGTGCTAAGAAATTTTTTGGCATCATTTCATTTAATCCCTACAATAACAAATATTTAGGTGGGTTAGGGACTGTTATTATTTCCATTTTATGGATGCAGAAATAGAACTTAAAGAGGTTAAGTGAGAAATCAGACTTTAAATCATGCTTTATCTGTTTCTGGAGTTCAAGTTTTATTCAACATATTTTATACTTCTCATGGTACAAAAAGAAATTCCACAGTCATTTGGATAGTTCCTTTAGTTAAGCCTTAACTTCTATGGTCTCTATAAGTACTCTAAGTCATATTTCAAATTATAGAAATTTTATTAGACAGCAAAATATACTTTATACTCACAGATGAATCTGTCAAGACTCAGAATACTGAATGCATTTCATTACAGATATGAATAGTGGTTTGTCATCAGACTCTTCAATATTCATTAATTTCCTTGTGCATTGAAATAAAAGTGAAGAATCATTATGATTTGATTTATAAAATTCTAAGCCTCTCAATGCTAGGGTTTTATCTAGCCAAAAATATGCATATATATTTGTAAAATGTGAGCCTAGATCCTTGAATTCAGAAAGATTAGAGACAAGTTTGCTAGATTTGTCTCCTTTCAGAAACCACATTCTAATTCTATTCATGCAGATCTTCATTCAGTTCATAGATGTGAAGTGTTAGGAATTATAAGAGCTGTACTCTTGAATTGATATAAACATAACCTAGGAAATATACACTAGTATATGCATTATATAAGTGCTAGAGATAATTTTAAAAAATCATTAAGTGATAAAGATTCACTTTGGCCCAATAACTTTTTTTAAATCAGAATATTACAGGGGTACAAATGTTTAGGTTACGTATACTGCCTTTGCCCCCCTCCCCGAGTCAGAACTTCAAGTGTGTCCATCCCCCAGATGGTGTGCACAGCACCCATTAGGTGTGAATATACCTATCCCTACTCCCTCCTCCCATCTACCTGATGAATGTTATGACTATATGTGCACTTAAGTGTTGATCAGTTAATACCAATTTGATGGTGAGTACATGTGGTGCTTGTTTTTCCATTCTTGTGATACTTCACTTAGTTGAATGGGCTCCAGCTCTATACAAGATAAATACAAGAGGTGCTAGATCACCATTGTTTTTTGTGACTGGGTAGAAATCTGTGGTATATGTATACCACATTTTATTAATCCACCCGTGTACTGATGGGAACTTGGGTTGTTTCCACATCTTTGCAATTGTGAATTGTGCTGCTATAAACATTCTAGTGCAGATGTCTTTTTTATAGAATGTCTTTTTTTCCTTTGGGTAGCTGCCCAGTAATGGGATTGCTGGATCAAATGGTAGTTCTACTTTTAACTCTTTGAGGTATCTCCATATTACTTTCCACAGAGGTTGTACTAGTTTGCAGTCCCACCAGCAGTGTAGGAGTGTTCCTATCTCTCCGCATTCATGCCAACATTTATTGTTTTGGGACTTTTTGATAAAGGCCATTCTCCCTGGAGATAAGTGATATCTCATTGCAGTTTTGATTTGCATTTCCCTGATGATTAGAGATATTGAGCATTTTTCATGTGTTCGTTGGCCATTAGTCTATCTTCTTGGGAAAAGTTTCTGTTCATGTTCTTTGTCCACTTTTTAATAGTGTTGTTTGATTTTTTTCTTGCTGATTTTCCTGATTTCTACATAGACTTCCACAGGGAGAACTACGAAACACTTAGGAAGGAAATAGCAGAGGACATAAACAGGTGGAAAACCACACCATGCTCATGGGTTGGCAGAATGAACATTGTTAAAATTTCTATACTACCCAAACTGATCTACAGATTCAGTGAAATCCCTACTAAAATACCAGCATCATTTTTCACAGATCTAGAAAAAATAATTCTATGCTCCATATAGAACCAGAGAAGACCCTATATAGCAAAACCAATCTTAAGCAAAATAACTATGTTTTGATCATATTTTAGACTTAACAAGGGTAAGTGAGAAATGTTGACGAGATTCCTACCATCACTCATAAAGAACGAAAGTTGTCATGAATTAAGTTTGACATTTTATATCTGACAACACTAGAACCTAAAACAATAAAGTATTCTACTTGCCTTATATTTTTATATGATTGGCAAAGAATTTAAACTTTTCTTCAAATGTATCCCACTAACAAAATTTTTATGAGATGATGAATAGGCTTGTTTGTATATCCAGTTTGGAAAATTAACTCTATAGGGCTAAACAAATTCCTTTAAAGTTGACACAGAACACAGGACAGGTCATAAAAAGTAATGCGAGACTACATTTTTATATGCCATTAAAAATCCCATTAGCTTCATTGTTATGTTAGTTACCATTTTGAATACTGGCTCTGCATCTGCTTGTTTCTATCCAGCTATTGACTAACATGGTTTCTCCCGTATATTAATGTCTTAGTTTAAATTTTTGAGAGGCACATGTAATTGACCCAGCTCACCTTTTGATGCCAGGTCATGACTTGTGCTAACATCATAGCAAGTGGGCATCTGGGTTGTTGACAGTTCCGCAGAACAGTAGAGGCCCATGAACTGCTCCTAAGGCCACCAGAACAGCCCTGGATCCAGCTACCCTAAGGGCTAGTGTCTGATTTAAGACTTTTTTTGAGACTTCACTTTAAATTTACAATTAAGCACAAATTTCCTTTGAGCTAGTTTGAGTGGTTTCTGTTCTTTACAAACAAAGACCGTATTTCAGAACAGATTGTAACAACCTTGTCAAAATTTTTCATTTCCACGTTTTATGTCTTATATTGTATGGTGTAACTAATATACATTTTGTAGCCTTGAAAAATTCTCTCTTTTTTTGGAGAAAGTTAAAAATTAAGATAAAATATGGTCTACTTCCATGGAAACAGTTAGCAACACCAATATACAGGAAAGGAACAAATGAAGGCACTTATGAAAATTAGGAAGTAGAAAAAAGAGAAGGAAGGAGAACAGTTTTTGCCTTTGTTTTTTGTTGTTGTTTGTTTGTTTGTTTTTTCCCCCAGAGATTTAAGAGTTAGATTGGAAAGTTGCTCTAAACTGTGTGGTGGTTAAATGGGTATCTCTGAAGCTAGACTGCTTAGATTCAAATTGTAGCTTTGCTAAATTTAGCTGGATGACATAGGAACAACTGCTTGGAACAACCTCACCTCTCTGTGACTTAATTTCTTATACTTAAAATTGGTAGAATAGTTTTCAGTTTTTAACTAGTTATCTTCGGTTCTATAAAAATAGTCTAAACCCTTTTATATATTCATAGTAACTAAACAAATATGTAGCCCCAGTGGACATTTACTGTATCCTTCTATTGAACAAGGGCAGGATGGTAAATCTAAATAACTTTGTGACCTAGCTAGGATGTTTGAGGGCAAGAAGTCTGAAACTTCTTGCTCAGTTGCCCAAGACAGGGCAGATCTTCCACAGCACAGTTTGGGAACCACAGCACTCCTAGAGTTGATCATCACACAGGTGTTATTCCTCCATCAGAAAACCCTATGATCTCAATCTCTTTATCTCTTTATTCCCTTTCCAGTGAAGGACAGCTGCGTAAATGTGCAATATGCTCTGTAATTGAATAGCACCTGGGCTAAAGTGTGTGCAATGATTCATGACAGATGAAAATTTGATCTTGGTGCCAATATCTCTTGTGGCTTGTGCTACAAATCTAAAATCTAGAATTGCCTAGGTGTTTTACCATGGTTTGACAGCTTGTAGGATTCTGAGCTCTAAAACCTTGCCTAAAGACCTTACCACCTTGATCAGACCCATGGCACATTCTTGGCTGCCTAGATTCAATCACCTTATTTTGATGACCTAAGTAAGGGAGGTACTTGGTTTGAAACATCCAGAGTTTGCCATTTGGATTTCAGCTATTCCTCTGTCCACTGAGTTTCCTTGACTAACCTTTTGGTAAGGTTTGCTTACTCCTGGGCTCTTGGTTCCTGCCACTCACTGTCCTGGAAGTATCCAACACTTGCCTCTTTGGGAACAGCAGAATAAGTGGGTATCAGGACAAGAACGAAAGCTAATATGTACAGAGTGACTACAATGTTTAAGAGGTACACTAGACATTACACATATGTGTGTGTTTAATCCTTATGAAAACCTATAATATTAGGATTGTTAGCCCCATTTTAAGAATGAGAAAACTGAGGCTCAGAAATCACATATAACTTTCCAGAAAAAAACAAAACAAAACATACAATCAACACACAGTGGAATTTCTGGCTCCACATCGCCACTGAACATAGCAGAATTATATCTGTGATGACACCATTAGTAGTTAGATGTTTGCCTTTATTCTTGGTTTGCTTTTATTCACTTATTTGTGGAGAGAACTGCCCATGTGGTTTGTTTGTTGTTGTTTTTCCTAAATAATCTTAGCTGTTAAAATAAATCAGAGCTTCCCGGAACCAACCACACACTGAAACCATTACATGGATTTGTTTTTTCTCTGAACTTCTTGACTTTCAGTTAAGCCAGAAAAGGAAACAGTATAATGGTTAATACACAGAATTTGGGATAGATAAATGTAGATTCAGATTCTGTTACCAGCATTAACTTAAATGTAACTTAGGTCTAATTCCTTAACATCTCAACCTGAGACCATGTATGTAAAAGTCTCCACAGGACCTGTGAAGTGATGAAGAGTACGTGTTCAGTAAACACTATGTACAGTTGTGCTACTGTTTCACAATTATCCATTATAATTATGGTCTTCCAATGTACCCTTCCAATGCTGTGCTCTGGACTGAGGTCAAGCAGAAGGTAGGGCAAATAAACATTAAGTAAACAGCACAAAAACCCAAGACTCGAAACAATAGTTCTCTCTTTTCTTTAGCATCTTATTCTCTCTCAACTGCCTGTCAAGAGAAGAAAACACCCAGGAATGAAAGGTTTAGAGCTTAAAAAGGAGGAAAACATGGCCATACTCCAATTCTTTCCTGAGAATTCAATTGCTCTGTTACAGTAAGTAATCGCTTTGAAACTAGGGAGGACTAGGAAAGAGTAGATGGTTAGTGGACTTTTAATAAAGAGATTGCAAGAAATCAGATTAATCAATGGAAGGTGAGCCAGAATTTGCTAATGAAATGCAGAACCTTTCCCCCGAAGCATTGATCCAGACCTGGCTGCGTTGTCATAATATTTCATACCATAATAACTCTAACCACAGTGCTGTGGGCACTTTGCACTACATAATTTTCAGGCAGACACTAGTCCAAAAATACTTCTTAAAATTTGAGTATGTATTCTCCTAATGGCCAACTGCCTGACTCTGAATAAGCTTCTCAAAGTGCTTTAGCTCTGTATTTGGTTATCCACAAAATGAATCCCTTTCTTATTTTGACTACCTATAGCCTCATCAGGGAAAAGTGCATACAAGAAACCAATACACAATTTTAAGTGCCAATCAGTTGACCTGTGTTCCCATCATCTCAGGGTTTTGTGATCTGAAACAGATCATGCAGTGTCTCTGGCCTCCATTTTCCCATTTGTAAAACAAGAATCTTAGTAGTGTTGTTTGTGCGGTTTTACAGCTAACAAGTCACTCTCTCATACATTATCTCATTTGGTATAACAGCCTCTTCCTCGCCTACCTCTTTGGTTGCTATGGAGATAAAACAAGTTAATAGGTCTGAAAAGCTTTTGAAAAGTTAAAGGGACCAGTCAAATGCATGAGTAATAATGGTTTCACAATATAATTAGAAAATACTACACGGGGAAGCCATGTTTCCAATGTTTAATTAGACAATGTTCTTAATCTATTAACACAGACCTCCACAGCAGTTTTGTTTTAGCTAGTGAGCATTTAATTTGCACTGCAGAATTTATCAGGAAGCAAGCCAGCCAGCTCTCGGTAACACAGAAGGCAGAGCAACCAATGGTGGAGAGCCTCGTCAACTCCAGGCCAAATGCAGCTTCTGATTGGCTCATTCAGAAGAAGGAATTTGTAGCTGTTATTCCAAGGAACCCACACAATGCAGAGCTGCTTTTCCTTTTACACTTCCCACTGGTGTAGTAAATAGTAACTTTTTGCCAACCATTCATAAAACACTCTGCCACACACATCTAAAGTGCTTATTTTGAGATATACAAAGAAATGTGCAATCTTTAAAATGGCTCAATGTTTTTCAATTCTCATTTTTCTTTCCAAGTTCATGATTTAAAAGCATTTACATAGTGAAAAACCCATTTGAAAAGCACATAATTATGAGCAGTTTTCTGTAAAATATAGCATAAAAATACAATTTGAAAAAGTCCTAGACTCACATTTGAAAAAGTCCTAGACTCAGGAAAGCAACAATTTAATTTGAAAGCTTGCATATCTAAAAAATATTTTTTTAAAAAAATAGTGAAACTGTCTTAAATAGTCAATATCATTTTTGATAAGCATTTAATGAGATACTGGCATACTTTCTATTTATTGTAATATTTAATGTCTTTTAAAATTAGTAAATGCAAATTGTTAAAAGAAACCTAGACAAGATTATTTAAATTAGCCAATTGTTTATTATCCATTTAAAAATATAAGTGACTCTGTATTATTAAAATTTAATGATAATATGTAGCATAGTGTATGCAGTATAATATTTTAGATATAGAATTCAGCAGTTCACTTAATTAGACACCAGAATATCAATGATGAAAACTTAAAAAATATACTGGTAGCTCCTAAGATCTCTCAATGAAACTTCTCAAATAGTGAATAGGAACTTGTTGAAGACTTTTTAAAATGTTTCTTAAAGTCCTTTTGTTACTTTTAATGTTTATGTAATATAGACCTATAAAAGTAAGAATATGTGGAAAGAATCTTCGGTAGAACAAAGCAGGTGAACCATTACTCCTGTGCTTTGCCCAGTCTTTACCAGCAGGGCTAGACCACACGGAACTCCATTTTTGAAAGCACACAGGTAATGAATGCTACCAGTAGTCAGTCCCCATCATGTTTAGAGACACAAAATCTATTCTACACCCCTAAGAGAAATAGATACATTTAAATCTGAGGATTATGCTAAACTGCATAAAATAGGAGAGCTCTTACCAATACATAACAAATTTAAGCATTATAAAACCCTTCATTCACTTATTTGTGACCTGAAACATTTTGTATTTTTCTTTTAATTTTCCACAGATAAAGAAAATAAAACACTGATTAAAAGTTAAACAACATAGATGAATATCAAAGATTGATTTCCTCTGTGAGATGGAGAATAAATGTGTTTGAAAATGGTACAAGATTAACTCTTAGAATGTAATAAAGGCTAATTTTAACTGCTCAGTTGTTATATTTTAAAGTGAGTAGGAGATAAAGAGCATGGATCTTTAATTATAAATTCCTGATTCCTTAGAGAAACTTGAACATCCCTCTCTTATTTTATGTACTTTCTCTGAGTATCTTAACCCATCCTATAACTTCAACCAACATCTTACATTCTACTCAAGCTGTTTTCCTCATTTCACAACTCACTTATCAAACTTCTCCTGTTGGAGGTCCCATGGTATCTAAAACTCATTATCAATCCATCAAAATCCTTATCTCCATAAATGTAATCTCCTTCCACCTAAACCAGAAATCTTGGAGTTAACCTAAACTCCTCTCTTTTCATTTCTTGCCATATCCAATAAAGCCATGTTGTTTCAGAGTATGGAAGTTACTCAAACAACTCAAAATAGAATTACCATGTGATCCAGCAATCATGTATCTGGGTATATTTCCAAAAGGATTGAAATCAGTATGTTGAAGGAGATGTCTGCACTACGGTGTTCACTGCAGCATTATTCACAAAAACCAAGATGTGGAAACAAACTAAGTACTCATCAAAAGATGAATGGATACAGAAAATGTGGCATACATACACAATAGAATGCTATTTAACCTTAAAAAAGAATGAAATTCTGTCATTTGCAAAAACGTGGATGAATCTAGAGAAGATTACACTAAGTGAAATAAGCCAGACACAGATGGACAAATATCACATGATCCCACTTATATGTAGAATCTAAAAATGTCAAACTAATAGAAGTAGAGAGTAAAATAGTAGAGAGGGGAAATATTGACCAAAGTTTCAGTGAGACAGGTGAAATAAGTTCTGGTGATCTGCACAGCAAGGTGACAATAATGAATTATAATCTATTATATATTATATATTTCCAAATTGCTAAAAGGGTTTATTTTAAACATTCTCACTGCAGAGAACTAATAGGTATGTGAGATATGATAATTATCCCCATTTTCTCATTCCACAATGTATACATGTATTAAAACATCCCATTATACCCCATAAATATATATAATTATTTGCCACTTAAAAATAAAAATAAAATGTAAAAAAGAAAAATGCTTATCGGCTGATTTTGATTAGTCAAGATAGGCAGGGATCCAAAACCCAGGAGAAAAGCTGAGTGTTACACAGAAAGAGAGCATCTCTCTCTAACAGGAGGAGAGAAGGAAGAAAGGCAGAGAGTGGATGCAGGACAAGTAGGAGAAGTTGAAGAAGCTCCCATCAGATGGTTTTTCTATTCCTTTTAAAGTCTCGTGCTTTGTATGGAGGTCAAGGTAAGGGAGAAGAAAGTCTGAAGAAAGTAAGAAAAATTTGAAGTTGCTGCTGCGGGAATGGGAGAGGAAGCTGATGAGGGAATCTTAGAAAATTTGCCTCTTGGCACCGACACCCCATTGAGGTTGAGACCATGAATTTCTTAGGGTTAATCAGAGATATTATATAACTCCAGTAGTACTTAGACTGAATTTGGGCAAGGGGAAAATACTCAACTAGATTTATCTGGGTTGTGATTTTTCCAGGTAGATGTGACAGAAAAGAAGTGAGGCAAGAATACTGAGTGATGATAATAGGGATAGAGTTTCAGCCTTCAATGAAGGCACTGGATATTTTAGTTTGAGCAGATAAATGAGAAAATGGTGGAAATGGGGCTTTGAGAGCTTACATACCCGCTGCTATACCAGCCTTCAACATATACTATTTCATCCATGAGCCACAACAAACCCTTGTCGTGAACTGTAATATTATTTCCATTTTATAAGTTAAGAAGTTGAAGATTTCAGAGAGGAGGAGTTACATATCTAAGGTCATACAACTGGACTCAGGGACTTAGGTTTTAACCAAGATCAAAACTAAGGTCTAGCTAACCCCAAAGCCCAGGTATCAAAAATATGCCTCAATTAAAGTAGTAAGTAGAGAGATTCTTTCCCTGTATAATTATATCTTCAGAAAATGTACAATTTGAAGACGCAACAAAGAATTCAAATGACTAAAATGCATAGATCAAGATAGAGGACATTATTAATTCCAAATGGAATATTGTCAAACAATAATATTTGACAGCTGTGTAAAACCTTAGAGGATCCAAAGAAGTTTCATAAATTTTATCTCAATAATCAAAACAATTGTATGAAGTAGATATTTTGTCATTTCTATTTTATGAGTTCCAAGAATTAAGGGGGATTACACAGCTTACTAATCGGTGGGTTTTGCCTTTTCATTTTTGTTTGTGAAAGTCCCTGGAAAACTCAATATGATTATAAGTATGTTATTAGCAAATTTATGCATTACATATCAACTTGATACAGCGAAAATATAGAGTGAACCTTAATACTTTTTGACTACTTTGTTTTTAAGACTATCGGAATAGAACCAATTTTTTTTTGAACTCTTGGAGAGAAAATTTGCTTACTTCATGTAAATCAGATGGGGTTTACATTGGAAAATAGTCCAACATCTCTCTCATATGGAGATTTGGCTACTTTTCATTCTCTTTCTCTGTAGAGGTCACAATTTAAAATTCTTGCAGATTGTCTTCATTCTGAAAGCATCTGACATATGCTTGCCCAGTTCCCCCAGACTTTGGACACTTCCATTGTCTTTTTACTGAGCAAATAGAAAAACATGGGAGTAAGCAAATAGGGAAAAATTAATTTAGAAATACTGGTCTATGAAAAAGTTTAGTATATAAAATATAAACAAAGAAAGGATGAACTAGAAAGAAAACCAAGAGAGCTGCCTGAGTGACCAACCATGTTGGGAAGTGACCATGTTAGTCCTTCCTACTACACACTTTGGCTTTATTCCCTATCTCTTTTCTTCCTTTCCCTGTATAGGGTCTCCTCTTGACCTACTTCCTACCTCTTAGAAGAACATTTCTGGCTTCACTAAACCAAAAGTTCTAGGCAGATTGTTTTAATTCTCTGTATCATTCCTTACAGCTGAGGCACTTTTGATGTATTCCACTCTCTCCATGCCACTATTTTAAAAAAGCCTTATTTTTATAATTGAATTAATAGAACCAATACTATCTAAAAAGAACCCCAATATTAGTATGTTATTTTGAAATAGAAATTGGTTGGCCTTTGGAAAGAAGCAAAAACATAACATCTGAAAAAATATTTTGTGAAAAATATTTCATTTCTTGGGGTTAGTCCCCAAATTGGAAATGGAAATTATGCCAAATGAGAAGGTTAAGAATTTGACAAATAATAAAGATAGAAATCCACAGTGTTAAAAATCTAGTACTGATCATGCCAACTTCTGGATTGCATCTAAATGATGTTGGGGTAAGATTGTAGTTTTGATTTACAGAATAAAATCTGTTGGCTTTTACATATTCTATGGCTATATCTATTAGTAACTGAAGAAGAAGAAAAACGAGGAAGAGGAGGGAAGGAGAATGAGGAGGAGGAAGAAAAAGAAGAGGAGGAAGATGATTAGTAGTAGTAATAGTAGTGTCAGTAAGAGGAAAAAGAAGAAGAGAAGCAGGAAACAAAGTATTAAATAATTTCCTTTTTTTCAGTGAAAATGGAAATTATTCATGTATGTATGTATGTATGTATGTATTTACTCATTTACAGTCATGCATTATTTAATGATAGGATACATTTTGGAAATGCATCATTAACCAATTTTGTCATTGTTCAAACATCACAGCATGTACTTACACAAACCTAGATGGTATAGCTTACTGCACAACTATGCCTTGTGGTATAGCCTATTGCTCCTAGGCTACAAACGTGTTCAGCCTGTTACTGTGCTCAATACCTTAGGCAATGGTAACGTGATGCAGATATCTATGTATATAAACATGTCTAAACATATAAAAGGTACAATAAAAACATAGTATTATCTTATGGGACCACAGTTGTCGATGCAGTCTCTTGTTAACTGAAACGTTATTAAACGGCTCATGACCTTATTTAGTTAGTTAGTTAGCTAATTAGTTATTTATTAGTTGGTGTCTTGAATCCCACAGGGAGGAAGATAATCTGACTTACACGTGGCTGAAAAAATAATTTAAATGACATCACTACAATGTATGTCTGTCAGCCATAAATTGAAGCCATCTCCATAATTTAAGGTGTATGCTCAGTGTCCATATAATCACATGTGGTCTATCTATCTGATGGCTGTTATTAGTGGTTTTGACAATGCAAACAGGCAGTGTTTTCTGCTAATGTCAAGTGTGTTTTCTTTTATAGATAGATCCTAAGATCTGGATTATTAATGTTTATTTCTATTTTGATGAAAGTGTTTCATAACAAATAGCCAGGAAGTTAAGGGTTCTGTCAAGAAATTACTGAAGTATTAATTCATGGAGTCTAAGCTGGTTTTCAAAAGACATGGAAAGCCATAATTGAGTAAAAATAAAAGAAGGGATCAAGGTACTTGATGTCTTGCTGAGGCCACAGAGCAAGTTTTAAGGAAGGAAGGAAATTGGAAGTGAGGTTAAAATGATATGTTTAAAAGTGTTTTAGATTTGTTTAGAAGTAAAACAGTAAAATTACTTTAGAGTTTAAAATGTATGTGATTCTTCAAGTGGCTCACAGTCTTCTTTCATTCCTAGTTCCTACCATTTTTCTAGATAAGTTTATTATTCGTATGGACAACCACTCATAACTCTATCTTCATTTTTTTTGACTTTTCTATGTTTATTAACATTCATTTCCTTCATAACCTTAATCTCATATGAAATTAAGAGGTTGATTGAAATATAGATGAAGGTTATTGGAGATTGGTCTTTTGGAATACTCACATTCAGGACACTCCTTCTCAGAATCCAGCTGCCATGCTGTGAGAATCTCAAGCCACATGAACAGTTCATGTATAGATGCCCTAAGTGACAGCTAGCATCAACTACCAGCTATAAGAGTGAGCCATCTCATATGTCCAGGCCAGTCAAGGCTTCAGATGATTGCAACTCTAGCTGACATCTGACTACAATTGCATGAGACTCAGCCCAGTCAACCCACACAACCATGAAAGAAATCAAGTTGTTATTTTAATCTATTAAGTATTGTGGTGGTTCATTATGCAGCAACTTGAACAATCTATTTCATGTTCAATTTCTGCTTTTACTAAATAAAGTTTTAGTAATTACTAAATATCAAGATTCTACTGTAATGAATGGTTTCATATCTCCTATGTAATTCTTTATAGGAGGATTTAATTTCAAGCAATATTTTCCTAAATTAGACACTATAACTCTTACTTCTTAAAATGAATATAAAATAAGCTAGCAGAACAATGTGAAGAAAATTGTTGGTTATTCAGAACTAATGTTAAAGAAAAACATATTTAAGCCTTAGCATGTAATTGGATTACAATAAACCAGGAGGGACCTTTTAGTATTTTTCTAGAATGACATATTGTCCCTTTGGGAATGGAGTATTTAATTAGTGTGGATCTCAATGTATTATTACTCTAAACTTAGGAGGTAACCACACTAAAATTAAATGTTCATATTTAAATTCACTTGTCAGCACCAGAATTATGAGAGTTTCAAAGAAGTTGGATTTCTAAGACAATATTTAAATCTTCTTTCAACTCTATTACTTTTCTCATTCAAATGAAAGATATCTCAAATACTAACCAAAAAACTGATTGTAATGAGTATTTTTAATTATCAGAAAACAACTATTCATAAAATTATATTTTTCATTTAAAGGACAGAAACAGATATATAGACTAGCATGTAATATAAAATTGATAGGTTGGTCTTTAAATGTTATATTTATGAACAAATTAAGAAACATATTTGATTTAATTAAGATTTATGTTGAAATCATTGCTACTCATGAGACAAATGACATTTAGAACTCATTGTTAAAAGATGTTGACAGCTTATTAATGACTAGAGATATGAAAGAAATACATATGTCAAAAGATACCTGCATTTCTCTGTTTATCGTAGCACTATTCACAATAGCAAAGGTATGGAATCAATGTAAGTGTCCACCAATGGATGACTGGATAAAGAAAATACTGTGTATATACACAATGGAAGACTGACAGTGGAATACTAGTCAGCCATGAAAAATGATGAAATCACACCTTTTGCAGCAACATGGATGGAACTGGAGGTGATTAAGTGAAACAAAGTCAGACACAGAAAGATCAATATCTTATGTTCTCACTCATAAATGGAAGCCAAATAATGGGTATACATGGACACACAGAGTGGAATGATAGACAATGGAGATTTGGGAAGGTGAGGGGGTAGGAAGGGAGTAGATGATGAGAAATTACTTAATGAGTACAATGTATGTAATGTGGGTGATGGGTACAGTAAAAGAAGCTTGACTGTGAAGGAATAACAGTGAGGAGAAAATTGTTATTTAATTGTGATTCTCAAATTTTATTTTAAGTGTCTGAATTTATTAGTGAGTTTTTTTGTTAGATACATGGACAATGTTCAGTATATTGTTTTCATTTTAAGCTATTCTTAGTAATTCTTCAAAGTGTTAATTCTTGTAATTCAAATGTTAATAGAAATATTCCAGCCTTCTTATACTCTATGCAAAAGATGTATTTCTGCTAAGATGAAAAAACTTCACAATTTATATTTGCTTCCCTATCTTCTTAGTTATCATCCTTGGATAATTTCCTCAGAAGTATGCATCAGCATGTAGAGGTAATATAAATGTATAGTAGTCCTTTAAGCCACACTTAGCTAATAAATTGTACTTTTTACAACCCAATTTGTGTTTATCCTAAGATAACATACTTTACTTGGAAACATAATTGTTCATTGATAGATTTTCTAGCTATAAAATATGCGTGTATATTTTTAAGATAAATGTAATAAATGTATTTTGTAGGTAAATGAAAAACCAATAAACTAAATTATGATCTGCAAAAAAAAAAAAGCTCTGACTTGACCACTACCCACTCTACACATGTAACAAAATTGCACTTATACCCTATAAATGTATACTAATAATAATAAAAAAAGAAAACCTAAAATTCACACAAGGAGGATTAAACATTCCCGGATATTTCTCCCAAGTGTAGTTCTGAGAATTAGCACAGGTCTGCTAGCTTTGCTACACCAGATATGTCCTCAGTTTGGTGCCACATTCTCTTGATATTATCAAAATAATTTAGAAAGAATGAGATTAATAAATATTTTCTACTTTCTCAATCAAAGAGAAATAGATTTTGTCATTCCTTATTTAAATATCAGTGAACTGAGTTCTTAAGTGAACTTTGTTTTACTTTAGTAGCAGGCTTGTTTTTTAAATAAATATTTTCTATAATGGCTATTACATATTTGTAAAGAATAGCTAAATTTACTCACTTTATTTCTCACAAAATGTGAATTGCAGAAATGCAGTTATTATTAGCCCAAATAATGTTCATTAAAAGTAACATTTCAATAGCATACAAA
This sequence comes from Cheirogaleus medius, assembly GCA_008086735.1. Taxonomy (NCBI): domain Eukaryota; kingdom Metazoa; phylum Chordata; class Mammalia; order Primates; family Cheirogaleidae; genus Cheirogaleus; species Cheirogaleus medius. The sequence goes on from VBSM01000361.1 coordinate 38,629,974, forward strand.
TAACTCAAACTACCAAAAATTATTGATGTGGTAGATTGATTTCATTCTTCATTTCACTGAAATGTTTATAACGTTGACTTTTTCACTTATTTTTCAAATTTTTCACTCTGCATCACTGATCAATTTTTCCTATATCAAAAGGGAAATCATTTTGACTTAACTCAAAATTTATATGAAAGCATAAGGGCATTAATAACCCATATGGGTATCGGATAAATAGACCAACACCTTATGCTTACCAAAATACACACAAAAAAGCACTAAAACTTGGATTTAATCAAGTATCTTTGATAGTTGCTTTTCTTTATGCCATAGTTACTAAGAGATTTTTCTGGTGATTTCTAAATGAAAATATTGATTTAATATATTTTCCTGCTGGACTATTATGCAAATACCTTGAAATGTTTGGTATATAGTTCAAACAAACCATTTCTATTTCTCCATTTATGCTGTATTCTGGAACTAGTTCACAATTGGCCATGTGCTTTCTCTAATGTCAGATCATTATAGCTATGTCATTTCTGCCTGCATTTCAGATAACACTTGTATATTTGAAGACTTCACAGAAACCACACAGCTAAGAGACTTAGCCATAAATCTATAAAAGCTCCATGGGCACACCTCAACCGTTATGCAGAAAACTCTTTGTAAAAGTATGAGAAAAGCATCTCTTTAAGATATAAGCAACTGGAAAGTATACATAAATTCTATACCATGATATTGTAGGGAAAAGAGATTTAAATGTACAAAGTAATATACATCAGATAATGAAGACACACCAGGTAAATATGTCCATAGTCAGATGAAAAATATAACTTCAGAGTACAGAAATAATAAGCAATACAAAAAGTAGATACTCAGAAGTAACAACATAAATCAGAACTAGAAGGCCAAGAATATTATCACTTAAAAAAAAAAGATTTTAAAAGAAAACTGAGAGAAAAAAATAGAAGAAAATTATTCCAGAAATAAAGAAAAAACTAGGAAGAACACACAAATGACTAGAAAAGTAAAGAAAATTAAGGAATTAGAAACTAGAAAGATACTTAACCAAAATATAGATGCAAAAAAACCCTCAAGAAAATGATACAGAGGTCATTTAAAAAATATACAACATATATGTAATAGGAAACCTCAAAATAGAAAATCAAACCAATAGAATAGAACAAATACTAAAATCCATAACTCAGAAAACTTTCTTTTAAAAAAGTCTTGTTATATTTAATTAAAAAGTTTATTTGTAAAAACGTAGAGGGGGAAGATTAGAACATACATATTGAAAAGACATACACTATATTTGGGAACATTAACCCAGAACAATCAATACCAGTAATCATTCTAGTGGAATTACAGGATATGAGGTGGAAAGGGGGGACCCTTTTGCATTCAGTCTTTATAAGGGAAAAAAGATTAAATGAGCATCAGACCTATTAACTGTAACATTCTATACTTGAAGAAAATTTAACAACATATTTACCCAAGGAAAAAACTCAAGAAACTAAGATATCATACAAGAAGCTTTGACATGCCGTCTGGTGGCAAGCATTAAGCATGTTTAACTGTAAAACAAATAAGGGTAGAGATTATAAAGAAACCTATAAATGTGCTCTGATTATATATATATATATATACACACATATATATATAATTAAAATGTAGAATTAGCTCATTGATTACCTTAAATGTTTTATTTGGGAGTAAAGGATGTCACTTTGAATTAGATCCTGGGGAAAGTGAGAGAATCAGTAAGAAAAGGTTACCAAATAAATTCATTATAGCTTATGGAGGGGAACTAAGAGATGATATCTAATTTTTAAAAAGCCAAAGATATTAATTTTAAAAGCAAAAATTTTAATAAAAATATAAGCCTTGCTACATATCGGAATACATTAAAAGGAAAGAACAAAAGGCTACATCATAAAAGTACACACATATATATATATGAATTAACATATATACATATAAAATATATATACATATATAGTACAAAATGATAAAACATCAAAGATCAGTAATATCAATAAACATAAATGAACTTAATTTATCCAATAAAAGATAAAATTATTAGATTGGCTAAAAAGCAAAATCTAAATCTATAATGTACACAAAAGTTACTTCTAAAACAGAGAGACTCAGAGAGGTTAAAAATATACAGATAGCTAAATTAGGCTAGACAAATGACTTTTATTGCACCTCTCTTAATCCAACACAAAACAAGGGCACAAAATTATAAGAGCCCTGAATGACCTAATCGTCAAAGTACAACTTACAAATGTATATCAAACTTTGAACCTCAACAAAACAAAATACACCATATTTATAAGTGTACATGTCCTGAAAATTTATCATATATTAGGTCATACATACACACAAAATCTGAATACAGTATATAAATAAGTTGGTTTTTTGACCAAAATAAAATAAAACAAAGTTAAAATTTTAAATGAAAAGCAAAATAATAATAATAATAATAATCAGCACCTTCACCTACAAATTAAGATTTCTTAAACTGTCAAACACTTGAATAAAGGAGAAATACACAACAAAAATTCAGAATTTCTAGAAAACAAAATAATAAAAATATGTAATTAGAATTTATGAAACAAGCTAAAGTAATATTCATAGAAAAATTTCTAGCACTAAATAATTTTTCATTAAAATCAAAATAAAATGAAATAAATTGTCTACTCAAATATATAGAAAAAATGGAAGAAAACAGAGGTAAAGAATTACTGAGGTGAAAACAGAAATTATTTAGCTAAAAACAAGAATGCAACTCATTTAAAAGCTGCTTAATAAAACAAGATCTACCAAAGGAACCAAACATTTGACAAAAAAAAGGTGGAGGGCGTACAGATGTACAAAATAATAAATGACAAGTGGAACAAATACTAAAATAAAACAAAGCTAGTAAAGTTGTGCAATGTTAAGTGTGCTCAGCCCATAAAATAAAACATAAAACTATTATCATACTTGTATGAAAGTGATTTTAAAAACCTAGATAAAGTAGAAAATTTTCTATGAAAAATACATTTTTCCAAATTTACCATAGCTATTTCAGAGTGTAGAAAATGAGAGTATACTTCCACTTTCTTTTATAAAATAAATACAACATTAAAAAAACATTATACATCACAAGAGACAAATTATGAGATTTTTGTATAATGGTTATTTTGATTTAATTTATTTTCTATAATAAATCATTGATAGTTGTTATATTCAGAAAAAAAATTAAGATTCATTCTAGATTATTTTAATTTTAAGTTTTACTAAAAGTAAACTTTTTTCATATTTAAACTGTAATCTGTCTGGAATTTTGAATAATGTGAGATAATTGCTTCTTCAATCATATTTAAAAAGCATTGTACAAATAAACTACAAACCAATACCTATAAATATTGATGTAAAATTTCAATAAAATATCAATAAGTGGGAACCAATACTGCATTTAAAAAGCATATCATAAATAAAAAGATTTATTCTAGGAAGTCAAGGGTTTTTAAATATTAGGAAATCATTTAATATAATCTATCACATCAATATATATAAAAAGAAATATCATATGATCATCTCAATAGAAATGATCCTTTTAGGATAAGGTATTTGACATACCCAGCACTAATTCATGATTTTTAAAAAAAAATGCTAAATGAAATAGCTTTCATAAAAACATATATATATTAATATATAATATATGTGTGTGTATATATAGTGATAGCTATATCTATAGATAGATATTTCAGCCTTAAAATTAGCATCTTTTATTTTATTTATTTGATTATTTTACAGTTATGTTGATTTGTAACTTTTCTTCTTTCTTTTTTTAAATTTCAAAATATTAAGGGGGTACAAATGTTTTGTTACATGGATACCTTGTATAATGCTTAAGTCAGGGTTTTTGGTGTGCCCATCACCAGAATAGTGTTCGTTGTACTCAACAGGTAAGTGAACAGGTAAGTTTTTACCCCACACACCTACTCCCATTCTCCTCCTTTCTTGGTTTCTCATGTCTTTTATATTGTTTTGTGGCCCTGTGTACCCATGGTTTAGCTCCCACTTATTAGTGAGAACATATGGTATTTGTTTTTCCATTACTAAGATGCTTCACTTTGAACAATGGCCTCCAGTTCCATCCAAATTGCTGCAAATTACATTATTTCATTCCTTTTCATGCGTGAGTGTGTGTGTGCGTGTACACTACATTTTCTTATCCACTCATGAATAGAGGGGCACTTAGGTTGATTATACATCTTTGCAATTGTGAATTGTGCTGTGATAAACATTTAAGTGCAAGTGTCTTTTTGATAGAATGACTTATTTTCCTGTGGGTAGCTATCTAGCAGTTGGATTGCTGGATCAAATGGTAGGTCTACATATATTTCTTTGAAGAATCTCCATACAGTTTTTCATAGATTTGTACTAATTTACAGTCCCGTCAACAGTGTATAAGTGGTCCTTTGTCTCTCTATCCACACCAACATCTGTTGTTTTTTGACTTTTTAATAACGGCCATTCTAATAGGGGTAAGGTGGTATCTTATTGTAGTTTTAACTTACATTTCCCTGATGATTAGAGATGTTGACCATTTTTTCATGTTTGTTGACCATTAGTCTCCTGTGCAATGAGTCTCCAAGCAGCTCCCTGATCAGTTCAGAGGCCTCCTGTGGTAGTAGAACCCCCTTGAAGCTCAAGTTACAGTGTCCACTGGGGGAGTGCAAAGCCCCTTGGATCTCTGCTTTAACCCTTTCCCATGTATGGATTCTTCCCCCAGGTACCTTCTGATCTTGCTGAGTGGATCACCCTGCTTCTCTCTCTCCCACTTTTGGTGTCTCCAGTTGCTTCTCTGATGATTTAAAATGCTCTCCCCAAGACAGTCCATCCATGGGTGAAACTCTGCCCACAGCCTCCTCTCCTTGGGAGCAGTGAGTGTAGGCTGTTTCTAGTCTACTATCTTGGCCCCCTTCTCAGGTGTAATTTAGAAACACACACACACACACACACACACACACACACACACAAAACCTGCACATACTTAATGAATACAATTTGATGAGTTTGGACATAGGCATACACCCATGATACCATCATCACAATCAATGTAATAAACATATCCATCACCTCCAAGTTTCTTTGTATCTCTTTGCTGTGTGTGTGTGTGTTTGTGTAAGAATACTTAATATGAGATCTACCCTGTTAACAAATTTTTCAGTTCACAAACTATGGGCACTATGTTGTATAGTAGATCATTAGAACTTATTTATCTTGTATAACTACAACTTTATATTCATTGCATCCATTCTCCCCTACCTCATCCCTGACAGCCACCATTATGTTGTCTGCTTAGATAAATTTGGCTATTTTAAATACTTCATATAAGTGAAATCATGCAGTATTTTTCCTTATGTACCTGGCTTATTTCTAGAATAATGTCTTCCAGTTTCATTCATGTTGTCACAAATGGCAGAATTTCCTTTTGTTTAAAGGCTGAATAGTTTTCCGTTTTGTGTGTGTGTGTGTATATATATATACACACACACACATACACCACATTTTATTTATCCGTTCATCTGTTGGTAGACACAGGTTGATTCCATATCCTTGATACTTTGAATAATGTTGCAATGAAATGGGAGTCCAGAAATCTTTTTGAGATGCTGATTTCAATTCTTTTGGATATATATCCATAATTGGGATTACTGAATCATATAATATTTCTATTTTTAATTTTTTTTTAAAAATCTCCATACTGTTTTTCATAATCACTGGTGCAAATTTACATTTTCACCAATAGTGTATCAAGGTTCCCTTTTCTCCACATTTTGACCAACACTTGTTATCTTTCATCTTTTTGATAATAGCCATTTTAACAAGTGTGAGGGTAATAGCTCATTATGGTTTTAATTTTCATTTCTCTGATGGTTAGTGATGTTGAACATTTTTTTCATATACTTGTTAGCCATTTGTATACCTTCTTTAGAGAGATTTTTATTTAGGTCCTTTGCCCATTATTAAATAAGGTTATTTTGTTAATACTCTGAGTTGTAGGAGTCTTCATTCATTTATCAGATGTATGGTTTGCAAATATTTTTTCCCATTCCACAGATTACCTTTTCACTCTGTTGATTGTTTCCTTTGCTGTGCAGAAGCTTTCTAGTTTTATGTAATCCTATTTGTCTGCTTTTGCTTTTGTTGCCTATGTTTTTCGTATTATATCCATGAAATCACTTCCCTGACCAATGTCATGAAGATTTTTCCCTATGTTTTCTTTTAGGAGTTTTCCAGGTTCTAGTCATATGTTTAAGTCTTTAATCCATTATAACTTTATTTTTGTGTATAGGATAAGATAGGCATCCAATTTCATTCTTTTGCATGTAGATACACAATATCATTTGTGGAAGAGACTATCCTTTCCCCATTTTGTATCCTTGGCACCCTTGTTGAAGATCAGTTGACCATATATGTGTAGATTTATTTCTGGGCTTCCTATTGTTCCATTTGCTTATATAAGGGGATTTCAAAAAGTGTAGAAACATGAGGTTAAAATATAAAATAAGAATATAAACCTTATTTCTCAACATAAGTTCCATCAACTTCAATAAATTTTTGTAAGCATTGATACCAACTATTTAGTCTAGCCCTTGAGAACTGAGGGTCCTGGGAATTTAATCATGTCAATGAAGTCTTGTATACAATATGAACTGAAGAAAAATGGGTGCTCTTTAAAGATTTTTTAAGATTAGGAAACAGACAGAACTCAGAAGGAACCAAATCAAGACTGTAAGGTGGATGCCTAATGATTTCCCATGGAAACTCTCACAAAATTGCCCTTGCTTGATGAGGAGAATAAACAGGAGAGTTGTTGTGGTGGAGAAACCAGGAACTTTTCTGCTAAAGCTTTGGCTAACTTTCTCAAAATATTCTCATGACAAGCAGAGGTTATCACTCTTTGGCCCTCCAAAAAAGGCAACGAGCAAAAATCTGTTGCCAGGACCTTTGCTCTTGACCTATCTTTTGCTTTGGCTGGACCACTTTCACCTCTCAGTAGCCATTGCTTGAATGGTGCTTTGTCTTCAGGATCACACAGGTAAAGTCATGTTTGATCTCCCATTAAAATTCTTTGAAGAAATGCTTTAGGATCTTGATCCCACTTGTTTAAACTTTCCATTGAAAGCTCTGCTCTTGTCTGCAGCCTATCTGAGCACAATAGTTTGGGCAACCATTGAGTAGAAAATTTGCTCAACTTTAATTTTTCAGTCAGAATTACATAAGCTGAACTAATTGAGATATCTACGGTGTTGGCTATTATTTCTGCTATTAATTGTTGATCCTCTTGAATTCAGGCATATGTGAGATAATTTTTTCCTCAAAAATTGCTATAGATGATCTGCTGCTTTGGGCTTCATCTTCAAAATTATCTTGTCCCTTCTTAAAAAGAGTTATCCATTTATAAACTACTGATTTCTTTGGGCCATTTTCTCCATAAACTTTGTGTAAAGCATCAATGGTCTCACCATTCTTTCACCCAAGCTTCACCATAAATTTTATGTTGTTCTTACTTCAATTTCAGCAGAATTCTTGTTGTTCTGATAGGGGTTCTTTTCAAACTGATGTCTTATTTTTCTTAGTGCCTCAAACTAGATCATGTTCAAACATATTATAACAAGTTAGAAGTTTAATTTGGTGAAAATAAATTTTGAAGTCCATGTATAACTTTTTCATAATATGCATTTTCAATAAACTTTTTGAAGACTTTTTTCTTCCTTCTTTATGACATTCGTAAGGAGACTCTAGAGGCATTCTCCAAAAAGTAAAGAACAAGACAAAAAATCTTCTATCTTTACTGCTATTTTACTCCTTTACCACATTGAGTCTATTTGACAAAATATTTAGTTATAAATGAAATAACAATTAAAAGCATATGAATTAACAAGACATGAAAAACTGTCTCCATTTGTGGCATAATTAGATATATAAAACAATCAAAAACACCAATGAAAATGGTCATAAGATTGGAAATAAAATTAATATGCATAAATCAGTAGCCTTCATAGATGCAAAGAATAATTAGAGCATACAACAGAATATCCCACTTATATATTGAAAATAAAAATAAAATAAATAAGTATAAACTTAATAAAATATATGAAACATGTCATAAAAACTATAAAACATTTTCAAAGACATAATAGTATACTTAAAAAATTGAAAGACATGCCATGTTCTTGAATTGGAAAACTCAATAGTTTTTTAAAAATCATTTGTTTTCCCTAAAGTAATATTATAAATGTAATGTGATTGCAACAAAAAAAAAAGCCATCGCTTTTTTTTTCTGGGGTTAGACATATTGATTATGAAGTTCATATGAAAGAATGAACAAGCAGATATAGCCAGGAAATCACTACAAGAAAGACCAATGCATATAGAAGGTGCAAAGAGAGGCTAGCCATACCAAATATGCAAATATATTGTAAAGATGCTAAAACAAAACTAGTGTGGAATTTGCACATGAATAAACAGGTCAATGGAGCAAAACAGAGAATCAATAGACTCTATACATATAAAAATTTAGTAGACAATAAAGGCAGCATCTCAACGAGTGGAGAATAATATGGACTTCATAGCTGGTGTTGTAAAAATTGGACAGTCAAATGAAAAACGTTAGACTTATTCTTTAAACCAAAACTAAGATAAACTATAAATTCAAATTTGGAATCATAATAAATATTAGAAGAAAACATGGACAAATTACTTTATAACCTGCAAATACGTGCCTAATAGAAAATAGGGAAACTTTTTAAACTATAATTCAAAATCTAGATTTAGTACAAGAAATGATCAATAAATAACATAGCAAAACATAACAGCAATGTAAAAATACAAGTAACAACTGGGAAAAAATATATGTTACATAACACAAAAATCTAATATCTTCTGTATGAAGAACTCCTAAAAATGAGAATTTAAAGACCAATAGCTCAATAGAAAAATGGAGAAATTACAGGCAGTCCCTGGATTACAGACGACAAGACTTATGGTGCCCTGTGCTTAGGAATGGGTTCACAAGGGTCCCCATAAGGATAATTTATAATTAAATAATTAAATTAATAATTTGGGAACTAGTTTCTTCCACACATGTGAACAAACCAGCATGGTATAAGTGGTTTGCTGGCACAGTATCTTTATGCTAGCAGCTAGTCTCATTGTTTATATGGTCGCTTACACACAGCATCATTTTCAACTTAATTTTATTTGATTTTGTGTGTCTGTGTTTACCCTATGACCATGCATTTCAAGCAAAAGTCCATTGCAAGCCCAGGTGAGCCTGCAGTAAAGAGAAAGGTAATTACAATGGAAACAAAAGTAGAAATAATTAAGTCTTTGGAAAAAGGCCAGACGCCATCATTTATTGGGAAAGCATTAGGCTACTGTGGCTTGACTATCAGAACAATTATAAAGCATAAAGTGAGAATAATGGAACATGTGAAAAGCGGTGCTACAATGAAAGCATCAATTATTAGTAAGCAGCATAGTGGATTAATTATTGAAATGGAAGTTGTTATTGATTTGCTTAGAAGATCAAAATAAATGTACCATTCTTATTAGCCTAAAGTTAGTGCAGGAAAAGGCCTGAAGCATTTTCAACAGTTTTATAGCTGTGTGTCTAGAAAGTGAAGGTAGTTGTGATGAAGAATGAGTTACAAGTAAAGGTTAGTTTAATTGTTTTTAAAATAGAGCAAATATGCATAATATTAACGTGCAAGGGGAGGCAGCGAGTGCCGATGTAGCTGCAGCAACTGAATTTCCTGAAATGTTAAAAAAAAATAATTGAGGAAGGGGATTATTTGCCAGAACAAATATTTAATGTAGATGAAAATGAATTGTTCTGGAAAAAATGTCTGGAAGAACTTACATCTCAAAAAAGGAAAATCCACCAGGGCATAAAGCAACAAAGGGCAGACTAACCTTATTGCTTGGTGGTAATGCATCCAGAGATGTTATGCTCAAGTTTAAATTGATTTACAAAGGCTTACTGTGCAGGTAATGGGAACATCACCTGCTACCAGAGCATTTATGATGAAATAAAGAAAAAGGCTATGCAAACAACCCTAGATACCTTTTCAAGAAACTGGCTTCAGTGGTAAGCTCCTCTCCTCCAGCAACAGAATCAAATCCTTATTCTCCAGCACTCACTCCATCCTCTCCAGCGCCATCTCCATCGTCATCATCTTCTGATTAACTTTAGCCTACCTTCTTGCCTCAAAAATGCCCCTTCCAGTAAGTAAGATATTGATGCAACATTAGGTGAGTGTTAACCTTTAATATTCTTTTTTGAAATTCCTCCAGTCTCCTATCTAGCCTATTTTTTATTCATTTATGTATTTATTTATTTCAGCATATTATGGGGGTACAAATGTTAAGGTTACGTATATTTCCCTTGCCCTCCCTCCCCGCTCAAGTCAGAGCTTCAAGTGTGTCATCCATCCCCCACTTGGTGCGCATCATACTCATGTATGTACATAACCTATTTTTATAATATGTTTGTTTTTAGGTCCTGTTTGTTTGAATTTAAAAAAAGGGCACAATAGTTTCTGTAACTTATTAACGTAGTACAGGGGTATTATTATTATTATAGCATTATACTGTATTTTTATTACAGCATTATACTGTATTATTATTATTACCACATAAAAGCCATTATAGTATTATTGTTATTAATATTATTACTACCTTACATGCACTGTTCATCAGGAATCCGAGTTACATACATATCCAATCGAAAGATGTTCTCAGGAATGTATGTCATCTGTAACCTGGGGGGACCACCTGTATATGAAATACAGCTAATATGCAACGTATGAAAATGATTCTTAGACCTATGAAACATGCCTATCTTCACTCAAAATTACAGAAAAGCAAATTAAATTATACTGAAATAATGTTTTTAACTCCCCAATTGTTAAAAATCTTGAAGACTGACAAAATGCTCTACAGTGGCAGTTCTAAAGAAGCAAACTCTCTAATTCGTTGTTAGAGTAATGCAAAATGATGCGTCCTATAGAAAAGAGTTTGAAAACATTTAGCTAAATTATTTATGTACCTACCCTTTGATTTGGTGATCCCATTTTTAGACAATATACAAAATATGCTATAAGAAAGAGTATTAATTTTGATGTTAATTAAATATCCATCATTAGGTAATTGGTTGAATAAACTATCATACTGCTACTCAAAGCAGTTCCTTGAAGCTATAAAGAGGAATGAAAAAGATTTCTATGTCCAGATAGATAGATAGATAATAGATAGAGATAGAGATAACTCCAGGGTATATTTTAAGTAAAAAAAGAATTACAGAATATCATTTATAGAAAGGTACCATTCTATAAATAATACATGTGTAAGAAAGAAGAGAATTGTATGTGTAAGCATTTTGTTAAATTTTCAAAATGGAAACTATGTAAACATAAAAAACTACGTAAATATTAAGAAAACTAATAAAATTTTGCCTATGCATTGAGTAAGGGAAAAGGATCATTGGAAGAGGAACAGAAATAGGACTTTTGTGATTTTTTTTCCTAGATTGACTTGGAACTATGTACATAATTTATATAATTTAAAATTTTACTTCAAAAACAATAAAATACTGAAAATTACAAAACATATTGAAAGAACAACTGTCACCACTAGTGAATTTCAGTTTATATACCAATTGACAATGTAACTATCTGCTTAAGTTTTCTGCACCCTCAGTTGCAATCATGTGTAAACTTTCCATGTGTTCCTGCAAAATTTCCCTATTACGTATTAACAATTATGGCCCTGACAAAAGAAAAAAATACACGTATGCATGTGAAAAGCCACCCTGCTTCTAACTTCTCTCTCTTCCTTCATTTAAACGCTGAGGTGAGATTCATCTTGCTCCAACACTAATTTGATCCTATCACTGTTACTCAAGAACCAACAGAGAAGGCTTAGTGGGTTACACAGATTTTAAAATTCCACAGATTGTATTTCATGGGGCTCTTCCAACTGCTTTTTATCATCCCAGCTTCACTTCCTTGCCATTATCCTCACTGGTTTCCGCTCTGTTCTTCATCCCTCACAGCAAATTACACTTTGTATCCAGCAGGACAGTTTTCCAGTTCTGCCCTCCCCATCTCTATTCCATCATAGGTCCTTGGTCTCTCAAGCCCTCCTTATTTGGTACCCATCCAAGTCTCTTCCTTCAGTGAAAAATCCTTATTCCAATAAATCTCTTCATCAAATGCTGTAATTACCCCTCTATTACTTTGGAAATTCACTCATTACCCAATATCCCTTACACTCTACCAATGTAATTTTTCCCCACCAGTGCAGAAAACTGTTTCTAGTGAGTTTTTCAACAGTATCAAATCTACCATGGGTTGAAGAGATTTATACCAAGATCCCAGAAGTTCTTCTCTGGTAAAATAAAAGCCATATCCAGGCATTAATTAGGCGAGGGAATTTGGCTAACTGTACTCTCTGACTGTTCTGGAAAAGATTGCATAATATTCATGAATTCATCTGTGCATCAAAATTGCTTTTAAAGCAAATTATATAATTAATAAAGAATGTATTTGCACGTGACTAGGAACAAAATGACCTAGAAAATGAGAATAGCGTGAATATTTTAAAGAAGGTCACTTAGTTTGTGCCAAACCAATATGATTGGAATCCAATGGTGACATAAGTTAGAGGCGGCATGTCAGCCTGAACACACAATTTCCTGGCCAGGGTAAGTTTGCATCACACTTTCAGCAGACGCTTCTAATAATATGCACTCAGAAATAGGCATGCCACTTTCTAAATATCTCCCCAGACACAGATGCTTTGACACCCTGGATCAAACGTACTGTTTGAAGGCTTTTCTAAGAAAAATGTCATTGTTATAGTGATACCTAAAATCTGACATACTGCTTTTAATAATTTTTATAGTTTCTTGCATAATTTGTACATTCTGCACTAGTTAGAATTTGCCACGGGGAAACAATTTTTTTTTTTTTTTTTGCAAAAGACTACTTTCCATTTAAGACAGAATTGAGGAGAGCACAGAAGAAAATAGTTCATGAAATGAGATGACTCTTTTTATGGCATAAAGACAGTAATAAGCCATTGAAGTAAAGCATATGAAGTAAAGAATTTGAAAAGAAGAAAGAAATGTCAAAATAAAAATGATAAGAAGTATATTTTAAAGTATTATTTTTATAGCTTTAAAAGTTTAAATAAATTATTTCCAGATCTTGAGTTCTATATAAAAGTAGTTACTAGATTAAGATTAAAAGTAACTTTGGTGATCTCTTGACCCTACAAAGCACAGCAAATACGGGGAATGAGGTAGAGTTGGAGGAGATGATGAAAAGGCCATTAAATCAAGTTTGACTGTGAAATTTTAAAATAAACAGGACTGAAATAAGACTAATTATTAAAAATATATACAATAACAGAATCAAATCAAAATATCATTCACCACCAAAAACTGAGAAGGAGGGTTTAGTATACAGATATCTAGTGGGGGCAAGATATTAAAAAAAATAAATAAAACTTATGTGTCTATCACAGTGAGTTATATACACTGTTAGATTTACACAGTCCAAATCAACTTAATGTTTGAAAATTCAACACTTTCACTTTGTCAGGAAAAGAAATTAATTTAGATTGAGAAAAGAATCAGATTAAAAGCAACAGGAATAAACTTTCTCTACAAGTGCCACCTTCGAAATTTTATGCCTAGAAGTTTCGTGCTAAAATATGAATCGGACTTTGTACTCACCCAGTCATTAGGAAGACTGAGGATCCTATTCTTTTTCAATAAGAAAATTAAATATGTTCCTCTGAGACTTTTAGTTTGAGCATTAAAATTTGGACAGAATTAGCCATTAATGATCAACACTATATTCAACTACCACCAATTAGAGACTCTTGGAACAGCAATCTTTGAACAATAACAACAAAAATGAATCTTGGGAGGAAAGAATAAACACAAGTACAGTATCACTTTGTAAGTTTCAATAAACATTTGCCAAGAGCCTTGAATGAAAACAGAACCCATCAGTTTAGTAAACATAACATCAAGCTGAAGAGCTTTTAATACAGACATCTGTTAGCTAGTTACGGATGGACCTTAGACATATGTACATATGTATGTAAGAAAATATACACAGAGCCTGCTTGCATTTCCCTCATATATCATTCCAAAAGGAAACTGTAAATTTTATATCTTCTTATATGTACTGCCATTTCTCTCAATAAATGTTTACTAGCTTGTCCTTGAAAAATGCCTCATCTCAATTGTATTTTAAAGAAAAAGTTAATAATAAAGGAAATGTATGAAATATAAATTGAAGGATAAACACTTCAAATTCTCCAAATATATGAAATCTAGTAAATACAAAATAATAAATGAAAACACAAAAAAATCATCTCCTTAAAGCAAAATATAAAAATTAATTGTGTGGACCTATGCTTAAATTAGTCCATAGGATCTTTTCAGGATATAAAATCACCATCTTAATTGTCAAAATACATTCTATTACCAGGGAGTTTTCTTACCAGGGAGAGGTAGGGGAGGGGGACCACATCAGATTATCTTTGGTGCTTTACCAAAACATATGCCTTCAGTCTAACAGAATCTCAGATACGAGAAGGGGAAAGAGATTTTGATTTTGAGAAAGCACTCAGATATATTCTGCTATATCTGCTTCCGCTCACATCACCCACATTTGAGAATCATGGTTCTGAAATTTCCTAAATTACTAAAAGATACATTTAATTCAATTTAACACATATTTATTTATAAGGTCTGCCTGTGTTTCTCTTAAAATTTTCAGCTCAAGGAAGCCTTCACTCACTGCCATCTGTCTCCACGCACCTTTTCTCCCCACTGTCTGATTAGGTGCCCCTCATGTCTCCTCTTAGAGCCCCAGGAGCGCCCCTCTAGCAGGGCAGTAATCAGACCTTTTAGTCTTTAATCCTTTGCTTGTTTGATGGTAGATATTCTTTACATGATGAAAACAAACAAAAAAAATCTAAAAGAATGTCTAATATAAGGAAAATGTACACATAGTGTTTGATGCATGAATGAGTAAATGCATTCACAAATTCAGTGCCTACTTCTTGAATGTCTCTTATGTGTCAAGCATTATTCTAAGTACTGGGAATACTGTCTTACACACACACACACAGAACAAGTAAATGAATGAGAAAGAAGGAGGGAAAAAGAGAAGGAAGGTTAAATAATAATGAATAAGAAAGAAACAGTCTTTCCTCTCAAGGACACACAGTTTAGCAGAGAACACACCATCTCTTATTCCATCAGTCAGCCAGTCAGTCAACAAATATTTATTCAGCTCTACTTTGCATCAGTCACAATGGGAGACACACACAGCAGTGAACAAGAAGCTCCAGGTACCTACCTCAGCGATCATATGATATAGGCAGTGAACAGACAATGAACAAATAAACATAGCAAGGCATAATATAATATTTTGTAAGTGAATAAGCACTGTGAAGAAAACAAAAAGGATGGAAACTAAGGGCAGGTGAGACAGCCACTACTTTATACAGGATGCGCAGGGTAGAACGCTCTGTACTGTTAAGTTTAAAAGATCCTGAGGTTCTTATACCACTCATGTATGGGTTGGTGATAGTTGGGGAAGTTTGCATGTGTGTGGACTAGGAGTGGAAGTCTCTTACTTTCCACTTGATGTTGCTAATCTGAAAAAATAAAATCTCTTAAAAATACATGCATACATTCAAACATAAAGTTCAGAAATGAAAAAGTAGACACTGAGAGAATACCACAATTTATATTCTTTGGCATCCTTTATTAAATTTGTTATATTTGCAAAATTTGGTGACAGAAGTTCTTATGAAGAGAATTTGTGATAACAGAATACTCTATCATTCTCAACAAAGCCACATTATACCACCTATAAATTTTACTGCAAAACCCAAGTCCGCTCTGCTGCCAAATGATGCCTCAAATTCCACTATAAAGCCACCAAATCAAACAGAAGACATGTAAGATTAAACATTTCTCTTTAGTAATGACTTTTCTATTCACCCCACCCTAAGCCCATCTGCTTTCCAGCTGTTCAGCCCCTCCCAATTCCCTTTTTTAGAACCCCTTCATTAGTTTTTTTTTAAAGAAACCTAAATTCCACTATTATTTCTTAATATATAAGTAATTTTATACCTAAATACACCTCATGGCCTCAACTACAACTTACTATATTAAAAAAGTTACCCATATTATAATTATTTCTAACAAATTTCTTCTAAAATAACTGCTGTCGTCTACCCTAAGTTTGTTTCCAGGATCCACATTTGCAATCAATACTCTTAATACTAGTATACACTTGCCAAAATCTCTGGTCTTTGTCATAGACTCCACCCATTCATATTATCAATTCCCCCTGTTAAACAATCAGTCTTTCATATAATGTCAATTTTCAGGACTATAAAGGAAAGGGAGGAAATACAATTAAACATTGATTTTTATTTATTACTCTTTTTATTCTTCCCCTCTCTAGCTGTATAATTTCATCATAATGTTAATCCTTCCATGGCTTCCTCTACCACCCTTATAGCAAGGTTCCCAAATTCATGATCTCTAGCTCCCATCCTTCTCACCACGTTGTCAACTGCCTACCCGCCCCTGACCCCTGGTGTTCAGCCAACACCAGAAACTCCACAAGTCTGAAACAAACCTTATCACTATGCGGTCACTGCAATGAGTTCTTCTCTGACTGTCCTATCTATCTCCATCTCATCACCCTTCCAGTTATTCAAGTTCAAGACCTTGGAGTATTCTGTTAGTTTTCCCCCTCACTCACCTGCCAGATCCTGAAAATGTTTTATTCTGCGGTTTGTTACTCCATATTCCCTTCTTTTTCATTTCATCAGCAACTAATTAAGCTAATGGCTCACATCTGGGTCTTTGCAATAGGAAGCCTAACTAACTATCCAGTTCCAGATCCATCCCTCCTAAGTTGTCACTAACAACCACCATATTAGGCTTCCTAGAACACAAAACTAAGTACAGGATGTCCTTTCCTTGACTCTGTAGAAATATATTATAGTATTTCAGTCGGGCATTCAGTCTTCCATGCTAAAAATCAAATCTGTGTTTTCAGTTCTGAGCAACTACATACAGTGTTACTCATTTGTCAAACTTCCCGCTGTTCCCAACAAATGTTGTTCTCCCTCCTCGACTTTGCCATAATCTTCTCTCAGCCTGAAAATACCTTTCCCTTGACAGCTCTTCCTTCATGTAAAATTTTAATAATTTCATAAAATGATGTGAATTTTTATCTTCTATATGGATTTATGACACAACAGGTAGAAGGGCAAAGAAGAAATAAATTTTATCCCTCTGTCTGATTTAAAATTATTGACTGGCTCCCAAACTTCTTATTTTGTCCTGCTATGCCTACATCATCTGACCCCACCTACTCTCTCTACTCCAATCACACTGGCCACCTTTCAGTTCCTGAAGTACACCTAGATCTTCCATGCCCGAAATATTTTGCTAATGCTATTCTTTCATCCCAGAATACATTTATTCTACATCTTTGCCCGGTGAAAACTTTTTCCCTTTAGGTGTCAGTTTAAGTGTTATGTAAGAGATTCACTGATACTGTCAGCAGCTCTTTTTGTTTTCAGAGAATTTGACATTTTTATTATTGGTTTATGTATTTAGTTCTGTCTTTCTATCTAATCTATAAGCCCCATATGGGAAGATGGTCTTTCTGTTTTGCTTAATTCTTCCTGAATCACCTAGCACAAGGTCTAGCACTACAGGCCCCAACACCCAGGCTGCAGACCAGTACTGGCCCATGGCCTGTTATGAACGGGGCCACACAGTGGGAATTGAGTGACTGGAGAAGGAGCAAGGCTTCATCTGTATTTACAGCCACTTCCCATCGCTCATATGTCGGATCAGCAACGGCATTAAATTCTCAAAGGAGTGTAAACCCTACTATAAACTGTGCATGGGAGGGATTGAGGTTGAGTGCTCCTTATAAGAATCTAATGCCTGATGATCTGAGGTGGAGCTGAGACAGTGATGCTAGCGCTAGGGAGTAGCTGCAAATACAGATTATCATTAGCAGAGAGGTTTGATTGCACAATACATGCAACGCACTTGCATCATCCCAAAACCATGGCCCCACCCACCGCCAGTCCGTGGAAAAATTGTCTTCCATGAAACCAGTCCCTGGTGCCAAAAAGATTTGCATGTGGCTAGCAAAATTAATATTTTCCAAATATATTGTTTAAAACATTAATGAATTAATTATATGCTACTATGAAAAATTTAAATTGATTTTTCTGATTTGGGGGCCAGTTGTCTACTACTCTGATAAAAGTCAATATTTTTTAATACTAAATGATGAAAGCAAGGATTGGGTAGAATTAGAATCTAAGTCAATGAAAACTAAAAAGAGAGAGAAACCAACAATAAAATATTTGTTATACCTGATGCTTCAGCCTATGAAATAGCTTGTGTTTTACTTATGTGAACTCCTTATCTCTAGATTAAAATTCAGAAGTAACTAACAAAATTTTATGGGGCCTTTGCTTTCCTAGTATCTTCAGGACATCATTTGGCATATTTCCATTTTTTAAATCTGTGAATGCCTGGGAAGATTCAGACTTTCATGGGATTATGGTCTGTATTCATTATTTCTTTAGTGATCTTATCATGATTAAATAGACTAAATGATAAAGACATCTAATGACAGAATTCATACTTTTTGCTCTTAATGTTTTGTAGTCTATCTGGAAGCCCCTTAAGCCAAAACTATGAATCATTTATTGCAACCTAGCAAAGGGCCAAACACAGTTCAACAAAGCCTGGTGTCTTTCTTCAGTCTAACTTGCAATGTTATCACTTTTTAGCATGAAGTAGGAAACCTGAAAGACAGCAAAGCAGAAAGTAATTAAGCTTTTTCTCACGTGTAGAAAATAATGAAAAAGTAGTGATTTACATGTTATAACTTTTCTAAACTCCTATTTCAATAATAAAACATCAGTATAAATACAAAGTATCAGCAGCCTCTATCATGAAGAATCAAATAGTGACTATACAACGATATTCATATAAGTATTAATATTAATAAACAGCCTTGACAAATGCTGTAAAATGAGTTCAAAATTAAAAATAAAAAGTTTTTAGCAAAGATTAACTTTGAATGATAATTATTAATAGTTTCCAAACATTTATATTAAGAATCAGTATAATCATCTCCTGTTTTGCTCAGGAAGGAAGTGGAAAATTTCCTTAGAAATTAAAAATTCAGACACTAATATTTACTTAATACAAAGTAACTTTCTCATATGGTGGAAGGAGACTTCTGAGTGAGCTACATCTAAATTCAAACATAAGCCTGAGATCTTCCTGGTTATGTAACTGTATAAGCTATCTATAAAACAATTGCTTTTTCTTGTCTTTAAAATTAGAAAGATAATATCTTCCTCACCAAAGTATTGAGATAATTATTATAAATGAGATATTATTAACATATGTAAAGCTGCGGGTACTTCGAGGTGCTCAATAACTATTACTTCATATGATCCTAGAGTGAAAAGATTAAATTTTTTCAAATGTTTGCTAATATTTCACAAACATTCTCAGAGGGTAGGCAAATCTTATATCTGCCCTGTAAAACTGCTAATACTATCATTATCTCTACAGATTTGGTAATGAGAATTTGGCAATTAGAAAGGGAAATATTAGTAATTTGCACACTGTACGTCTAGTGCATTGGACTACCAAGGGTTTTAATTCATATCTTAGAAATTTCCAAAGCCATTGCTCTGTCAAAAGCCATTTGGTTAACCCATAAAGGAAGTTTTCCAAAATGTGAGGATTGTCTGAACTATTCTACCAGGAAAAGATCATATTGATTCGACTACTTCAGAGAAAATAAGAGTAACTCAAGAGGACAGTCGTTAAGTAATGATTCACTGAGGGCCTCGCAGTTCAAATGTGTCTCCATATTACCTCCTTCTACTCCCAAGACCAGATCAGCAAGTGCCCCAGGAAGCAGAAGACTTCATAGAGAAGTCCAACCAAAGAAGACATATCAAGGGCTGATGGGGAAACTTTTAAATTTTTCACTATTGTTTTTAATAAGGTATTAACTCTTTCCTATTTTTCATTCTACTAGGTTAGAGTAATAGTGGTGAAAGATGATGAAAGCTACGGATATACTACAAAATAAACTAGTTCAGTAATTCCCTCTAGCCCAATCTCCAAACCACACTTTATA
The DNA here is from genome assembly GCA_008086735.1 of Cheirogaleus medius. NCBI lineage: Eukaryota > Metazoa > Chordata > Mammalia > Primates > Cheirogaleidae > Cheirogaleus > Cheirogaleus medius. The sequence continues at coordinate 38,650,265 of VBSM01000361.1, forward strand.
TTAATAAGTAGCAGAGGATGAAACCAAGGCTGTACCAATCCCAGGGAGCAGCTACCTGTTGAAAGTGGAACCATTGAAACCACCCAGATGTAATACCTGGAATCGTGGTGGTACAACCAACTGCAATCAACTTATTTATTATCCATAGCTTAAGAACTATAGTTGCAGAAGGGCCTGGCTGATGCTTTGCTCCCAATGGGTGCTTAAAATATAGTTGAAGTGGTCCAAACTAATTGATTTGACTAGAACAGAATTCAAAAATACTAAGCTCTCTTCTCCTAAAGCTAATATTATTTCTCAAAAGCACCAGCCTACATTCCAGAGGATATCTGTTCTAAACATTAAATGCAACTATCTGTTCTTAACATTAAAATTTAGCTCATGAATATCTTAAAACAGCTGAGAGTATTTTAATTTTGCCTTTCAAAATTTTTTTTCCAATCAAAATCTGGCTAGTTTTTTTTTTAAAGAAAAGTCTAGCAATCATATATTATTTGATAATGATGATGATTGTCCCACTCACTTTCCCTCTGCCCTTGGAACCGAATCTGGAGAAAAATTCCTATTCAAATTTTTTGTTCTTTCTTAAAACATCTGACTATTTAATTTTTAGCTCCCTTCTCAATTAGGTGCAAAATTGGTATAACCCATGATGAGATGATAATCATATTCATGGGATAAACCAATGCATTTATTGGGAAAGTAGAAAACCATAGTTGAAATATACACCGAGTCAGAAAATCTGGTATATGTGGTCAGTGTGCACATGGTGGTTGCTGATAATTCTTTGTTTTCCTGAAGACTTCACTGTTTGCTGTTTGAACAAAGTACATAAAAAGATACTTACAATTTTCTTTTAGCTGAGATGCTTATAAGCTATGTCTAATAGATGCCAACAGTCCCGCCCTATGGTGACAGAGCAGAAAATAAAAGATACTGGGCCTCAGAGCTATGGGAGCTGGGGCATTTTCATGACAGAAGCTGTTCTGAGGGAATACAAAATGACTAGACTGATTAGAAAGAACTCAGCAGCCTGGTATATAGATGCTTGAGTCTTCCAAGCGGCCTGGATGTCTGGGAAAGAACTCATTTCAGGAGGGAAACCAGTCCTTTAGCATAGAGGGCAGCACAGTGCAGGGACACACAGAACCTGGGGAGACAGAAAAAGGAGGTGTTCTTCCAGCACCCAGACTTGCAAGCAGGATGTGTGAGCAGAGATCTCTTGGATACCTGCATGGGAGGATACACACACACACACACACACACACACACACACACCTTTCAGGGATTTATGAGTTTGGGAAGCACAATTTTGAGACTCCAAGTTAAAAATGTGTGAGGTGTCAGGATGGTGAAATATGTCTGTATCTTAAATAGATTTTTGCTATTTTTTTAGTCATAACCACATTTTTTTCCTAGTGACAGTCAGAGTCCTTGTAAATAGGAATAATCAGTTTGTTTCTGTAGAGCAAATTTTCCAGTTATTTTAATGGTGATTTGAGTGAACAAAATTGCATAAGAAGAAAAAGAAAAATGTAAAGAATCCCAGGGTATAATTTCTAAGGTTATCCCAGTACAAGGGTTACATCAAATTAGATAATTTTAAAAGTAGCAGGTACAATTTATCCATTCATCTACACTGTTATTTGTGCACTATGTATTAAACATCCTCTATATGAAGATTATACGTTCTGAATAGATACACCATGCTGTGCTCTCAAGAAGCTTATAGACAGACAAAGAGATAATCCCAATTAAGATAGATGGAAATAGAAGGTGCTACAATGACACGTAATTGCCAAGTGACTGGCAGCTGTCCCAGACTGCAGAGGGGGCCATACAGAGGGGGATGGCAGAAGACACTTCATAGATGTCATGTACCTAAAGCTAAGATTTGAAGCAACTGAAGATAGCCACCAGGAGGATAATAATGCATGACAGTCATCTGAGTTAGTCCTGAAGTGAGATGATCATTACCTCATTTACTAAAGAAAGGCCTCATTAATACCATTATAGTTGTATTTACTAAACATGATGCTGATAGATGGTATAGCAAAGTTGGAGGGGAGCAGGAATCATACAACTGAGAAGTCACTAGACTGACCAACCGTTTGATGTTCTCCCAACAGACATGGTACTCACCTCTAATCACAGTGCTAACTCAAGGGCTTTTGATCTAATTCAAGTACTGCAATCATAAACTTCTCAAAATAATTCAGATGTTAAAACTAGAATTCTGTATTTTCTTGCTTCATGGTCTTGTGAAGGGCCATTTTCTCAATTCCAGGCATGCCCTGTGCCCTGTATAATTGCTTTTCTAGAGGATGGCGGACAGAACTCGGAGAAAAACTGTATAGCAAGACTTCTCTTTAGTCCATCTGTCTCTTTAGTCACTGATTAATGGCTCTAACCTTGGAAATTTGCAAAAGCTTTGGAAAAATAGCAAATGACATAAATCCAGAATATGTTAGTAGGTAGATTTATGCTTTGCTTCCTTTACTTTGGCATATTTAAACAAAACATCAAGACACTATAAAGTCTAAGAAAATAAAAAGCTTGGTTTAAAATGTGTCTCCTCTCTTTCTGGTCTCCATTTCTGTTTTCTTCAGGCCACTCTCCCAAAATCTCATTCATGTACATTTTTTGTGTTTCTAAACTGGAAAACCATACCATCAATCTATCCATATCCATGTGTGTGCGTGCACACACACACACACTTTTTAATTTTTTTTCTACAACATGTTTCAGTGGATCAGGTACTCAAATCAAACAAATAAGACACGGTCCTTTCTTCCCCAGAAGTTCTAGTATCAACTGGACAATAGTGACACAAATAAGCATATAGGCATTTAGACAGGTGTGCAAACATTGACTAATTAATATGTATATCTGTTTTTAAAATGTTAGTAAATATAGGTTATGTCGGTGAAAATAAAAAGTGAACTGAAAAATCTTTTGACCATTAGACCTTGGTAAATAAAATTTTATAGGAGGTCGTTGATTTGGACCAAGCTCTTGCGCTAGGCCCAACAGACCAAACCAAAATGGAGTTATTCCTACTAAAGTTCCACATCACCAAGCCGAAGCTAAGTTGCTTATCTGACATTCTGAGAAAAAAGGAGAATGAGAGATAACAGCCAAATCCCCAAACAAGCCAGTTTTAGCAGCATGATAAGGAAACCCTATTTACTTGAACCTTTACAAAACAGTAACTTTGAAAGAACCGGTCCACTTTTTGTTTTCTTTTTCTGCTTTACTTAGCCCCTTTCTATCTATAAAACCAACCTCCTCTGCTCGGCTCATGGGAACACTCATGCTATTTTGTAGGATGAGGTATTCCCCAATTCTAGAATGACAAACAAAAGCCAATTAAGATCTTTAAACTAATTTTGTAGTTTTGCCTTTTGACAACCTGAAAGAGGCCTTGAGACCCTCAAAGTTAGCAACCTCATTGTACAGAAAGGAAAACCACAAGCACAGTGGGTGCAGGGAAGGAAATCATAACATTACCTTTCACTGACGGAGTGAGACTTTTTGTAGGAGGTCATATTCCTGTATATTCTGAGCAGAAGGGATTGAGCTTTCTGTCCAAATGATTAGAAAAAATTATCAACTTGAAAACAACAAGGTTTATTTAAATGGTAACAATTTTCCCTTGTTAAGTGATAAAACGGAAAGGTCTTCTAAATTCCTGTTTGAGTTCCAAATCCTCCTCTTGTACCTTTAAGCAATTCCTTTTCTCAGAATCAGATGCCATGTGTAAATCTTTCATTGCCATCTCACACAAGCCTCCCTGCTTTTTGCCAGAGATACAGAAAACAGCCTCCGGGATGGATTTCAAAGTTTTCTTATGGTCAGACTAATGCTATTAGGTTTCAAAAAAGATACCCTTATTTCGAGGCTAAGGGTTGAAGCTACACAGCACCTCTGCCTCCAGACACTAGTCTTTCCTTTTCTTTTGATTGGTAATAAACCAGTTCTGCACCATCAAAGTGAAAGACTATGAAAGTCAATTTTAATAAGTCCAACTCAATTTAACTAGATGCAGAGGACTCCCAAATATTCTGTTTTATTCTAAATTGTATGTATATTTGAACAAATAATATAAAATTAATATTTTTCTTGCCCCCAAGGTAAATTACATTATTAAAATATAATATAAGCCCTAATTTCCAAATATTGTGATAATAAGAATTTGAAAAGTACGTGTAATAGGAAAATGTTGAAACAGGCTTGGCTTTATTTTGGAAACTCTAAATGTCATCAGTTTAATCTCAAAGGTAGTCATCAGCATTGATATTGACAATGCCTTCCTTAAAATAGCCAACTAAGAGTTCTGCATACAAGGTGTACTCATTAAAGCTTGCTCATCAATTTACTGACTCACTAATAGATTTGTCACTGTTTTGTGTCATCAATTTAAAACATCTTTATATGAAAATAATTTATGGAAATTCATGGCCCTTGAAAATGAAAAAACACACCATATTGTTTGCAGATTTCATCATCCTGTTTTCTTTTTACTTATAAACATTCAAATGACAAATTAGGCTAACCAGAATTGTCACAGCTATATTGCAGTCTCTTTTAATCTTTCTCACACAAGATGTTCTTTCTTTATCTTTATTTATATCTCCTGTTTGGGCATAAATAGAAAAGCGCTGTAACTTGAATACTTAATATAGAGAAGATTTCACTCCTGTTAAAAGAGTCTCGAAAGATCATGGTCCTCCACTAATCATCCCATCTAAGCGGCTCCCGTAAAGAAATTGAGAATCACATATAATTATTTTTACTTAGTTCCCTGGAAAATATAAAATCTTCATCCTACCTGCTTTTTTGCATTTAACTAAGAAACAAAATGTTTTTATTTATTTAAGCTATATGGCCTGTTTACTACAAGAGGTTTGAAGTCACTTACAATAGAATAAAAATACAGCATAAATAAGGCAACAGGAATAAAATAGAAAATTTTGAATAAGAAGTAAAAAAAAGTGAAGATTCCTAGTAACCTATAATGAGCAGATTATTGTATTTCAGATTTTACGACATTTAAGGCAAACTCTTGTTTGTGCTTCCAGACTTAGGTCACATGGCACCTACTCTGTGAAGTCTCTCCTGAGTCCCCAAGTTCTTTCTCCTCCAGAGTTCTAGCAGCCTTTTATACTTATTCTAATGTGAGTTCTTATCTCATTTGTTGCAATACTTTTCTTATAAATCCTTCTTTGCTCACACTAGTGATTCCTCAATGACTCAAAATCAGGGACCAGTGCTTTTCCTTGATTCCTGTTGTTAAATCAGTAGTTAGTATCCTCCAATCGCTGTTTTTCATCCTCTCTGGAAACTTTTTCAATTTCCTCATTATTATTTGAGTACCAAAATATCGCGAATTGGTTTGCTCTTTCAGTCTGAAGACCTGCATGGCCTTTCTTTGATTAAAACAAATTTCCTTTGTATAATTTTCCCACATATTCTTTTTCTAAAACTCCTGGAATGATATCAGAATCTGTGAATTGATTTTCAATGCCTCATCACTGTTCTATTCATATTTCTCATCTTGTTATATGCTTTGTGTTCATCAATTTTATTTTTCAGAATATATCATTAATTTGATATGTAAATTTTCTAGTAGTTTTCTTTACACGTTTTCAGAAAATATACTTGAGCTCCAAAAATTCTTGTTTGGTTTTATTAGCAATTTTTCTTTCTTTTGTTTATTTTTATATCTTTTTTAATGTATGTAATGTGTACTCAAAATCTTTCTGAAGAAATAATCAGAATATTTTGCATGTTTTCTTATGTTCACTGACTTACTTCTGTTTTCTCTAGAGTCATTTGTTCTATTTCTTTAGTTTGTTTCTTTGCATTAAGGTTGCCGATTTTCTTAAACTCGCTGATAATCTTTAGTTGGTGATTCACAATTATGAATAAAGGACTTGACTGATGGATTAGAGTATATGTCAAAGTCTTTCTGCATAGTTCTTCATCTATTTCCCCAAATGCCCTTCCTTAGAATGAGCAGGCTGCTTTCCTCTTTGTGTAGTGTTAAAGAAAAAATTACTCTCAATGATACTTGTTAAAGTGCAGAAGTACAGTAAGGAAGACTTGATTCAGGACTATTGTGATAGGTATAGGGACCACTGAAAGGGTGGAGAGAGATTGGACTCAACTCTGAATATAGCACAAGAAAATGAGAATTTATTGCCAAGGTGTCAGTGGGAAGAAAATTACCAAGAGTAAACATCTGGGATAAGGAGGATTCTGGCTAAACTGACCTAACAAGATTCTTGGTAAAGACAGGCCAGAGTGATCAGACATCACCTGGGGGATGGTGGCTGATAAGGAACCTGATCAGTATGGAGGGTGATCAGATATAGAGGATGGGGGTTCTTGCTAAACTGACTTCGCAGGGGGTTTTTGCTAAAACTGGATTTTACAAGGAAGTGCATAGTTGAGCCTATGAGAAGGTTCAGAAGCCTGACTATGAGATGGTTCAAAAGGTTCAGAAGAATCATTATAGGTAAATAGGTGAAGACATGCTAACTGGTAGGCATCACTTTAGGATATGTGGCCAGGGAGTAAGCAGGCAGGGTACCCAAATGTCAAAATAACAAGAATATTATTCTGAGAATAAAGCATTTCAACATATTTTTCTCCCAGTGTGAGAGGCCTTACCTTTTAAATTCCTTCTTTGCATTTGTAGAGCTTTGATGTACCCGGAAGTCAGTTCTGCTTCTGTCTTGGGTGACAAATGTCACACTGGATATGCTAGCCAATCCCACACAGTCTGCTTAGTTTCTTTAGGAATAGGTTCTCTGGCTTAACATAGGGAATAAATGACCCGCTGTCCTTCACTCTGCAGGGAGTTTGTAGAGGGCCATGTTGGTCCTGTTAGCCTGCAGACAAACGTTTAAATCACTCTCCTAATTACTGTTCTACACTCACCCTTCCCCCAGGACTGCTAGTTAAACTTGAGACCTTTCCCAACATATCTAAGGCATCTCCTTTGACTATGTTAGACTCCCAGTGGTTTCCTTTAATCTGGATTATCTGTCAATAGAATCTTGTTTTCTAGAAATTATTCACAATATTAGCAGTTATGCTGATAGCATCACTTCCTATTTGCCATACAGTTATGAATTTCTTTCTCTATGAAACAACTTTGTGTCATTTCAATGGAATTAGGAAGGAAATAAAGGTAAACCTACTCGCTGTGGTCTCCATCTTAGAAATATAGGCTCTGTGCATGTGGAGTCTCAGGTGGAGTTTAGACGTAGCTCTTGATTTGGACTATGGACCGCCAAAGATATTTGTTATCTACTGTACATTTAAATGTTTATTTAACTGATTTAGCATTCTTTGAAATGTTTCATAAGTCTAATTAACTTTTAGAAAGGTTCTATTCTTATTAAGAAAATTACAAAAGCTGATCTCATAGGAATTATCTTTTGGTCTGTAATAGCCTGAAAAAACATGAAGGTCAGCTAAATTCACTCTCAGAGCTGAATCTGACACCTGAATCACAGGTTTCGATAGAGCTATTAATATTAAAATGATAAAAATGTCCTGGATACTTGTCTGTTAACAACAACAATGAAGTAGCTTCTTAACTGTTTTTTAAATCTTCTAATCAAATAATACATCTAATATCCAAGTAAAAGCAAAACAACCAAGATCACACATATAATATATAATTTATAACATATATTATGCTTATATATTAATTGCCTAAATGAAAAGCAAAAGTAACTTTCAGTTTTGCTCTCCATTCCTTTACCACTTTTGATAAAAAATATTTTTCTATAAAAGAAATATATCTAATTCTTTTTCCTCTGAAGTTTCTGCCCATATATTTATTAATCTCACAATTAGAAGCAGTCTTCTATTGCTCTGCAGTCAGTTGAGAATGATAGGCACTGACCTTCTCAGATTGCTCTGAAATCACAAGAAGTGCACTTTGAAAAGACAGTAGCTCTAGCTTCTCTCTCTTATCTGTTATTTAGGTTCAATATTTCTTAGTAATTCAAAAGATAAAGTACATTTTCTATTTCCTTTGTGTTCCTTCATCCTGAGTCAGGATAGAATGTGGGTGTTTTTCCTTTGTTTTCTAGTGAAATCTATCTATTTCATTAAAGTTTTTCTTTTCTTGTGAATAAGGCAAGGCAATATATTATTGAAAATTTTCCCAGATTTTTTTCTCTCTTTCTAACACACATTAAACTTCCTTTTACATACCTCAAAATATACTTCAGATTTTATCTAAGTACAAATCCACTGTGAAATTAAACTTAATCCTCCATGATCAATGAATAAAAAAAAAATTCAATATAGATCATTAATCATTTTTAGTTTTTCTAATGAAAAAGATAATACATATAGGATCAGATAATGAAGCAATTTTATTTCATAAGTAATTCATTTCACTGAATAAATTAAATAGAACTGCAAATGAAATCAGTGACCAATACTACATATGAAAGTATTTTCATGTGGAATATGGAAGAGTTTAGCTGGATTGATGTGGGCTAAGACACTTGTAGCATCAACACTGAAGTAGGGACACTTTAACAGCTAGTTTTCAGTTTTGTGCATTTGGGAACTTGATTTCATGTTTTCATCTAGAATAATCAAGCTAAAGATAATTAGTTCACATTAATCAAATTGACAGGATTGGGGATAAAACCCCTGCATGCTGACATAACTATTTACTCTGAAAATATATTATTGCCAAGTAGATCACAGTACTCCTATCAACTGGTTAGCATGTTCTCTTCCCAAAGAGAAAATGAAAATTCAAAAGGCTGCTACATGAATATAGATTTAGATTAAAGAAATAGTATGGAATGGATACTACTTTACAAGGACATGGTAAGTATTGAATAAATGTTTGTTGAAATAATACATTAATTAATTTATTAATCACTGATGCTATCAACTTACAAGGGCTTGATGCAATCATTTCAATTATAGGATTGTCCCTTTTAAAAGAACTGGATCTACATTTATATTGTTGGGTGTAGTCCTCAAAGAGCTAAAAATAGAAATACCATTCGACCCAGTAATAGCACTATTAGGCATCTACCCTAAAGAGCATAAGACATTCTATTATAAACACATCTGCACCTGAATGTTTATGGCAGCACAATTCACTATTGCAAGGGCATGGAAACAACCCAAGTGTCTGTTAATTCATGAGTGGATTATTAAAATTTGGCATATGTTTATAATGGAAAATTACTCAATTCTAAGAAATGACAGAGAGCTAGCCCTACTTATATTATCCTGGATTGAGCTTAAGCCCATTATCCAAAGTGAGGTGACA
>VBSM01000361.1:38665688-38682170 GCA_008086735.1 Cheirogaleus medius
ATTTGAAACCCCAAAATTTGTACCCCCATAATTTGCTGAAATAAAAAAAAAAGATAACATTATCTACAGCCTCTGGGAAAAAAAATAAATAAATCTATATCTGCTAAAAAAAATTAAATTTGAGATTAAAAACTTTTCCACAATGAATACTCTAGGCCCAGAAGTCTTCATTGACAAATTTTATTGCATGTTTAAGAAAGAGATAATTCAGGTCCTATATAAACTCTTTCACAAAAAAGAAGAGGAAGGAATATTTCTCAATTTATTTTAGGACAATAGTATTACCCTGTTACCAAAAGCAGGTATCCCCAGAAGAAGAAAAAAACACAGACTAAAATTCTTCGTAAACAAAGATTCAAATCCTTAATAAAATATTAGAATATCAAATCCAGTAACAAATATAAAGAACAATACTTCATGATCAAGTGAAGCATAGCCCATGAATAAAAGATTAGTCTAATATTCAAAACTCAATCAGTATAATTTGTCACTTTATATAAAATAAAAGAGAAAATAATCCTTAAAATTATTTTAATAGATATAGGAAAAATATATAACAGAATTTAACACTCATCTATGATAAAAACTTCAGCACACTGGGAAGAGAAAGGAACTTCTTCAATCTGATATAGGTTATATATAAAAAGCCGATAGTTAACTTCAGAGTCAATGGTGAAATATTAAATCCTTTTCCTCTAAGACTGGGACAGGAAAAAGATTCTCCATTCTTGCATGAAAAAAAAAAATAAAAGGAAAACTATGAGTTGGGAAGAAAGTAAATCTCTTTATTCACTGATGACATGATTATATATGTAGGAAACCCTATGTAATCTACTAAAATACTACTAGAGCAAAATGAATGGTATTTTATACAATAACAACAAACAATTGGAAAATGAAATTTTTAAAATACTATAGTATCAGAAGCCTCAAATATCTATAATAAATCTAACAAAATATGTGTAAGACTTCTACCTTAAAAACTACAAAAGAACACTGAAAGAAATTAAAGAATACCTAAATAAATAAAAAAGATAATATAATAGGTCAACAGAACAGAATAATGATGACAAAGTTAGACCCACATATGTATATGGTCAATTGATTTTCAACCAACATACCAAGTAAATTCAATGGGAAAAAAATTGTCTTTTTAATGAATGGTGTGGGAACAACTGGATAGCTACAGAAAAAGAAAATGAATCTCAATCCCTATCTCATTCCAGACATAAAAATTTTAAAAAGGGTCAAACTAGTAGCTGACTTATAACTAGTGTGAACCAGAGAAATCTAACTATTTAATTAAAACTAAACAAGACTTCCACTTCTGACCAACATGATATAAAAGAGACAAGTTCCTCCTCCTAACTGAATCAACCAAAACCAGACAAAATATATGAAACGACAGGTTTGAAGACACTGAATATTAGGCAGTGAAGAACAGCCATCCCTGAGAGAAGGTAAACAAAACAGGTGAGCTCTGTGGTTGGCCTACCTTACTGCCTTGAGTTCCCAGGGTGCAGCATAGAACGGAAGAACTCCTTTATATACAGGACTCTCTGAATTGAGGAGACCAAGGAAGATAGAGTTCAGGAATGTAGGAATTGTAGGAATGTATATGATGAAAGTTATCAAACATCTACCATGACTTGGTTTCCCCCTCTCTGCTTCCTCCATAAGGGTTATTAACCAAATTTTGGGTTATTTATTATTCTTCCTTGAAATTTAATAGGACTCAAAATTAGTTTGCTAAAAATGGGTTAGTGTGGGTATTTTAGTATAAATCACTCTCTACTTTAGGATGTTAAATGACTAAATGTGCATTGATCATCATAAATACTTGTGATAGTTAAGCTTTAAGTATTGAGCCTTTGCTACATCACAGGACAGACTCTTCTCCACGTCCTGTCCTCAACCACAGAATAAGCAAAGTTACATTGGTATTAACAGCTGCTTTATTTTACTCTCAAACTGACTGAATTTTAGCAATGGATGAAATAATTTTGCTGACAAAAATGTAGAGGGTTTACACAGTCCTTTACAACTTGGGCTGGAAACTTCAGAAAGAATATGATAAACACCCACCCCCTCTTTCCAGGCTACTTCAAGATTAAACAATGTCACATCTGTTTGTGAGTTAAAAGGCTTACTCTATGGCTTTTACATTTTATTAATATCTTCATGTTTCCTACTCTTATAAATAATGTACATGTGACTACAGCTAAGTTGTACTTTAATTGATATTATTACATCCATATCATTGTATCTCCATTTAAAACAAACACTATATTGTTTACATATATCTCTCTAGATCATATGTGGAAAACATTCACTGTATATGATAAGATAAACTAAGTGCTTTTTCATGGAACATCAGTGACTTGTAGACATCATGGCTTCAACTATACAAAGTACTCTTTTATCCAGTGGGCTTTTTTATGATCCCCATGGAGAATAGAGAACATTATGTCCATCCTCCTCAAACACATCCTATTATTGTTAAATATGTGGTTAAGGGATCTGCTACTAAGGATATTGGGAAACAAACAAAAGCTAGAATATGAGGTGAAATGCCACAGATAACAAAAAGAATTTATCCAGAGCAGGTCAGAGTGTAGCCACAAGAACACACAGAGCCCGCAGGAGCTGAAACTGGGACAAAGTGTTCAAGAGAAGAGACCACTGGGTTGTGCTAGGGTCAGAGATGCAAGATGGAGGCTTTACCCCCAGTGGGAAGGTAATCTAAGGATTTCTCCTGTTTGCTCTAAACTGTAAATATTTCCCTGAAACTTGTATGTATCTTCTATTCACAAAGTAGGGATTCCAAAAGCCCTTTTGTGCTAAAGCCTGGAATGACTAAGAGGGCTTTTGGCTCACAGAGTCCATTTGCATCTTCACACAATGAATGTGAACTCATTTGAATCCTTTGAAGCTTTAAAACAAGGTATATACTTTTCTCCTTCTTGATGATGTATTGTCTTCAGCCATATTTTTTTCTCCAAACAAACTAGGTTTTATCAATATGAAAATCTGTTGATGAGGCTAATGTCTCTCCTGATGGGGACCACAGCGAGTCTCTTCCTCATCAGCCAGCGAGCACCACCGCCCAATTTGATGATGCGCAGGAAGGCAACTGGCCTTGAACCTGTGAATCATCCTGATTTTCCAGAAAAAAAAAAAATTTGTTGGTAGCTCTTTCATCTCTACATTCTCAAAGTCCTATCTTTACATGAGATAACATTAAGTCAACAGGCATTCCGCATCGATGCTGATCTTCCTAGCCATAGTTAATATATTTTATTTCATTTATAATTATTCCCTATCGTTGACTACATAGATAACATTAATCACATTTTGAAGGACTTGTTCTTTGTCCTGAATTTTCCTATGATTAAATAATGTTTCAGTTCTGATGAGCTCATTTTCTGTTTCCATCATAATCACAATGTCTCTGCTTAAAACTCTCCTTGTTTTTGTATCTGTTGCTCATACTGGAATTAATAATGGTCGACATTTCCAGATGAAAAGCACACATGAAAAAAATCATAGTAATCTACCAAAAAAGTGATGACAAGGACTAAAATGTTCATGCTTCACTGCTCATGCCAACTGTCAAGGCAGGCAGAGTTAGATCACTCTTCTTCTGGATCCTAAGTTGAAAGATGCTATACACAAAGTGCAAGAATTGTAAGTAGTTGCTTTTCCTCTGTCCTTTCCATTAGATTGTGAACCACCTAAAGGCAGAATCCATGTTTAATGCCTTCAGTATGTCCTATCATAATTGTTACATAATAATAATTCCTAGGATACATTTTTTAAAGTCAACAAGATATGTTTATTTAAAAAATCTCTGATTCCAAAGAGGAAATAGAAAATTTTCCTGGAATTACATTTCTATATCTTAGCTTGAACAGCAGAATCATATGGGAAAATTTGTTTAAACTCACATATCCCATCTTCTCCACACTGAATATGTATTATTTGAGAAAGTTTCCAGAAGATCCTTATATGTGTCTCTGACTTAGAATCACAGCAATAAAAGATTGAGATTGCGTTCTTTCTTATTTTTACTGTGTTACATCCACAAAGGCAATGAAAAGTTAAATATATTTATGTATGCATTCATATATATACCACACACATATGTATGTATTTATACATATATACATATATGTTTATGTATGTAAATAGATATATAGATGTAAGACATAAGCAGTAGTGGAACATTTAAGCTGGCCTAGAAAGTCCAAGAAATATGAATGTGAAATAGCAAATGATAAAACAATATTGGTCATGCTTGAGGCTCTGCCTCGAGGGGGGAGAGGGGCGTGGGCAATATACATAACCGTAATATTTGTACCCCCATAATATGCTGAAATAAAAAAAAAATTTAAAAAAATAAGAAAGTATTCAGCTATGTGCAAAAATGATTTGCTCATAATAGAAAGAACAAAATGAAAGAACAGGCATTTTTGAAAGCATCACATGAACTGCTGTGCCAATTAAAGTATTAGCCTGATGTTTTTATAAATGAAAACACTTCTATGTGTTGCCCTGAAATATTTTTAAATAAATATGTCAGGTACTTTACTACATTTTCAAGAAAAATGTTATAGTATAAAGACATGCTTTTATGTCATAAAAACATTTTAACATTTACCAAGTAAAACTGAAGCTCAATTTCTATTTTCACTTTTAATTCTGTAGTCCCAAAGATGGCCTTAGGTACAACAAAAACAAATGAGAGAATGAGAGACCTCCAAAAATATTTTTTGATTATTAAAAATTATAAGCCATAAGGTAATTGAATAACAGAATAAGTTGTTTATACTTGTCCAATATCAGCCTTTATAAAAAATATATTAGACCACTATAGCAATACACAATTAGCATTAAGTAAATGTAGGTATCTGGTTAAAATCTGCCTCCTTTATCAACTGTGTTAGTGATCTGCTGTTGCATAACAAATTACCCAAATTTAACACCTTAAAATTAATAGACATTTATTATCTTGCAGTGGCAGTAGATCATAAATTCAGGCATTGTTTGGCTGGATGGCTCTACTTCAAGTTTTCTCGTGGGCTGCAGTCACACTGAATCAGGTGTGGGGGGAGGGATTGGTGAGGATCCACTTTCAAGCTCACTCACATGCCTGTTGCAGGCCTTGGTTCCTTGCCAAGTGGCTCTTTCCACAGGGCTCCTTGGAGCTTGCAGTTTGCTTTCCTCAAGCTGAGATTCAAGAGATAATCGGAGAACCTACGCATCCCCAAGTTGGAAGCTACTGTCTTGTATAACCCAATCTAGGTAGTGGCATCCCATCACTTCTGCTGTATCCTATTCACTAGAGGACAATCACTGAATCGAGTCCACACTAATTGCCTGAGAATTACACCTGGGGATTATAGGGAGACCGTTAAGTGTCATCTCAGAGTGTGTCTACTACACCAACCTTAAGAAGAACATTGACAGTAATTTTGTTATTATCTGTAATTCACAACTCTGATGATCCCAGCAATTAATTAGGTAGAGTTGTAAAGAGAATAATCAAAAAATCTATCAAGGATGTAGCAAATTGATTCTACAAATTATGATAGAAAAGTTCCCACAGTTTCTCATCATTTTTGTTATAGAAACCTAATGTTGCCCATTCACTGCCTCCTCAGACTTCCACTAGATATATCACACACCCATGGAATTGCAAGATGCGTCTAGTAGGCTCCAAGGTGAGGTTGAAAGAATTATAGCACAGAGGTCAGAAGGTTCCAGGCCTGATAATAAATTTTCTGGGTATCAGTTTCTCTATGTATGAATTTATTGCTTTAAAGTGTTCCTTATGCCCTGCCAGTATTCAATAAATAGCAATTGGAAAAGTAATAGCAATATTACTTTCATGAATCACATACCATTGTTTGTCTGCATACGTAAAGGTAAATCTAAAAGTCTTAATTGGGCTGCTTAAATTGTTAATGCAACTAAAATCTGAAAGATACTCTGACATCCTGCCCACACTTAAACATCAAGAAGCTAGTAAAATGTATAAAATGCTATTTTTAAATATTTTCCATGAAAAGAGGGGCCCCATTCCTGTAATAGAGCTTCCTTATGCTTTTCAAAAGAAAATTAAAATTGTAATTAAGTCCTGATGTGGGGAGAGTGGTGTATATGCGTGTGTGTGCATTTAATCAATTTTTTTATTTTGTGATAATTTTGGATTTGTATTAATATGAAGTTTGCAAAGATAGCACAGAGTTTCCATATACCTTTTACATAGTTTTCCCTGAAGTTAACATCTTTCATAACCATAGTATATTTGTCAAAAGTAAGAATAACATCAGTACATCACTATTAATTAAACTACAGACTTTATTCAGATTCCACCGGTTTTTCCACTAATGCCCTTTTTCTGTTCCAGGATCCAGTCCAGAATACCACATTGGGTTTAGTCATTGGATCTCCTCCAATCTGTGATGGTTCCTCGTTTTTCCCTTTTTTTCAGGACCTTGACAATTTTGAGGAGTAGTGGGCAAGTATTTTACAGAATGTCCCTCAATCTGGGCTTGTGTGATGTTTTTCAAATAAGACTGAGGAAATGAATGTGGGGAAAGAATCCCACAGAGGTGAGGTGATCTGATCATATTATTTCAAAAGCATCATGATGTAAGCATGAATTATTACTGATAATATTAGGTTTATCACTTGGTTAAGGTACTATCTTCCAGGTCTGTCTACTATAAAGTCCTCTCACCTTCTATACTCTATCGGTTATGTGCAAGTCACTAGGTCTAGTCCATATTCAAGGATATCCAGGGTATATTTCATTATGACTCTTGTACCCATTGGCAAAATTCATTTTGGCAATTTCAATATGAATATGCCTCTTCTCTAAATTTAAATCTCTGTTACTTTTAGAGAAATTCATTTCTCAATAAATGCTTCTTTACTCCATACTGCTCTCTCATTCTATCTATCTAGGATAATGTTTTGAACATTATAGAGAGGTAAGAAACATTTAATGATTGTAAGTATAATGGGAAAAATGAAGAACAAAACAGAAAACAAACGACTGTTAAAATTGTATTAAATGACATGAGTAATTTATCCTCAAGTCAGTGAATGATGGTTCCGATTATGCTACGTATGAGGAAACAAGGAAAAGCAAGAAAAATGGAATTTTTGCACATATTTTACTTAATCGCAGAATTGGAAAATGTTCCATATCTACGTTTTTATAGCGGGAGAGTATTTTAAGTTATTCTTATTTTTAATGACAGATATTTAAACTAAATATTCCAAAGCCAAATGTTACAAAGGACTCATACTTGCTTGGGTTCTAATGCCATAAAACCTTGGATTTTGATCTTCCTAATTAGACTGCATGAACCCTGACCATAACGCTGAAGGTGATCTCTCAAAAAATGCTAAGGGTTGCAGAGTGGTTGTTTGCCTGACAGAGCATCCTTTTCCCTAAAAAGTTTAAAATGTCAACATTCCTGTTCTGCCCCTTCATTATTTAAGAAGTTGGAGTGTGATTCTCTAGGTAATGATTTGTGCTACGGAATTTTGAGACTGGCAGAAAAATCTCCCTAAAAAGGAGTTCTACAGCTGTGAAATGTTCTCCCCATGACACAGTTGAAGTCTGGAGGCATTTAGAGCATGAAGTAAGAGACTTCACTTTTATTGGCTGTGTGTGGGTTGTTTGGTTTCTTGGCAGGCATGTTTTGCATGTTGAATATTTCCCATGAATACTTTCTTTTTGTTTAGTGTTTAGGGGCCTCTCGTTCTAGTAGGTAACCAATAAATTAAGCAAAACAAATTAAATATCCCTTTTTTCATGCTTTGGTTATACGCCTTTAAGAGGAAAGTGTTTGGGGCCTAAATTTTCTACTTAATTGACTAAATTTTAGATTTTTGTTTTGCTTGTTATAAATCTTCAACAAGTTTGTAATTTCCTTTGAGGGTAGGGATTATCTTGTGTTTATTTATTTTCACAGGCTTCATACAGTGTTCAGCGTGAAATAGGACTTCAAAGAAAAACTTTTTTTTTTTTTACATTTTACTCATTCCTAAAACTATTATAAAATGTTTGCTAACAAATTAATACTGTGAAATTAAATCAAGGAAATGGTTTAAATATCTAGTGACCAAAAGAAGCTCTAATATTTTAGAAATATTCTTTTATATAATACCTATGTTAAATGCAAGTGGTTCTTATTTGTTTATATAATAGTTTTTTGCATATTCACTTCTCTACTAAGCTCCTCATGTTAACTTTGAAGAAAAACTTAAAAGATTCTTTGCTCTTTGGCCCCTTCAGTTATCCACGGTGGGTGTCAGGCCGTGAAAGCAGCCTGATGAATCATAACAGCTCAGGTAAATTGATATGACCTTATCTCACACATAGTATCTCACTGCATGCCCTTTCCTACTGTCCTACCCAGGCTCAGATCCTCCTCAACAATGCAGGGACCACCTACTGTAGCCAGTTTCTTCAGTTTCCAGCTCCTTTCTTCAGGCCATTTTTCAAATTGCTATGATATTCATCCTAGCACATCACATCCAGGTCTTGTCTCTGACTTACTATTAATCCAAGGTTTTCTTCTTTCCATAAAATAAAATCTCAAAAATGTGACTTCTAACAAATATTTCCAGAAAAATGCAACATACCACAAGCCAAGCATTCATGGAAAGGAATGCATAAGATGAAAATAGACAAGATTAGATAGGCAGAAAGATATGTAAACAAAATAGATGTGAAAGTACTGTTCTACAGTTTTAAGGGCCTTTTTTTCCTGTTTGGCAATGAGGATAACTTCAGGATTTTAAGCAAGAAAGTGATGTAATAATATTTGTATCTTAGGAGTGCCTTTCAAGCTGCAGTGCCATGAAGGGAGAAAGCAGGGTCTGGCGGAGAAGTTGGATAGGATCTTAGCTCAGTAGAGTCCAGGTGAGAGATGGCAAGGGAATGGAGAGAAGGAGATACAATCGGGAGCAGAATCGAAGGTACTTGATGACTGATTAGAGAGGTAGGGTGAGTAAGCCAAAAAGCAGGAAGTGACTTTGAGCTTACTAGTTTAGATGACAAAGAAATAGGTTTTTACCAGTAACAAAAATACAAGATATTGGTGGAAAAACAGACTTGACTAGAGGTGGACAGAGCAGGTGATTAGTGATGGCGCCTGGTACAAAGGTCATGCTGAGCTTAGTTTCATATTTGCTGAGGCCAATGTGCCTGTGGAACCCTTGGAGAAGGTATTTAAGGCGGAAGCATTTGAGCAAGATCTTGTGTATGAGTTTTTAAAAAAATTTTGCAGTGCCCAGCACATTGCCTTTAGTTTTCAGTAAATACTTTTAAATGAATGAACTATGAATGAGGGAATGAATAAGGGGAGGGTTGCATTCAGGTCCCCAAATAGCAGAGAGCTGTTTTTAATTTTCCCCAACCCAGCCTCTAGACTGGTTCACGAGCACCTCAAGGAGAGCAAAGTCCTACCAGAGTCTCCTGAGGAGGGTCCCCTGTACTTATCAAGAAACCATGGGCCACATCTCATTTACCTGGGCCATGGATTTTCACCAATCAGCCTCCAATTGTCAATCTATGCACAAGACCATGCTAAGAGATGCAGACAGAAGTTATTTTGTAAGCTGCCCCTGACGTTCCTTGTGCTTGGACTCCACCTTTACTTTGCTGCTTCTTCACTCCTCTTCTCTTCTATTTAAAATTTGGTTTTTTTGCTTCTTTGGGCATTTTCTTTTCCTTCTTTCCTTGTTTCCTGTTTATTAACTTTGCTTATTCTTCATCTGATTCTTCTCATAAATATCACTTGTCATATTTCAGAGACTGAGAAAACCTATAGAGCGATTGGGTGATCCCAGTGGAGAGATTCAAAAGCATTTTAATTCCATCAAAATGAAAAAATTTTAAAAAGGCTCTTAATTTAACTTAAGGTTAGGGGATATGAAATGAAAATGTGCTGTAACATAACTATTATGGAATCTAAGTGTTTTGTTAAGTTTCAAAATATTTCAATAATGATGGCTTTAATTATCTTGTGATAAGAACTAAGGATTTTGGTCTTCAAAAGGTCTTCCTCAAAGAGAAGTATAATACTTCAGACTCACACTCAAGTCTGAAAGGAAAAACAGAATGTATCAAAGATTTCTAACAGGCTAAATGTTCCAACAATTGGTAATAGATGAAATCACTATTTTTGATTTCGGCTTCACAAACAAGTGTTCACATTACTAAAACTGACAAATATTTGAAGACAAAAGGATCACTTTTTTTACTGAGTGAGAGTATGTAACTCTCATTCAGTAAATATTTGTTGAATTAATAAATTTGTACTCAGAGTACAAAGGTGAATGAATGCAAAATGGTCACAAATTCTGTTAAGCAGATTCAGAATTAGTACAATTCCTCTTCTCTGATGTGGTATAGTAAAATGGGAAAGAACGGAGAATTTGTAGAAGAAAAGCCTTTGATTCAAATGACTCCCCCAGTTCTTATTAGCTGTGTGATGATAAATTGTTTAACCTCAGTTTCTCTCCAAGAAATGGAGATTGCAGCACCCATCTCTTTGAGTGAAGATCAAATATGACAGCGAATTAAATCACTTAACGCAGTGCTGACCAGGTAGTACATGATAACTACTGCTATTTTCTTAAACATTGTTTAATGATTTTCAAAGAAACAAAATAAAAATATAAATGTATCACAATATCAAACTTCTGTTAAACAATAACAATAGAATAAATTCAAAATTTCTCTTGACACACAATGAATGATGCTGCATGCTATTGTCTTTTCTATTGTTAACAAATCAAAAGTGGTTTGCTTTACACATATTGAATTCCAGGGCTCCTTCCAGGGTACTTGGGGTCAGCATCATGTGCCTAAAGTACTCAGGGGAATTTGAGCCAGATAAGAAAGAAAATCCTTGCCCAGAGGCAACCACAGGTCTAGTGATTTCTAGGACCTTAACTGAAGAAAGTGCCATGTGGAATTAATTTTAGGGAAACTACTGATGAGCATGGACAGCTAGAAAGTCCTTGAAGAGGGTGGGCAGCATGAGTCATCACTCTCAGAGAGTGACCTTCCCTGCAAAGGTGGACAGCAGGTGTGGGTCTCATGCAAATGATAGAGAGGGATGACTCACTGCTTTTTAATTGAGACTACTTTAGCCAGTAGGAATGTTCCAATTCCAGAGGGAGACAAAGCTTCTATTATTTCTTTGGCAGCTCTTTTTGTTTGTTTTTGACCCTGCTTATCTCCCAAATTAGATAAAGTAACAGAAATAGAGGAAAGGTTCAGAGAGAGGCTCAGATAAGAGAAAGTCCTGTGAAAATTCTGCCTGAAGTAGGACAGAGAGCCTCCCAGACTGACAGGAGTGTGGTTCACCCGGTTACCAATTGGACAGAAGAAACAGGCCATATAATAGCTACTTTCTTTTTATTTCAGAAGGATATAGATACATATTTTCTTTTCAATTTAAGGATTAGTAATGTAGGAGTTTTTCGAAATATTTGGGATTTTTCTATCACCTACAAAGTCTACTTAGAGACATTATCTTTTCCCCTTTCAACATGTTACCTTGCTTTTGTTAAAGAATCTTAAAGACAACACTAACTAAAAATGAGGGAAATTTTAAATACCAGCAAATCTTAAAGACAACACTAACTAAAAATGAGGGAAATTTTAAATACCAGCAAATAATAGCGAGCGATAAAGCGGCACAGTGATGTTCGGAAAGATTGCATTATTTTGTGAACAATAGAATAAAGATCATACGGCAGTGCTATGTGACAGGACAAGCCCAAAGCAGGCTAACATCAGTAGCTAAACACCATAGGGCCACTCTATCCTCGACCAAAAATATTTACTGCTTGCAATCAGCTCACATATTTGAGTCTTACCACATCTTGGAAATATATGACAAAAATGAGCTTTTGCCCAGTTTTTGAAACCAAATATTTTAGGAGGAGGATGGAAATACATTAGTGTTTGCCCCAAGTGATCAAAGTGTTGTTCCAATAAATAAATAAATAAATAAATAATAAATAAATAACAGGAAGCCTGGCTTAGTTATGACTATGTAGTTCTCTCTTATATACATTCTCTCCCAGCAGCCTCCAAATTAGCTGCAACTTTGTACAACAATTTGAAATTGTTTGCTCTCGTCACCATCATTTGACCCTTGTTTCTGAACTCATTTCAGCATTTTTCTTATCACTGTATGAGGCACCATAAATTATAGCTCCAGAAGCCCTTCAATGACCTGTTTGGAGAGGCTGTTTAAGGAGAGTGAGTCTAGTGTGGATTTCTGGCACCAGTAACTTGGTATGTTATGACTCAGTACACAGAAATCATAAAGACTGCTTCTCTCCCAGTGATTTTAAAAGGAGCTCAAAGCCCATGTTAGGAATCTTCCTACTTCTGAAGAATGAAGAGATTCCCAAAATGCAGTTAAAAAAAAAATACTTACACATAAAAGTTGGTTTCAAATTTCTAGGATATGGGGTTTTCTTATGGTTTGAGTAACCACTGCGATGCAGTTTCCCTCTAACTACACACCACATAAATGTGTTTCCAGAAGTTTTCTGAAAATAGAATCCAACTGAGAGGAAGTTTAGCCAAAGCAAAGCTACTTGGTCATATATCCTTCAAGTTTCTATGCTATATTCACCAAATATCCATCTCTAAGACACACCCTTCTCCTTCATTTCCTACTAGGGGTCGTGAATAGATGAACAGAAGCAAAATAAGTTATTTATGATAATAAGTCATATGTTGGATATATGTAAGCATACCTGATTTTAATTTGTAAAAGTTATTAAATAATTTTTGGAATTAATAACTGTGGCTTAAGGATTCTAAATATGATAAATTCCACTAAGAGTCCTGGTAAAATTTTATGGCAGGTTTTAAGTCCCAAGTGAAGGAGGATATTGAATGGAGTAAAATCTACCCTGATAAATTCAGGAATAAGCTGACCAAATAAAGGAAAATAAGATTAGCATTAGGACATAGACAAGTCCATCTTTCTTGTATCCTCCCACTTTTATTTGCTGCTTCAATAGTTCACAGATGAAAACTTTCTATTGAAATAGATCACCCAAACATGAACTAAATGTTCAGTTGACATCTAACACTGTCATCCAATAAGACAATACCAATAGGGCCTAGAAGATCAAGGTTACAGGAAGAGGCCAAAATAGTTTCTTATAGGTACAGAATAAAAACCTCCTCCAGGTGACCTCTGGGATAAAAAGGAAACAAAACTGGTAGCCTGGAGTCTTTCACGTTAGTTATATGAAAAATTGTGTCACAATGTGTAAATTGCAATGATTTACCAAAGATCCATTAACACTCTTCTCATAGAATCTTTAATTAATGGTGCAAGTGTGTAGGTGTTTGGGATTGTTTTGTAATTCTTTGAAAACTGCAATCTCATCTGTAGTTAGGAGTTCCCACAGCTCTATAAATGTCTGTTCTGCAGAAATCGCACTCTAATGTTCTCTAGTTATGTTTCTAGTTATGTTTCCACTTTCCCGAAAAGGATTACCATTCAAATAAAAATGGACCCAAGCCAAAAATTTAAAAATTAAATTTTTAATATATGCTATTTTTTCCTCTTGAAGCATTTCTGTATTTTATAGCTTTCTTATCATTATTACCTAGAAATAGTTAATATGATATATATATATAAAAGACTGAAATATTAGAGACAATACTGTTTGAAGTAGAATTAGAGCTATATTTAAACATGGCCTTTTTTTCTAGTTTTTTCAATAGGAAATTAAATGTCCTTGATCTAGTATGTTTATTCGTTTTTTAATTCTTTAACTTATGACTAAGAAATCAAAACATTTTGCCAAATTCAGAGGGCAAACAGTCATGAGTCATTTTTTTAGTTTCCTATCAATATCTGTGGAAACTTACGACAAACCTAATAAAACTTTTATTGTCATTATTTAATTGAACTTCGTATTTTGAGATAATTGCAAATTCATTTCCAGTTGTAAGAAATCAAACAGAGAGGTTCCTTGTAACCTTTGCCCAATTTTTTCCAATGGTAACATCTTGCAAAACTATCTTACAATATCACAACCAGAATATTGGCATTGATGCTGATCGTATTCAGATTTTTGTAGTTTTACTTGTACTTAGTGCGTGTGTGTGTATGTGTGTGTGTGTGTGTGTTTATTCAGTTATATGCAGTTTTATCATATGTGTAGGTTTGTGTATCCAGCACCACGGTAAAGATACAGAACACTTCTATCAGCATAAAAATTGTTCATTGTGCCATTTTATTACCCTCTACCTTCCACCTTCAGCCCCCCACCACCCTTCACCCTCTTTAATGTTGTCATTTCAGGAATATTATACTAATGGAAATCATACAGTATGTAAGAGAATGGCTTTGTTCACTTTGAGACTCATCCAAGTTGCATATACCAATAAAATTTTTAAATGTTAACTCTAATAAGTAATATAGAAATACAATCATGATCTTACTCTAGTTTTAGGATCACTAATTTTTAAATAAGCCTTTTGCATTCTTATATTTTTAAATAAGCCTTACCAACCAATTTTTTATCCTTTGAATGGTCTAGTTTAGTGTTTCTCAACCACCCAGAAGGCTTCTTAAACTAAAACATGGCTGCCAAGCCCACCCCTAGAGTTTCTGATGAAGTAATCTAGAGAGGGCCTAAGAATTAAGGTACTTGTCTAAAAACACCTCAGTGAGGCTGAAGCTGCTGACCTTACTTTGAATAACAGTGTTTAAAATTAATAATTAAGTGTTCATTATAATTCTAATTTGAAATATTGTTCTAAAAGAATTCATTCTCACTCTCTTATAACCAGAAGTGGTAGGTCTAGGAAAAAAGGTGACACATTCCTCAGGCTTCTCAAGGAAATCTCCCATTATGCCCCAGATGAACAGGCTTTCTAAAGCAGATACTAAATAAGCAGATAGAACGTAGGGAGCTTATAAAAGAGGAAATATAAATAGTCAATAAACATATGAAAAATGTTTCTCAGTAGTAATCAGAGAAATGCAAATTAAAGCAATGAGCTCATAACATACCTTATTAGCAAATATTTCAAAATTTGGTAACATGATCTGTTGGTAAAAGAATAGGGAAACACGTAGCTGTTACAGCTAATGGGCACAGCTGCTTTAATGGGTAGTTTTCATAACTTATTGACATTAAATGTGCCTATGTCCTAGCCACTGCAATACTAGATCTCTGTAAAAAGACACAAATATAAGCCCAATGGGGCATGTTATAGAGGAGTTTGTTTGAAAAATTAAAACTACCTAAATGTCCATCAATAAAGAAAAAAAGTAATTAATAGCATTGATTCATTTTTAAAAAATGAAGTCGCTCTCTATGAACTAAGGTGGAAATACTTGAAACATGCTGAAAGAAGTCTTATCACAAAACAATACATATAGTATATCACTTATGACAGCATTCATATGATACAAATAATAGAAAATAACTTTAAAGCACTTACTACATGTTTGGCACTCTAAGTGAATTACATGCATTAACCAATTATTTTATTTCTTACAACAGCCGTATAAATTGAATACCACTAACCATGATTAATATCACTGAATACTCGTTGTATATGCTAGCAATTATTCAAAGTCATTTAATAAAAACAATAATAGCCAATACTTATTACATGTTTACTGAGTCTCAGGCAATGTTGTAAGCACATCATAAAACCCTATGAGATGGAGATTATTTATTTTTTATTTGTTTCTCTCACAGAATCCCAGGAGGCACTTAACAATGAGACTTGAGATGAAAAGGACCAAGGCGAAGTTGAGAGAGTTAGCAGCAGCCATTCAAAAGGATTTTCTCTAGAGCACAGTCATTAATTGACTCTAATTCTGAATGTAGAGAGTTTGTCTCCCCTATCAAAGAGCAAATTGCCAGAAGAGAGGCTCTGCTGAGTGTATACTCTACGGACCAGGCAGCTTTGCCCAGAGTGGCAGAAGCATGAGCTTCAGAAATAGTCACCAAAAACCCATATGCATGTGCTGACTGATCTCTGAGGTGGTTGCAGTTGGGGGAAAAGGGTAGGAACAAAATTATAAGCCAAAAAGTTCACTCAACTTTTGTCTCCCTCATTTTGTGAAGCACCTGGTAAACTGGGCAAAAAATTAGTTGGAGCTATGGATTCAACTAACACTTTAAGACATTTTCTGAGCATCTAGGTTGTGCCCGACACTTCAATAATTTGCTTTTATATAACGTGTGTGGTTTACAAAAGCCTTTTACATACACCTTTCTGTTTTTTATATCCTCAAAACAAACACAAGGCTCCAAGTGGTGCAGACAGCATTCTCCCTCATTTTTATAGATGAAGAAAGTCAAGCTGACAATGGCTTGTCCAAAAGTCACATGTTAGAAAGTGGGAGTGGAACTAGGACTCTGACTCAAGACTTTTTTTTTTTTTTTAGA
>VBSM01000361.1:38684213-38812850 GCA_008086735.1 Cheirogaleus medius
ACTGATGCCTCCCAATTTGTTCTTTTTGCTTAAGATTGTTTTGGCTATACAAGGTTCCATACAAAGTGTAGAATTATTTTTTCTAGATTTGTAAAGAACGAAAATATACATTGGGGAAAAGAATCTCTATTCAGTAAATGGTGCTGGGAAAACTGGATAGCTACATGCAGAAGATTGAAACTGGATCCCCACCTCTCACCTCTCACAAAAATCAACTCATGATGGATAACAGACTTAAACCTAAGGTGCAAAACCTTAATTATTCTAGGAGAAAAAGTTGGGAAAACTCTTATAGACATTGGCCTAGGCAAAGAATTTATGAAGAAGACCCCAAAGGCAATCGATACAGCAACAAGAAAAATAAATAAATGGGACCTGATCAAATTAAAAAGCTTCTGCACAGCCCAGAACACTATCATTAGAGCAAAATAGACAACCTACAGAATGGGAGAAAATATTCGCATGCTACACATCTGGTAAAGGGCTGATAACAAGAATCCATATAGAACTTAAGAAAATGAACGAGGAAAAATCAAACAACCCCATCAATAAATGGGCAAAGAACATGAAAAGAAACTTTTCAAGAGAAGACAGACTAATGGCCAGCACACATATAAAAAGGTTCTCAACATCTCTAATCATCAGGGAAATGCAAATCAAAACCACAATGAGATATCACCTAACTCCAGTGAGAATGGCCTTTATCAAAAAGTCCCAAAACAACAAATACTGGCATTTGGAGAGATTAGAACACTTTTACACTGCTGGTGGGACTGCAAATTAGTACAACCCCTGTGGAAAGTAATTTGGAGATATCTCAAAGAGCTAAAAATAGAAATACCATTTGATCCAGAAATCCCATTACTGGGCATCTACCCAAAGGAAAAGAGACATTCTATAATAAAAACATCTCACTGGAATGTTTATAGCAGCACAATTCATAATTGCAAAGGTATGGAAACAACCCAAGTGCCCATCAATACATGAGTGGATTAGTAAAATGTGGTATATGTATACCATGGAATACTACTCAACTACAAAAAAAATGGTGAACTAGCACCTCTTATATTATCCTGGATAGAGTGTTAGTCCATCCTTCAAAGTGAGATATCACAAGAATGCAAAAACAAGCACCGCATGTACTCGCCATCAAATTGGTACTAACTGATCAACATTAAGGTGCTCACATGGACTACTAATATTCACTGGGTGCCAGTCAAGTGGGAGCGGGGGGATTGGGAGTGAGTAAACTCACAACTGATGGATGCAGAATGCACTGTATGAGGCAAGGGCATACCTGTAGCCCAGGCTTGGAGAGGCAAAGGCATTATATGTAACCAAAATGTTTGTACTCCCATAACATTCTGAAATTTTAAAAAAGTAAAAAAAAAAATTAAAATAAAAAAATTTATTTTAAAGATGTTGTAACTAAGTTACTTATGAGATATCATCCCTTCTCCCCAGCCACTTACCAAACTCTACAAGAGCTTAAATCTTGGCTTTGGTTTCCCAACCCATTTCTTTTTGTTTTCCCCCTTTCTATAGTTTAATAAATATGATTGGAACGGTTGTGCACATATACATATGTTAAAAGGCATGGAGAATGGACAAAAGGAAGTCTCTCAGGCTGTCCTTCTTGGTCTTTTTGATGAGCTCAGTGTCCTTCATCTACATCAGCTCTGAATCCTGGGGACACCAGGTGCCTGTTCTCGGCCTTTTGTTTTTCTTAAACTTTCTGGGAGATCTTGCCTTTACCCAAGTCCCGATTATTATAGCACACTCCACATTCTCAATTCTATACCTACAGCCTAGATCTTTCTTGTGAGCTCCAGGTTTCTACCTCCAACCACAGAGGGAACATCTCCAAGTAGAAGTCCCCAAGGACCACAAACATAGAAGTTATAAAAATACACTAATTTCCCTCCACCCCAAACCAACTCTACCTCCTATTAACCCAGGGGTTGTCAACCAGGGACAATTTTGTCCCCAAGGGATATTTGGCCATATGTGGAGACATTCTTGATCATCACTACTGGGGTTAGAGGAGTACTGCTGGCATATGATGGATAGATCCAGGGATGCTGCTAAATATCCTACAATTATCAAGACATTCTCTCTCATACACACAACAAAGATTTGAGGGCCCAAAATGTCAATACAGCTAAGTTTGAGGTAAGGTTAATTTCTCAAATGGCTGAGAAATGGTTAATTAATGGTTAATGGGTTAATATCTCAGATAAAAAAGACACCACCATCCATCCTTGAATTAATCCCTATTTTCTCCCTCTCTATCACTTCCCACATCTAGATGGTCATCATTCTCATAGATTCTAGATACAACTGACCCCCATGTTGCCATGCTCACTTCCATGACTTTAATTTACACTGTCTCTTGGGCTATTTCACTCTTTTTATTAATCTTCCCTCTTTCAATCTCCATCCACATCAAGCTTCCAACTGCTGCTGAGAGACCTTTCCAAAACACAAATCTATTCATGTTACTCTTATGTAAAAAACATCTATGACTCCCACTGCCTATGACATTCAAGCTGATGGTCTTGTTCTTGCCTGGTCCCTTTGTATCTCTCTTTAGTCCCTTGTCTCTAAAATCTTCAGTCTCAGCTTTCTGTTCTCCAAACTCTCCACACACACTAATTACTTGAAGATCCGGAGGACTTCTTGCTATCCTTCACATTGCGTGCCTTTGTATGTAAGCATCGAATGCCATCTCCTTACTATGTTTTTTTTCTTGTTAATTCATAGTGTCTTTTAAAAATTAATGTTCACCCAGAACCTATGAATGAGGCCTTATTTGGAAAAAGGGTCTTTGCAGATATAATCAAGTTAATATGACGTCATACCTGGTTAGGGTGGGCCCTGCATCCTGTGACTTATGACTAATGTCCTTATTAAAAAAAAGGGAAATCTGGATACAGAAACACAGATGCACAGGGGAGAACACGATGTGCATGTGAAGATAGGGAGAAATGGGAGTGATGCGTCTACAAGCCAAGGAACTATAAGGATTGCTGGCAAGTGCCAGAAGCCAAGGAGGGAAGCATGAAACAGATTCTCCTTCAGAGCCTCCAGAAGGAACCAACCCTGAAGACACCTTGATTTTAGACTTCCAGTCTTCAGAACTGTAAGAAAATAAATTTCTGTGATTTTAGCCATCTGTGGGTGTTGTTATAGTAGCCCTGGAAAACTACTACAGTAGTCCGCATAATCAATAGAAAGGATTAAAATATATGCTGTGACTAGTGAGTCAAGGCACACTTAAAACCCTGCCCTGGGAACAATGTGCTTAGAAAGCTGTTTCTTGATACCTGCTAGCACCACCAGCACCCCATGGATACTCCTGCTATTACTGGATTCCTCTACTTCCTGACATTCATTGCTCACCACTGGATCCTCAGCTCAGCCCAGACACCATCAACCCTTTTCAACTCCCCAGGTGACTTTGCTCTACTCACTCAAGTTGGGTGATACAGTGCTCTTAGCAGGACCAGCTATAAAATTTGAGGCGTCCAGTGGAAAATGAAAACGTAGGGCCCATTGTCCAAAAAGTATTAATAATTTTAAGACAGTGACAACAGAGCATTAAATCAAGCACTAAGCCCTTCTAAGCATGGATCATACACTCGTGATGCTAGCCCTGGCTTTTAGTCATGCTCTGTGATGTACCCATGCTCAGCGCTGACAAAGTTCAGAGGAGTACTGTCCATTCCTTTCTGTGTTTATAATGGATAACAAGGCCCTCCCTCCCACTATTTTTTTCTTTCCTTTAAAACAAGAAAGTATCTGATGGTTGGTAATACAAAGACAAATGTTCTGGGGTAGAGCTTATATATATTTCATAGCACTGTATTGCAAATGACTACTGCCATAGATCTTTCCTGCTAAACTGTTAGAAGACAAATGCTGAGTTGGAAAAGTAGTCTGATTTTTCTGTGGCCAACACTTTAAATCAGAGATGACTCACATAAATGATATATGAAATTTTCATTTCCTTGATAGTTTTCTCCTTGTGTAGATAATTTTATTTTAACCATATGAAATATGTGTGGGAAATTCTGATGATTTGTGCTCATTTCATATCTACTAAATTGATATGGAGAACATTTCCTAAGTATTAGCTATATTGAAGATGCAGTAAGTTTATTAAAATGTGAGCTATTATCCAGGCTCTGTCTTTTAAAATATCAAACATTTTAAGACAAATCAATTTCCATGTGTTTTGTTTCTTTTCTACCAACTAGTAAAGGACTATCTTTTCTGACAGCCCCCAAAAGACTTGACTGTGCTCATCCAATTTTGTTACAACTTTACTAGGCAGTCCAACCTCCGGAAAGATTGGATCTTAAGACTGAATGAACTCTCCACATTCTCTTTTGAAAGATAAACATGCACTCTATAAACTTCATTGGCCTAAACAACAGAAACATCTGTTTAGACTCATGAGCAGCTTTTTGGCTGCGTTCAGCAACAGGGAGGCTTAGGAAGTGTGTTCATCAGCTGTGTTCTGCAGCACCCAAACATCATTGCTGGTCACAATGATGCACTGTAGAGATTACCAAGCATGGGAATAACTAAACTGGATAGCTATCCATAAACAATCTTTGGTAATGCTATTACAATGTCCTCACATCCCACAGTTTTGTCTTTCATGAGAAATAATTTTAGGACATAAATAAACATGAAATGTAAAAGATTGCTGAACTAGATATGGTCACTAGAACACTGAAATGAACATAAATATAGAGTTATAGAACAAAGCCCAGAACAGCCTCCCAAAAATTGTTTCCTCACCAATGCCTCTAGTCAATCTTTCTTACCTGATTAAAAGTACAAAATATCCTTCGCTGCTGGTTACAAGTAACATCTGAAATGTTATCCTTAGAACGCTATTCCTGTGGGTTCAGTGACTCTACAGTGAGTGCAGGAATACTTAGAAAGTGCCAGCTATATGACAGGCCCTGTGTGAAAAGTCAGCTAGATTGTTATTGTTCATTATCAAACTACAAGGTAGGTTTCATTATATTCATTGGATGAGGGTACTAAAACTCAGAGAGTTTAAGTGGCTTCCTCAATCTCAAAAAGTTAATCAATAAAAAGATCAAACTTTATATTTAGATGTCTTGAATCTACAACCGTTTATTGTTGATATTGTTATTTTTTACTGTGCCCTGGATAATCCTCTTTTAAAGTTCCAATGTGCCAGGCATTCTATTTGATCTGTAAGTTAGTAGCAATTGAGCTACCAGACAATTTTTAACATTACAGTTAGTAAAGAGCAGTTTTTGAGACAGTAGATCTAGAGGAGACGCCCCTGGAATGTACTAGGAGTTGGGTAAAGAAGAGCGATTAGCGAAGAGGTGAGATAGTTGAAGAAAATCCATCTATTTTACAATTGTTACCAGGTTCAGTCCTGTTTATGCATCTTTGATGGAAATAAAAAAAGTGACAGAAGTAAATGAAAAAGTGGAAGAGCATGTGCTCAACTTTACACACACATTTATGAAGGCATTTTATGACTCTACATGATTTTATAGAAGTTTTTATGAGATATATATATACACACACACATACAGTACATTCCACTCAAGAGTCCAATTGCTTCTTTAGTAATAACACCTTTAATATTATATATTGTTATTGATTGATGTGTGTATGTATCCATTAAGTTTCATAAGGCTACAGAAAATCCCTGTTTAACTTTTATTTCACATTAAAAATTTGGCAACAAGTACAAGCATTCAAAGACCTGAATTCACTATTATACATGAACTATGGCTATGTTATTCAGATTTAAACTAAAGTACAGCTGACTGAATATAAATTTTAAAATGCATTCACCAGGTCATTTTACTCCAAGAAAAAAATGCATATTATTTAAACAAATGGTTTTCATACTTTATTTTCCAGAAATGTTACTTTTATATTGAATGACATAGGGTAAACCACGGAAAGCTTAAAATCAGAAGTCCACTCCCTAATTCAGCGAGGAAAAACCCAATTCTAAAATTAGGAGTTCTCCTGTGTTGCCTTAAGCCAAAACTTTCATCAAAGCTCACTGATAGTACCATACAATTGGCTTTTAAAGATACTGTTAAGATTAAAAATTTAATCCATGTTTAGTGAAAATAATTAAACATTAGGAAAGCACACATTTCCCATAATCCCGATACTCATAACCATTCTTAATGTGTGTGAATAACCCCATACAGTTTTTTTTTTAGACAGATGGAAATAAGAA
Organism: Cheirogaleus medius; assembly: GCA_008086735.1. Lineage (NCBI taxonomy): Eukaryota > Metazoa > Chordata > Mammalia > Primates > Cheirogaleidae > Cheirogaleus > Cheirogaleus medius. The sequence continues at coordinate 38,690,470 of VBSM01000361.1, forward strand.
AATTATAATAGTATGATAGGAAAATAGTATGGTGCTTTTTAAAAAATTTAATGAATTATTTATAAATAATAATGTCAGTATAGAAAATTTAACTAACATAGAAAATAGAAAACAATCATCCATACTCACTATCTTTATAAAAGTATTATTTTATATTAGTGCATTTTCATGCCATTTCACTGTGCACATTGCTGATGATAATGCAGGCACTGCATTTTAGGAAACTATTCACAGAGACGAGAGAGAAGGTAATATAAAGAGAGGTTTTATGAGAGATAATATCTACCATGGCTGGTTTATTAATCTTTTCTAATTTAAAATATAGCACACAAAGACTAAGATTTTCAATAAGAGCTTTATAGGTCAGGAAAAGCATGACTAAACTTTCTTGGAAGTAAAATGACTTCTCTATGTGTAATTTTGCTTTTGTAGATAGAAGTAAAAGCTCCTTATCCAAACTGCCCAACTTGTATTAATAAGTTGTTCTGTTATTGTTAGCAACAGTAAGCAGAGAATGACAGCCACTGTAGTTTTAAGTGGTCCTCATCTATTCTGTGGGATAAACACTGAGAGATACTTTTCCTGCTATTATGGAGGGAGCAGAAACAGAAACAAAATATTGAAGGAAACGTAAAGGGCCAAATTCCAACCTGGGCTATAGAATCTACCCGACAACACATGATCCAACTGGATCCCTGAGACTGAGATCTCAGTCAACAGATAACCCCCCAGAAATCCATAAATCATTTTATAAAAAAAAATTCCTTTATTGAGATTTTCATTTTACCTTTCATTTGGACAAATTTAATCTTTAAGTAATTTTTTAAATAGAAGAGCACAGTAGGGTACCACTTTCTGAATCCTAGCATATCCAAGAATGTCTTTCATCAAGGAAAGACAATTAGCTAAATAACTAATTCTTAAGTCACTGCCTTTTCCTTTCAAAATTCTGTCCAGGATTTTGTTGAATGCTGTTTACTACCATTCTGTTTTACAAAAACCAACCTAATTTTTATTGTTTTGTTGATAACAAGGTTAGCCTGCTGTGACAGCTATGGTAAGTTGATACTCAAAACCTACTCACAGCTTTCTTTTAGCTCACTTTCCAGTACTGCAAAGACTAGAAATCTACAAATTATACTTCCCCAACTCCTTTGCAGCTAGGAATCTGGATGTGAGTTATATTTCACCAATTAGATGCACTCTAAGCATGATATTTAGATGGTGGAAGTAAGGGGGGGGTAATTTTCCTTCTGTTTTAGCTGTTGCTATCAGTAAACACATTTACAGATAAATACACTGGGTTCTCTTGAATCAGAAACCCACATCCAGTGGCCAGCTGTGTGAGAGTGTAGCAGTAGTTGTGGCAGCTTTCTGATCCCTGCACTGCAGCTATAGCAATATATCTTGAAGTTTAGAAGACTTCAAATTGGTGACCAACTGATTTCTCCCCTTCCTTATTATGACACCAGTACTAGCTCCCTTTGTGGCCCAGTGCAGGAGTGTTATTTAGGCAGTTTTTACATAGAAGGCTAGCCAAAAGCCTACTCTTCCAAACCTTCCAAAGATAATTCCTGTATTCACTTCTTTTCTGTCTAACATAGTTGCAATGTTTTTGTTTGTTTGTTTCCAGCAACTGAATCCTGACTGATATACCTTCTTAGATGCTTCTAGAAGTTTATTTTGTTGTTGTTACTTTATGTAACCTAAGAATAGTGGACTTTATTATCTTGTGGTTTTAGATGTGGTCTTATCAACTTTAACACTAATATCTCAACGGAACCAAGCTCAAAATGCTTGATCACAACTGTTATAATTTTTCACAGGATTTCTGTCTCCTAAGTATTTCCAGAATTCTTCAGTGTGTTTATGTGAATCTATGAATCATCCCTTGTGTTTACCACTGGATTATCTGAACCAATGATTCTCAACCTTAGGGCTCATTTGTATCACCGAGATGTCACTCTGAGCTGGAAGTCCATTCATAGTACTCAAGCCATTCCAGTTGCTATGCTTAGGTGCTGGGGAAAATTAAAAAATGAATAAATATATAAAAGCTCTTTTATAAATTTGATGACTTTGAGCTAAAACTCTTTCTCATTAAAGGCCTGAAACCTAATGTAATACAATACCATGAATTTGGAACTCGACTATCCCATAAAACCAGAGCTGGAACTCAACTGCCAGCAATCTTTGTCTTAGTTCATACAAAGTGGATTATGCTAAAATGGAGAGGGTAATGCTTGAGCTGAAGTGTTAAAGAATTCTATGTTATGTCTCTTACAACTCATTGCTAGATACCCACACAACTCCTGGTTGACTAGCTTGGGATGATTTCTAGTAATGACCTCCACAGGAAACTGGGACACATCCTCCAATATCGTAAAGTGTAGTTAGTCATGCAAGAGATCCACTGGCCTCTGCTATACCTGCTTTTGTCCAATAGAGATCTGAGCCTATTTATAGAAAGAATTCCAGTGTCTCCTTACCTTCACAAATCCCTAGATTTGAAATTCCTTGAAGTACCTTAACTTCCATACAAATAAATGTTTGGAGAAAAGACATAAGAAAGAAAGCATACATCTATCCTAACCCACTGACACATTTGAATACTCAGCTTTGGTCTAATTAGAACACATTGTTCCAATTTTAGTCTTAAAAAATGTTGCCAGTTTTCTTCTAGGAATAGTTTCTTTGTAATGGTTTTACTTGGAGCATGGATGAAAACAATTTATATCTGATGTTGCTTCTGTTCTATTTGTTTCCACCTCAAAAATGAAAGTTATTAAAAAATTGGATATGTATTATCTGTTTTCCATATTCATTACCCTCTCCATTACTTTTATATCATTTCTCTTTCTTTTCATTTCTAAGACCACTTTTAAAATCTGTCTTCTATCTCACTCATTTCTTTTTCCACACAGTTTTATATTTTACCTTTTCCACTGCAAACTTTAATTCTACCATTACAATTTTAGTTTCCTAGGACTGCATATCTCAACTACGTACTTTTCATTTCATCTAGTTTTCTTTTTAGCTCAGTTTCTTAAATTCTCCTTCATAAAAACTAAAACTTCTCTTGTGATACTAAGTATGTTTTTCTTGATTTAAAGGCCAATTTTGGTTCTTTGTTCTATATTCGGAATAAATGAAGTTAAATGTTCTAAGACCATTAGGTTTTTTAGGAAGTAGTAAAAGTACTAAGTATTTTAGCATATTATGGGGGTCCAAATGTTTAGGTTATATATATTGTCTTTGCCCCACTCAAGTCAGAGCTTCCAGCATGTCCATCCCCTAGATGGTGTACACCACATCCATTAGGTATGAATATACCCATCTCCTTTCCCCGCTCCCACCTGCCCGACACTGGATGAATGTTACTACTGTATGTGAACATAAGTCTTGATCAAGACTTATGTGTACACATAATAGTAAAGGTGTTAATTTATATTAGACTCTAATAATTAATTGTGGCATATTATAATCTTTAGTATAGCCAACAAAAGAAGAGTAAAAGAATACATAGGTAACAGGATAATAAGGAACAAAATATGGAATGATAAAAGATACTTGAGCAATTTAAAAGAATAGAAAGGGAGAGAAAAGAAAACATAGATTAGATGGGATAATAAAAAACAAATAGTGATATTACAAATGTTAAATATATCAGCAATGACATTAAATAAAAATAAACTGAATGCTCCAAGTGTGAGATTCAAATAATAATTATATGGCTCTTATAATGAAACAACTTGAATGTGAGAACATAGAATAATAGAAAATAAAACAATGGAAAAAATTATCTAAACCCTAATTGAAAGATAGATGTTGTAGGTATACTAATGCAGACACAGCCATGTTTAAGACATGAAGCATTATTAGAAAAAGATAGCCATTTATAATTATAAAATTTTCCATGCAACAGAAATATTTAATGATTCTCAATATGTATGTACCATATAATATATCCTCAAAATATATTTTAAAAGAACTAAAATAGGATACATTAGACTACTTCAAATTTAATAACCACAGTTCAGTCAAAAAAAACTGATAGTGAAGAGACAAGCCACTAAGTGGGAGAATATTTTGAAATACTTATACCTGACAAAGGACTCATATATATGTGCGCACACACACACATAATTTTTCTTTTGCAAATAAAAGAAAACCAACTCTTCAAATTAGCTGAAGTATAAAGCAACTATATATAATTGCAGCCAAAAGGGCTTTCTTATATCTCTTGCCTCTACTTCTCTACTATTTCTCTGAGACTAACTTTCTCCATGAGTCAAGAAACAGGTGTCAGCATATCCCACATTTCACATGACTTTCATCACCCAGGAAGACTAATCTTTTTCCTAGATCCAGTTTTTAAAATCCTAGGAAAGGATTCTTAGAGGTACAGATTCAGTTACATTCTAACCTCTGAGCCAACCAGCTATAGCTGAGTACTGAGTACTCATTATAGTATGGAGGCTGAACATACACCTTATGATTAGATTACTGAAATATAGAAGGTGAAATTTTCCTTAAGAAAAATTTTATATTCCCAGTAAAAAGGAAAATGTGCTATTATAGATTGAACTTTCTCCCCCTGGCCACACACAGGAAAAGATACGTTGAAATCCTGATGCCCCATCCCTCAAAATGTGACCCTATTTGGAAATAGGATTGTTGTGGAAGTAATTAGTTAAAATGAGGTCAGACTGGAGTAGTGTGGGCCAGTAATCGAATATGACAGATGTCCTTTAACAAGACAGAAAGACACAAAAGGAGAAAGTCATGATGGATGCAGAGGTTACAGTTATGCAGTTGAAAGCCAAGGAGCACCAAAGATTACTGACAAACCACCAGCATCTAGGAAGAGGCAAGGAAGGATTTCCCTTATAGGTTTGAAGGGAGCAAGGACCTGCCAACACCTTGATTTAAGACTTCGAGCCTCCAGAATGATGAGACAATAAATTTCTGCTATTTTGAGCTACCCAGTTTGTGCTGCTTTGTAATGATAGTCCTAGGAAACTAATACAGGTGCTAAATAGAGAAATTTATAAATTCCCACTGATAGCTGGGAAATAGAGTTGGATGGAAGAAGCATAGAAAGGCAAAGGAACCAAGATCATCATTTCCAAACAATGTATTATTTAAGCAATATGTTGAATGTGTTTAGGAGCCTATACACTGGCCAGCAACTACTTGGTGGGTTTGGGGTTATTCCAAGGAAACAAGAAGAATGATCAAGGAATGTCTATATGTACTCATTTAATTAAAACAAAGTGTCAGAGTTGTACTGGAAAATTCTTAATCTTTTTCCATTTCAAATATGAACTCTAATTTCAATATTTATTTTCAGAAACTTCATCTATTATATTTGAATAGATATAATAGAAAATCATTATAGAAATAAATAATGAATATAGAAAAAATAAATTTATTCTATAAATATAGAACATTTCTATATAGAAATATAGAAAAATTATATATAGAATAAATATAGAAAAAATAAATGTATTCTATAAATCAATAGAAAATAGATATCATAGAAAATTATTTAAACATTTATATGACATTTTATATGCATGATTGACTTCTACATAAAAAAATTCCTTTTTAAGCTTAGTAAATAATCCTATAAAATGTTCCTCCCTGATAGACCATATGCCCCTTAACAACTTTCTCTAGTTTTAGAAAGAATCATCACTACATCTTTGTTCTACTTAAAGATGAGTAAAAGGAATTTTTAAATGGAGTATGTTGTCTGACTAGTTGCATGTTTGGTCACCTTGGTCATGAAAGCATGCTCTAATGAATAAAATGACCACTGTTAATTATTATTTTGGGTTATGGAATTAGAAACATCAACTTTTTAAATGGCAGTGTTGTCTGGAAGAGTCAGACATCAGCCAAGTGGGCTATTAAAGTTTCCAGGTTGAATTAGGAAAAGTAGCTGATTTATTTCTAGTCTTTTTTAATTTGCATTTTTCCTCATTTCAGATTTCAGACATGATTCAAAATGGTTGAGAAATGTCCAGTCCATCTCCACCACCGACTAGCTGTGTTAACTTTGCCTAAATCTCAGTTTCTTCATCTTCAAATTGGAGGAAATAAACCCTCATCAGAGAATTAAGATTGAAAGAAAAATTTTATGTAGAAGTTAATTGTACATAGGGAATTCTCTGTACTTTATACTCAATTCTTCGGTAAACCTAAATTGCTCTGAAAAATAATCTATTAATTTAAAACAAAACAAATAAAAACTTGATGTGCTTCACTAGACTCATGTTATGCCCCAGGTGCTGTTTGACAAGGCCATTGAGACTTTCTGTAGAATCACAGGATATGTGCAGATGCACTATTGTTTATTAAATTTATTTTCTAATCTTATTCCAAAAGGGATGGAATTTCTCTGGGTAGTGAGGCTTGATACCAGTCCCATAGTGGTAAGTAAACCTTGCAGGGTCTCAAAGCCAGGGCTGAAGTCCAGCTGTGCTGATGGTCTGCTCCTCTGGCCGGTTCCCAGGCCTCTGGCACGAGGAACACCACTGAGCACCTCTTTGATTGCACCCTGTTTTGCAAACCATCTACCTGAAGGCCAGCAGGCATTTAACAAACTATATCTTTGACCTCAGAAATGTGTTAAGGGTTTCATTTCCCCAACTTAAGCCTAAAAAATGTCTTCCCCAAGAAGAAATCCATTTTATTATTTCAGTCACAAAAGGCATTTGTAAGCAGCTTCAGACATTTCAGTTCAGACAACAGGCCTTGCAATTTCCTACTGCAGAATATTTGCTCTTCCATATGCTGCACCTTCAATCCTATTGGCTTTAGTTCATTTTTTCTTTATTAATAACTTACCATTTAATATTTTATTCTTTATAAAACTGCCAATCTAAATTATATGGTCCAGTAAATGCAATGTACCAAAACAGAACTGGTGTCCTCCTCAGACTCAAAGACAGTGGTCTAGGGGAGGCGAGAAGCTCCTGTCACGTACTCCACCTTTATCCTTTCCTGAAGAAAGCAGTGAGCCATCTTCCAAAGACACTCTGCAAAGTCTAGACAACAGAGTTTCCATGTTAGCTCTGAATTATTCAGTCTCTCCAAAAAGCAAAAATGTTTTAAAAAAGCGTGACTCTGACTCTACATATATATCTGCCATTGGCAAAACCTGCCTTTTCTTGTGGAAAAGTAACTATGTAACAAGCCATGCCTGAGGAAATTCAGAGGCTAATCCTCTCACAGCTTTAATTTTGTTAATCAGCATTTCCCAAATTATAGTTTATATATTACTATTGGTATGTGAAATTTGATATGATACATAAATAATGGTAGTATATGATAGTTTTGCATTTATTGCATTTTGCATTATCAAATATAGCTAGCACATCAGATCTGTGGTTTTATGGACATTATTCCTGGGGACAGTAAAAAAGTGTTTTTAAATAAAAATAATATAGTTGGTATATTACTAAAGTAAATCCATAGAGAGGAAAATCAAATGACAAAGTTTGGGAAACAGATTTCAACAAAGAAAAAAGGCACATTAAATTTTTGAGGTGATTGTATATGCTAATTACCCTGATTCAACCATTATACATTGTATACATGTATCAAAATATCACAGCATACCCCATAAATATGTACAATTATTATGTGTCAATTAAAATTACTAATACAAGTAAAAAATTAAAATAAGTAAAAATACATAAATCTGATTTAACAGATCCACTAAGGGAAATAAAAGTCAAAGAGAAGCTAAATAGCATTAGAATTGTGTCTGGCAAGTTCTTAAAACTTCCTGATTAAGTCAATCTTCTTATTCAAACTTTCCCTCAAAGTCAGGTCATGGCTAGACATTTGGAGTTCTTTGAAAAAAAAAAATCCACCTGGATGTCCCATAACATATTTTATTTAATATTGCCAAGATATAGAAGAGCTTCACTCCCAAATCTATTTTTTGTATTTTTTGCCCCAGTTGATGTCTTTATCCATCCAAGTAGAATATCTCTCATATCCAAACAATCACCGTAGCCTATTACTTCTACCTCTTGAATATCTTCCAGAAGAATTCACTTCTACTCATCAGTAGTCCAGATTTCTAAGCCATTATAATTGCTCTGTTACTTCAAGACACACTTTCCACATCACTTTCTCCAGGGAAATCTTCTCTTATACGGGTTGAGTGCCTTCAAATGTTTCCTTAAAGCACACATTTCTCATCATACTTGTTATGTCATGGACTGAATGTTTGTGTTCCCTTAAGATTTCTATGTTGAAATTCTACCCTCAATGTGATGGTATTAGGAGGTGGGTCCTTTGAGAGGTAATTAGGACTAGATGAGGTCATAAAGGCAGAAGCCTCATCAATGGGATGAGTGCCCTTATAAGAGTCCCTAGAGAGCTTGCTTCTCTCTGTTCTCTGCCATGTTAGGATGTCAGAAGTTGGCAGTCTGGTGAGGGTGCTGCTCTCACTGTACCCAACTATACAGGCACCCTGATCTCAGACATCTATCCTAGAAAACTGTGAGAAATAAATGTCCCTTGTTTATAAGCCACCCACTCCATGGTAATTTGCTATAGCAATTTGAACTGCCTAGGACAATACCTAATTACAATTTTTTGTCAGTTTGTCCTATTGCCTCCATCAGACAAAATATCTTCCAAGACTAGTACCATTTTTATCTCAGTCATTGCTCTATTCTCATCAATCAGTACACAAGATATGCTTAATAAATCTTTGTTGATTAAATAAATAAAATAAAATACTTAGGGGATTCTTTAATATTAATAGCCTCCTAACTGGTCTGCCTCCAGACTTGATACCCCTTCTATCCTCTCTCTGTACCGCAACCACAGTGCTTATTGTAAAACACAACCTAATTGATCAGATCATTTTAAACATTTTTGGTTGAAAGTTACATAAAATCTGCAGAGTGCCATGACATGAGAGACTGACTTTATGTTGGGGATTAGTAAGTTTTAGGAATAATGTTGATACTGGTAATGATAATAGTATTTATTTAGTTCACATATACTAACACTGCGATGGGAATTTTATATATATTATCTTCCTTAATTCCAACAACCAATCTATGAGATAGGTGGTGGTAGGATCGCTATTTTACTGGTGAGAAAACTGAAGCTTGGAAAGTTTAAATGATTTGGTCTAACCTACACAGCTCAGCAGGGAATTGTTAGCTGAGATCTGAAAATATTAATAAGTAGGTGGCAGGCGGGCAGTGGGGAGTGTAGTGAAAAGCATTTCCATACAGGGAACAGTTGGTGCCAAGGCCTGTCTGTGGTGAGCAAGGTGTGGAAGAACTGACCGTGGACCAGTGTGGCTCCTTTTTAAAGAGTGCCATTAGCGTAAAGGCGAGGGCTTAGAGGTAGGGGTGAGCATGCCCACGGGGTTCTTTAAGCAATGTTAAGGATTTGAATCTTTCTTCTAAAAACACACTGAAAGCCAATGAAAGTTTAAAGAAGTTGATTGCTGTGATTAGATTTGCATTTTTAAAAGATTACTCTGCATGGTGAAGAATGAACTGAAGAAAACAATGTATTTTGAAAAACTGTATTTAACCCTGAGTGGTTTATCTCCTAGAACAGAAAATTATTTACTTCTCATTACCTGAACCTAGTTTTCTGATAACACCCATCTAGCATGTGTTTAAGGGGTGACATGACAGAACTCTACTCTTCTGTATGTTGTAAAACATACTGTGAGATACCATCTACTAGATAATGCAATGCCCCTTGTAGAGTATCCATGTAATAAATTCCTTCTAAAATTTAGGGCAAAAAAGTCCCAGTCATATACTATAGATCTGTACCTATTCCCACAATATGATAATGTATAACATATAATATGGAATTTTTCTAGAGTTATTGCTAGAGTATTCACTTTGTCTCAATGAACATATAACTTTCCTAGCAGCAGGGACCACACCTTTTAGGTTTTTTGTATCCATAATAATGCTTAACAGACTGTTAAGGCACACATAATGCATGATAGATGTTTGTAAAATGAAAAAACAATCATAATTATTATGTAATAATAAGAAAACAAATCTAGAATTGTGAAATAAATCAAATCGATTATTTGAACAGAGATGAAAAACAAACAGTTGTGCTAGAGAAGAAAGATCACTTCAAATTCTTCATACTGCTAATCCCACTCTCTAGAGACTGAGAATTCATCTTTTGGCAGCACAAATAAGCTGAAAATTTTTTAAAGAACAGAGTCACATGTCTCATTAATTAATTACAGTTGCATAAGCTCTTATTGGTCCAACCACCTCCTGTTTGATTTTCCAGCAGGCCGTTGCAGTACAGAAAATTGATGCTTTACTTAAAAATGGGTTTCTTTGAGTTTTTCTCATTTTACAAATAATAATTTAGCCTGGAGAAATCAAATGTCCTCCTCAAAGTCTCAAGTTAGTTGAGTAGAACAAGAAGTTGGCCCCAGGTTTGACTGGCTCCAAAACCTATGTTCTTCCCATTATACTTTGTTGTCTTTCTAAAGTGAAATTTAAAATAAGGGATGGGAATTCACGGAAAACTGACTTATGATATTGCTATAATTTATTGAGGGCAAAGACTTCACCAAATAAATAATGGCTGCATGAAGCTGAAATGGGAGAAAACAATTCCACTGTTGCAATATCTTTTTGAAGAGTTTAAAGTTCTTACATGAAAGCATTTGTAACATCTTGTACCTCTCCAATTACACTTGAGGTGAACATGCAAGCAGTCATTTTTACAATCCTAGTTTGAATCTCCTTTCTAGTAACCAAGACAGGCAGAGAAGTGTCCAGTGTGAGCTGAGGACTGTAGCAGATGAAGTCCATAAACCAGGTGAAGGGCAGACTCAAAGCAAGGGAAGGTCCAAAACATCAAGTTCAAAGAAGCAGGTGGAAGACAACTATCAGATTAAAGCCAAAGGGCTTCTGGACCTCAGTTTCCTTATCTATAAAATGGGAATGATAAGAGACTTAGTGATTAAAAGGAAGATTGTATGTAAAACACTCAAAATAACGCACCGATCAATAATTCTTAGCTATTATGCTGACACAGCATGGATGAGTTTAAGACACAGAATCCAGAAGTCAAGGCTAGAAAGGTTCTCTGAAAGAGGATTTGTATAAATACATGAACCTGAAGTAAGAAAAGTTAGTTCCAGATGATACAGAAACAAAAAGAAAAAGAGCAGTATTTTGCAACCTCAGTGCAAAGAGGAGAACAGTCTTTCCTCCCTGCCATTCTGACTCTTTTCCTCCCCATGCATATCTGAAAAAGTGTCAGAACGTAGCATATCCCCCTTGAAAATTACCTATCCATGGTCAGTGCTATTAACAGAAAGAGAAATTAAGATAAAACTTCACTAATAGTAGCTAATGTTGAGTGAGCACTTTCAATCAGAAATTTTAAGAACCATCTCATGATTCACCTGGTTCTCTCTCCCCTCTCCAGTGAACATGGACACACCTGCACTGATGGAGCCTGCATCAGCCTAGGCCCATGATGAGCAGAGTCCCTCTGCAGATTATGTTGTTCATGCCACATACACCAAGAAATAAACTGCTATTGTTATAAGCCACCAAGATTTGGCATTGTTACCACAGAATATTCTAGCCCAGGAATTCTCAAAAGTGTGGTCCTGGACCAGCAGCATCAACATCATTGGGAAACATTAGAAATGCAAGTTCTTGGGACTCACCACAAGACTGCTAATTCAGAAACCCTGGCCATGGGTCCCAGACAACTGATTGTTTTGAGTTTTATTTTATTTCTAATTGGCAAATAATATTTGTGCATATTTATGGGATGCAATGTGGTGTTTGATACTTGTATACATTGTGAAATGATCAGATCAGGGAAATAACATCCCCATCATCTCATATACTTATCATTTCTTTGTGATGAGAACCTTTAAAATCCTCTCTTTTAGCTAGTTTAAAATATACAATACATTATTATTAACTATAGTCAGCATGCTTTACAACAGATCACTAGAACTTATTCCTCCTATCTAACTGAAAGCTTTGTACCCTTTCATCAATGTTTCCTATGAGATCTGTCCAGAAATTATCCAGCCATTGTTAATATAAGAACTGTTTGTGTGACATCAGTGTAACCTGGCAACCAAGGAGTGTGGACTGGGATGCGCATGCGTGAACAGCGACGACTTCACTGCATTAGTCAATGGGACACAAGGCGCTGTTGAGTGAGCATGTCTACTGTGTGGCAGTCACATTCAAAATGACTGAGCGAGTAGAGCTACAAATCTGCATCACATTTGCGTTAAGCTTGAACATTCCTCTGCAGAAACTATCTGGATGATTCGAAAAGCTTTCGGGGTTGATGCAATGAGTGCAACGTAAATAAAAGTATGGCACAAACCCTTCAAAGATGGTGGCGAATCTGTTGAAAGTGATCCACGTTCTGGAAGCCCTGCAACAAGCGGAACACCTGAGAATGTTGAACGTGTACGGGTTAGGTTAAGAGACGCTGGGAGAACTGTGTGAGGTACCAAGGTGCCTACTTTGAAGGAGTCTGAGGAGTCATTTTCCTACATACAATGTTTCTTGAATCTTCCATGTTTCTCCGAAAAAAAAGACAGGGTCTTATATTTAGTTTTCCTCAAGAAGACACTCTATAGTTGTAGTGTTCACCAGGGATTGGCGGGGGAGACCCATATCTTAGGGATGTGACGTACATTGTCAGGGGGAAGGGATTACCTCTAACCCTTCTTAGGGAGAGGCAAAGATATACAATGTAACCAAAATGTCAAAAAAAACCAAAAAACCACTTTTATCGGGTGGTGGACTGGTGGGAGGGGGGAGGAGGGGAAAGGTGTATATTTACATAATGGGTGAGGTGCGCACCACCTGAGGGTTGGACAGGCTTGAAGCTTAGACACGGCGGGGTGAGGGAGGGGTGTCAGGGGCAATATATGTATCCCTAACAATACTTGTACCCCCATAATAGGAGGAAATAAAAAAAAAGGAAGAAGACACTCTAAGGCTTATTTTCAGGGGATGTGTTATTTTTTTTAAGTACGGTACAACAATCTACATTTATTCAACTATAGTTAAGTTGTCTCCTTCTGGAACATCATCATAACTCTCCAAACCCCGAATTCCATCCTGAATTTTTTGCAACTCTATTTCCTTTAGAACCATTGGCCCAATCTCTCATGTCGAGCAATAGAGCTTTCATGGGGCAGATGAGAAGTGCTGCTTGTCTTCTTTACCGCTCCAAGACAAAATGCATGGGTTGTGCAGATAGGCTGCATAGCCACGCCCATCACTAGGTCTTCTTTTCAGGGTAGGGCTTATATTGTGCAAATGCTTAGAAATCCTGCGAGGGCTTATTTTATGGGTAGGTCTTATTTTTGGGGAGACACCGTTGTATTTTCTTCAATAAATGTGTCTATTTTTCATACTACATGGCTGGATACTTTTTGGACAGACCTACTATTTCCCCATTTTACCCCTCCCCCTAGCCCCTGGTAACCACCATTCTACAACTTCTCTATGAGTTTGACTTCTTTAGATTCCACATATAGAGAAGTCATATAGTATGATTCCATATAGAGATTATACAATATTTGTCTCTCTTTGCCTAGCTTAGCATAATGGTCTCTAGGTTCATTTATTTTGTTGCAAATGACAAAATTTCCTTTTTAAAGGCTCAGCAGTAGTCCATTATAGCAATACCACATTTTTTAATCCATCATATTTTTTCATCTGAAGTGTTGATGGGCACTTTGGTTGTTTCCATTTGGCTACTGTGAATAATGCTGCAATGAACATAGAAGTGCAGACTTCTCAACATACCGATTTTATTTCCTTTGGGTATATACCCAAAAGTGAGATTGGTGGATGGTATGATAATTCTTAGTTTTTTGAGGAACTTCCATGCTGTTTTCCAAAATGGCTATATTAATTTACAAACCACCAACAGAGTACCACAGTTCCCTTTTTCTCAGCAACACTTATCTTTCATCTTTTTATTAATAGCCAATCTAAAAGGTATGAGGTGATATCTCATTGTGGTTTAAATTTGCATTTCTTTGATGATTAGAGATGTTAAGCATCTTTTCATATTCCTGTTAGCCATTTGCGTGTCTTTTTTTGAGAAATGTTTATTCAGGTCCTTTGCCCCCATTTTTTAATTGGATCATTTGTTTACTTGTTTGTTTGTTTGCTATTGAGTTGTTTGAGTTCCTTGCATATTTTAGATATTAGCCCCTTATCCTATGTATGATTTGCAAATATTTTCTCCCAATCTACAGGTCCTCTCTTCACTTTGCTAATTGTTTCCTTTGATATGAAAAAGCTTTTTGGCTTGATGTAATCCCATTTGCCAGACACCATTTCAACATCCACAAGTGATTCTCATGCATGGTAAAGTTTAACAATACTGACTTAGTCTAGCTTCACTAGTACAAAATTCCTAGCAGGAAAGGTCAATTATTATTCACAGTTCATATATAAGGACACTGTAGCCCAAAGTGATAACTTGACCAAAACCATATAATGAGTAAGTTACGGAACTAAAATTTAGGTATAGCAATCTTGATTCAAATGCCAGGCTCTTAATCATTTTGTTATCACCACTGCCTATGCTATAGTAATATGATTTCGTTAGAAAATCTGACCTGACATGATTAAAAGACTTTATTATAGAAAACTTTTGGCAATTCTGTATTTTCTGACTATTAAATATTTAGATTCGCTTTATCCAAAAAATAATGAAATCTACAAACTAATGGCATCTACAAAATGATAACAAAGAGAAGCCCTTTGAAGCCTGCTTTAAGAAATAATCATGATTTATAAAATCAGTAATCATGATTTATAAAATCAGTGAGTTGAGGTTTGTGAGAAAAAAAATTCCCAAAAGGATTATAAAGATTTTGCTAAGGTTACCTATTGCCCTGACAGTTTTGCTTGCCTCACATTTTTGAAGTAATCTTGAAACTGTCTTCTTTTGTAATTATTGTCCTAAGGTCACTTATGGGTAGGCTAAATCTTCAGCCTTCAAGTGAATTCAAACTATTCTACTGTGAAGAAACCACAGGGCTGAAGATGTGTGAGGGAGGGCAGAGAGATGGAGCAGATGAGGCCAGAGATATGATAGAAGTTAGATTATATAGGACTTTAGAGTCTATCATAAGGATTTTAATTTTTATTCTGGTGCAGTCTTAATATGTGTTCTATGGAGCAAAAAGATTACGTGATTGGACAATCATGAATTAAGTGATGTTAAATAAGTTTCTTCCCTCTAGAATACTTCATAGTTTTTACTTCACTACTGAGCACTGTATTTGTCCCCAAAGATATAAAAGTATGTGGCTCATGCTATTCAGTGGATGGTGACACTGTTAACCATAGTTAAGAATATAGAATGTAGACTAAGTGTGACCAGATGGGATATAACAAATTGAGGTGGCATATAAAATTTGACATGCCCATGGAGAATATCCAGATGGAGCTACCCACAAGACAGTTGAGATAAAAGAATTTAGATCTCACAAAAGGCATCAGAGATAAATACATAAATTTGGAAATTAATTATAAACAATATTTATGGAGTTTATGGTTATGCTATTCTAATAAAGAAAAGAGGAAAGGATCATCTGGTCTGTCTCAGAAAGAGGGGTAGAGTCTGAATTTTCTATTTATTCAAATTATAATATCTTTGGGGAATTGCTCAGTTCTCTAGTTTACTTTGTCCAGTAGATACACAGCTTGAATCTGAGAGTTATTTTTCAACCTGTTTTATATTATGAAATATCTTCATATTTGGGCTTATTTAAGTTTACCAACAAATGCAATTTGAAAGAGAAAGAAAGAAAGAAAGAAAGAAAGAAAGAAAGAAAGAAAGATAGATTGAGTCCACTTCTTTCTTTGAAGATTACTTTGCTTCTGTTTTATGTCATCATTGGGTTTTTCCAAACCAAATGATGTAACAAAAAACAATATATCCAAGAGATGACTCACCTTTCCAAAATATTGAGAGATATTTGACTCACATCTCAAGAATCACCTTCATTTTTCCCTTGCTTTTTTTTTTTTTTTTTTGGAAACATAAAACTGAATATTTTGGTACTTGAGTAACTGGATCTTTGTTTAGTTAAATGGCAAATTTGAGCTAATGTACCAAATTAGCAAAATGAATCATAGTGAACATTCTCTGGCCAGACTTATTAAATTTCTACTATACAGTCACCTAAAATCTCTTTCATGGGAAATGTATCCACCTTCCAAAGGCAATATGCCATACTCAGTAGTGCTGTAGTTCTCATGAGGAATGATTTATCCATTGAACTTGTTTGTCGGACTGAACTATATCTAATTCTAAGGCACTGATTGTAAATGTGAATACTTGACCTTGGTTCAGAACTATCAAGCATGTTTAGAACTTTGGTCAGTTAATTCTGCTTGAATCTTAGACTCTAAAGACCAAAATCACAGAAGTATGTTTTGGCTTTAGTATACAGACATTTTTCCATTGCCATAGTCTTGTATAAAATAATTTCCTTGAGAATTGGTGAAGGCCTTAGAGACTTTTTAAGCTTTATCTACTTCTCTAATGTTTTAATTCAATTACTGATAAAACCATGAAATAATTACTTTAGGTAAATAAAAGAGAATAATGGTTTATAGCTTCAGTTATTCAATGAAGAGTGATATTTTCACATTTAAATATTTTATCAAACCTATTCTGAATGATGACTGATGTTTATTCAGTGATATCATCGCTAATAGCATATGATCACATTCCTCTTTTAGCTGAACAAAGCCTAAAAGAGAAGAGCAGATACCAAGCAGGTTTCTTTTTAACCTAGCAAATGTATTTTTAGAAAGCATTAATTTAATTTTCCTAGTTATATAAAAAGTTGTGCTGTGCTACAAAACCTAAGTGAATTGGCCTGCTTGGAAGATTTATCAAGAGAGAAATAATGAGAGTTAGCATATATTGAGTGCTCAACTATGTGACCAACACTATCTCACTACAATCCATGATGCAGATATGTCTTAAATCTCCATTTTTATTCACAATGACAAGTTAGAAGATGAAACCACAGCAAGATGAATTGAGTTGTCAATGATCATAAATGGTAGAGCCAAGATTTGAACCAAGGCAGTCTGAATCCAACACTGTGCTTTTAATTCCTATGCCATACTGCCTTTCAAATAGAAAGAAATAAGAAACAAAAAGGAAGAAAGGCTGATCCACATAGAATGAGCTAAGAAAAATATGTTTGGAGCAATAGGCAAAGGAAAGGGGAAATAAAGTCAGAATGTGTGTGTAAGAAATGGAACACTATACAGTTTTAAAAAGATACATAAAATTAGCACTGAACACTAGTTTTCTTGCTTGAAATTTAAATACATTTAAAATGATCTATGACATTCTTTTAAGTTAAAACATTTTTGGGGGGATATAAGCCATAATTATAAATAATAAATCTCTAGAAATAGTCAAATAAACATAGGATAGTGTTGCACCTATTATCTGGAGGGGCTTTTTAGCAGGAATGACCACAAAGTCTGATTTGCCAAGAATAGTCCTGGTACCTTCCTGTTGTTCCGGCTTAATTTTCAACTTACTACATTTTCATCTTCAATATATCTTATTGAATGATAAGTTTTAGTCACCTAGATATACCCATGCTCTTAATTCCTCCAAAAAGGATAAAATATATGCTACCAAAGGCAATTTTTGCTTTCCAAGTTTTTCGTCATAGAAAACAAAGTGTTCCCATGAATTGGTCTGGTGTGAGTGTATTCATAAAATATCTAATATCTAAAACACTTTTTCTCAATAAGTAAGTATAGCCCTTTTAAGAATTATATGTTAGCTTTTTAGAATACCTAAAAAAGAAACACTGAGGAATTAAAGTAAAATCTGCAATATCTTCTGGCTTAATTAACAAGAATTCATATTTTCAAGGTCAGTAGCAAGAAGAGCAAGAAGACCACTTGACATAACAAAACTTTGTATGTTGATAAAATGAGGTTGAATCAACAGTCATTTTATGTTCTTTATGAAACAAAACTGTTTCAAGAAACAAACAACTTTCAACAAGCACTCATGTAATAATATTTTTATCTCATTTTTATTCTTTGAAAAGTTTGGTAAACATATAACAGATGATTTAACTTGGTATTTTTGTGTGTGATCTATTAGATGAATAAATTAGATGAATAAATTATTCTCTAATTTGTTCTGTTTCTATTGATATTAGTTTAAATCCAAGTTAGGGTCATGGAAAGAGCTCAAAGGGTGATCTAAAGACAGTGTATTTATTTTCTATTGCTATGTAATGAATTACCACAACCTTGAAACATCTCACAGTATCTATGACTCAGGAGTCCAGGCACAACTTAACTGTGTACTTTTCTCAGAGTCTCACAAAACTACAGTCAGGGGGTTGGCTAAGCTGTGTTCCTCTCTGGAGCTTTGAGGTCCTCTTCCAAACTCATACAGTTGGCAGGATTCAGTTCCTTATGGTTGTAGGACTGAAGTTGCCATTTTCTTGCTGTCAACCATGGGCCACTCTTGGCTCCTTGGGTTGGCCCATGGTTCCCTGCTATGGTTCCCAGCCCTCTCATAGGCCCTCTCTTGACATGACAACTTCTTTAAAACCATTGAGGGAAAGTCTCACAAAAAAGCTTTCATCTAATAACGTCAGGCCCACCAAGGATAATCTTTCTTATAAATAAAACAAAATCGACTGTACTTAACTTTTGCAAAATCCCTTTACATTGGCCATGTGTGTAATTCATTTAGTTGGGTGATGTTCCATCCCCTTAGCCATATTTTACAGGTTAGAAGCAAACAAGTCACCAATTCTTCTTGTACTCAAAGGGAGGGATTTACAAAATGATGTAGTTCATTGAGGATGTGTCCACCTTAGGGTGTGTCTACCACAAGTAATGACAATACCTTTCATTTCCTTTGAAACTTCCTAGAATACTTAGAAAACAAAATATGGCTAATAAATATTTGTTGATTTGAAAATTTGAAAATGAAAATGGCCATTTGGATGATTCCAAAGGCATCTTCAAACAGAACAGAGTGTTGATGTTCTCCAAATTTTGGAACTAATTTAGAGATTCAACAAGAGTCTCAGTTTTGCCAACAGCAAAAAATAAAAATAAATTAATACAATTAAAAAAATAAAATCTTCCAAACTTCCAAATAATCTTTCATGTAAAATCTCCTCCATTTTCTACCTGTCTGTCTTTAAGAAATACACATCACAGACGGCACAAGCTTTCTGGGAATGGAAGGAGGGAAGGAGGTAGCATAGATTGTCACAGTGACCATCCAGCAGAATATTACTTACTGACTCTAAGCCAGTCATCAGAAGACATAAAATGCCTTTTTTGTTATAGATGAACATTTAGGTTGTTAGGCAGGTGAAGTACTCTTCTTCTTAAGGCATGTTTTCCTCTAACAAGCAGTACTGCTATGGAAAAAACTAATATTTTAGGTCATCTAGAAAGATATTAGAATGATTTGTTTGTGTAGCCATATCATTTCACAATGCGTTTATAATTTAGATGATTAGTTCTACTTTAGATAATTAATGTAAAATTAATAAATTCATTTTTAAACATAAAACAGATGTTTAAATATACCATGGAAGGAATAAATTATGGTTGCAGAGAAACAGGCAACCATACGATTTCACTTTCACCTGCTCATATGCCTCACACGTGTAGCTCACTGGCAAATAATGTGCTCACGAGCCCTGGGGCAAAAACCAAAACCATGTTGCTCTGTTTTCACTGATGTCACCAAAAGACTCATGATCTGCCAACACAGTTCCAATGCCATAAACTCAAGTGAGTGAAAACTGCTTGTTACTCAGCAGAAAATGGAATGAGATCTCTTCTGGGCCTTATTTGTTCTCTCTGTGAGAATTTTTATGAAATAAACACCTCTGACTCAGTATTCTCCACCAATGGAATCTCTCAAAAATACAAAGGAAATAAGCCCTCTTTTTAAATATTGGGTATTTTCATTGTGAATTACAATAGAGTGTAGATAACATATGAAAATTAGGTTGTTTCTATGTCTTCTAAATTTTCAGAAATTTCTAAAACATCTCAAACATTGTATCAAATTAATCACTGCAGGTCTATTTACAATAGCTACTGTATTTAGAGAAAACCTTACCATACTTAAGTCTAATGTTAAATCTTAACAGACTCCTGGAACGGTAAACCCAGAGAGTTGGTGACGAGGAATATAACTGTAGGGAATGTTCTACAAACCGTGGGCCCAAACATAAGGATATAAATTGTCGGAGAGTTATAAACAGAAGTGAAGACATTGTCTTATTAAGTTAAAAAAACACATGATGGATCATATTTCCTACTAACTGAGTCTCTGTCACATTGAATTTAAATAAAAATTTATTGAGCAATTTATTTTGCATCATAACAAAAGGGTGAACTTTAAAAGCAAGGCTCCATAAGAGAACCTATTATTTGCCTCTCATGCAAAATTTGAATTCAAAATATTATCTACTACTATTATTTGCAAGCAGTTTATTTTTTTATTTCTTTTTTAATTTTTTAATGTTTTTTAATTTCAGCATATTACAGGGGTACAAATGTTTAGGTTACACATATTGTTTTTGCCCTGCCCAAGTCAGAGCTTCAAGCGGGTCCATCCCCCAGATGTTGCGTACCACATCCATTAGGTGTGAGTGTACCCACTCGCCCCCCCCGCCTGCCTGACACCTGATGAATGTGACTACGATATGTGCACAGCAGCTTCTTTATAATTTTAGTTGTAGTATGCATGATGTGTGTATATATATATTTGTAGTATATATAATAGTATATATTTATATATATTTTATGTCAATTTTATATTTATATATATATATATATGTGTGTGTGTGTATATGCATACATAAAACAAAGCCAAGAATACAACCTCTATAAAATCTTCACAGTGTCTCAAAGGAGGAAAGACAAAGTTGGATATTTGTTGAGATTTTGAAGTCAAGTTTACAGTGGCTCTGTAAGGGGTCTTGCTTAGAGATAGGTAAATTTTATGTAGTTTGCATAATATTTAAACATCTGTTTTATATTTAATAATTTTTTAAAAATGTATTTATTGTTTTTAAATATTATTAAATATAATAAAAGTACAAATACATATGAAATTACATGGCTACCCAAATCCTTCTAGTATCTTTTCTAGACAACCCAAAATATTATTTTATTTTCATAATAGAACTGTTGCTTAGAGAAAAAAGAAAAAGTCCTAAGAAGGGTCATTCACTTGCCTAAGTAATAACCTAAATGTCCATCTATAATAAATGGGACATTTCATGTCTTGTGATGAATGGCTTAGTAAGTACTATTACTTAGTAAGTACTCTCAGTAAGTAGTACTCTGCTGGCTGGGCATTATGTATGTCTATCCCCCCCCCTTACCCACCTTCATTCTCAGGAAGTTTATGCCACCTGTGCAATGTATTTTTCTTCAAAACAGATAGAGAAAAAGGTTGATTATATTGATAATTTTGTTTTTCTGATGCATAAACTTGGAGTTGAGATCCTTCTTGAATTTCTAAATTACTCCTGAAATTTGGAGAAGGCTTTAGGTCAATTGATGCCACACCACTTCTAGAAATCAACACTCTGCTTTCTTTAAGAACTTTTTTTAGAACCATCCAACAGGCCACCTGCCTTTTTAAGTTTTCAAGTCAACAAGTATTTATTAACCATCTTTTATGTGACAAGTACTGTTAGGAGATCTGGAAGATACAAATGATATAGTCATTGCCTTTGGACCATTTTCTGGCTATCTCCTTGGCCTTAAATTTGGCTTAAAATAATATAAATAGAGCAACATGGAACACAGGTAATCAACAATAAATTATAATAGAAATAGATCACAAGGAAAATACCAAGCTAAATCATCAGACATGTGTTTATCAAGCTCTGCATAGAAAAGAATTTGAGGTGGAAATTATCATGCATATAGAAAAGCTGATTGATTCTTAAAATAGTGTTTATGAAGAATCTAAAGTGATTGCTGCTTCTAATGCACTTTATGGACATCCTGAGTTTTAGTTTGTCAAGCTATCTTCCTGCTCTTGTAACAACTATCCTAGAAAATATATTATTTTTAAAATAGAGAAAATCTTAATAAAGAAAACACATGTGGCAAATAATCCCAGCCAATGTTTAAATATATACTTATCTTTAGAGAATTCAAACAATAGAGTTAACATGCAATTCAAAATACCCACCCCCCCAAAATAATCCTTGTTAACTACTTTTGTGTATCTTTCCAGAAAACAAATTCTAACCATATACAAATATATAGTGAGTAATCCTTTATTTTCTTTGAAAAAAAATGGTTATTTTTTGAATAGGTGATATGTTCAACTGGCTCAAAATTTAAAAGATACAAACAAGTAGAGAGTGAAAATTTCTCATTTACCTTGTCCCTTAGATATATTCCTATCTTTGAGTAATTAGTATACCAGTTGTTGTGAATACTTTCAGAAATGTTTTATGAATATGCAAATATGTATATATGTCTGGTTTCATCTCATAAACATCTGAATGTTGCATTTTCTTAATCTTCTTATAATAAGCAGGATTTCTTCAACTCTGTACCTGCTCTGGCCAACCTTCTAGGTGTTTATCATTAAAGCTCTTCATTAGTTCCTTGTTTTTTCACTTTAAAAACTCAGGAGGAAAAATAAATGTGGAAAAAAAAAACTTTGCACACATTTTTCTTATAATACATTGGAAATACACAATTTAAGCAACTATGTAAAATACGGTGTATTAATGACAAAAACCTGACTTGAGGCTATTTTCATATTTAAAAAGGTCTAAACATTTTAGTTAACCCTAAATTTAACAAGTTAAAAAACACTGTGTGTCTGTTTACAAAGCTAATGCATCCCCACAGTTGTATTAGTAGTAATATGTATCTAGATAAAATTAGATTGTATCTGGAATTTTGTGCCTAGTTCCAGGCACTATCATTTCAAAGGTATACTTCATTAAAGCAAAGTGATACATCCAGAAGAGGCGCATCGGAATAAGGATGTATTATAGGACTAGAGGGTTTGTGTTTTTGGAGTAGAGGAGCAGGGAGAAGAACATGTATATAAGCTTCAAACATGTGAAGGGCTCCCATGCTGAAGAGTTACTGGATGGATTCTGAGCTTCTTCTCAAGAACTGTTTATCAGACGGGTCCAACGGGGAGTAATATAATCAGGAAATGATTGTCCTCAAAAGCTGAGATTGTTAACCACAATTATGTAAAAGTTTCCCTAGAGAAAAACAAGAAATCCCAACTTTTCCTGGGGCAGGAAAGGAGAAAAGCAGAAAGAGAGGGGAGTCCATAAAAGCCTGAAGTCTTGAGAAAACTCTGCATTCTGGTGATGTTGATGGGAAAGGGTTAAAAAGAAGGCTGGTTCCAGAGTGAGGATCTTACAGGTTACTCCTACCCCCATATACCCTTCCTCACCAACAACAACAGATCCCTTTCTCAAGATCAGACTTAAGCTTTGTGTTTTTCTTACTAAACTTCTCCACTGTCTTTGAGAATTTGCCTAACTTTTCACTCTGTTGCCATTATTTTCTTAGGAGGAAATTCAGCTTAACGTTGGGATTGTTGATGGGTGCCAATGTGAGATTTGATCACCATAATTTCCCACTATGATTTCTTTTGGAAGGTATCCAGGTTGACATTTTGTGGCATCTAGTCTTTCCAATGCTCCAAATGACTTGACTCCATTATGGCATTGCAATAGATTTGTCTGTCTAGCACATAAGCAAAAATAAAATAAGTATGATAATGGTTATAGTGATCTAGAAAAATTGTTTATGGCACTTTTAAAACCAGAAAGGCTGCATTTTAAAGGACTCAAGCACAAGAGGAAATGAAGGGATGTGCTAAGATTACTTGAAGGCGGCCTTATCTCTGAGGGAAAGGCTTTTTGAGCAAAGCCTGTTCGCTGCAGCTGGGGTGGCTTGGAAAGCTCAAAGAAATGCAAACAATGGAAAGTCAACAGTCATAGAATGAGGTTAGGGATCTCCAGGGTGGAATTAGGAGGTACAATAGGAAGCGTTTATGTACAAAAGGAAGTTTTGTAAATGGTTTTGACATTGACCATGGGATTTCAATAATTGTAAGTTTATTAGAACATAAATTGTGCATAAGTGGAAAAATTAAATGCTCTGTGGCTCTGTGAGCAGTGACCCTACTAATATATTGAATGTTAAATTTTCATTTATCATAATATTGTGTAGGTAAAATCTTCAGCTTTAGAGGTTTGTTATTTTCATTATATAGGTTTCAACAATATATAGCTCGAGGTCAGTAAATAACTTTTTTACTGTGCATTGAAAGACAGTGCAGGATCTTCTGAAATTTCTAAAATCACTTCATTATTTAAGAGATTCTGTATTAAACTATTGGATGGTATGTAATTCAGTAGAACTTAAGTTTGAAAATTACATTGACTCTATTTCAAATTGAAGGTACTGTATAATTTAAAATAAGAAGACAGTATAAGACATTAGTATCAATATAAGTTCTGCCACATGTGCCAGAAAAAACAGTTCAGCATTAAGCACCTCAGTTAAATTTTCAGCCAATAATCCAGATATTTGGCGTACATAACATCAAACATCCAATTTGACTAAATAATTGATACTTTATTAAAATAATTATTTATTTAAGACAGATACATTCTGATCATTTGTTTAATTTGGTATCACTATATCTATGTGAATAAAAATTACTTAACTGTCTTTTTCTTTACATAAATTTATTGGGAAACTTCAAATTATTTGGCTTTTAGTGCATACATGAACTCTGCATTTTACTTTATTTTGTAGATCTAATCTCTATTTCCTTTCATTATATAAAAATGGATATAGCAGTGTTTACTAAGCATTAAAAGATGCAGTGTGCTAATTACTATAAAATAAACTTCTTCTCACATTAAATACTGGGTAGAAATTCACATATCTAATGCTATTTTTGTCAGGCCATTTCCTCTGGCTTTAATAACCGCTATTAAATATTTAAGCAGTTTGCTTCATGTTCATCAATAGTCAACCACTGTCTAAAATTCCTAACGAAAATTCATTAGTGGCCTTCTTAAATAACTATTAATAAAATGTCAATAGGCTTAAACTTTACTGAACCTGAGTTTTGCTCTTTGTCATCATTCCAAATCTAATTTGACTTTTGCTTTAATAAGTTCCCTTCCTCTCAGGCACAAACCCGCATTCATTTCCTTTCTGCAGGACTCTATCAATATGTTACTCTTAGCTATAATGTACCCGGCGCAGTCAGTTTGTACTTCATCAATGAAAGAAGTCATTTATTCATTTCATAAAAATGATTTATGGATGAGAACTTTAAGTACACAGCAAGGCAAAAATAAGAGAATAACAGTTTGGGCCATGAATGCAGGTGCTGTTTAAAACTCTCCAGTGCTTTGTACATAGAGAAAACTTTTACATGCTGTAAGAGATTTCACATTTTGCTAAGTGGGTTTGATTATGCCTTGAAGAATACTGTTCCTCAGGTCCAAATTCTCAACAAATATCTATATTCATTTGGAGAAAGAAAGAAAAAAAAAGGAGGTTCTTCTTTTTATGGCACAAGTGGTGCTCATAGCATCTGTAGCTGTCAACTTGAAATTAAAACAAGAAATATGTTTGCATGTGACAAGCTTAAATCAATTCCAAAGGATGTCCAAATTGGACAGAGCCTTGATTTTGTCACCATGGTCCCAACATTTCAGTTTAGATTAAGAACAGACTCATGTTCTATTGTGTCTCTGGAAGGAGTTACTTTTCTTTTTCCAGCTGCTGAGAAAGAAATAGTGACTAACATTAATTACCATCATACTATTCCACAACAACAGAGAGAGCTACCCTAAGCACAGAACTTAATTTCCCTAATTCTTAAGAAGACAAGTAATATACCTTTTGGGTTTTTTAAGGCTGTGCTAATAGGTATAAGTTAAAAATAATATAATATAATGTATTATAATATATTTTTCACATTAATAAATTATTTATATTGTACCTAATAGGACTTAGATACCTGGGAAAATTTTTATTTAGAAAACTGTTTTCTTTCCTATACAAAAAATATCATTTCTATTACTTACAGGAAATTCTTCTTATCTTAAATTATCACAGTATCTGCTAATAAATTTTATTTTAGATTTTTTGCTTTGGACAAACATGCCACACCAAAAGAAAAAAAAGACAGATAAAAGTAAATTTTATTCACTGCCCAAGGATAAAAGTCTAGATTTAGCACATTCTAAAATTCTAAAATTATTTAAAAACATGACCACACCTGAAGATAAAGTGAACCTCTTTCTCTTAAAAGACAAAGAAATGAATAATCTGAACCCTGAGGCAATAATCTGAAAATGGCCTGAAAGTATTTGAACTCTTTGCTCCGGAATATTTAGAACCATAAGGACTTTGCCAACCCACTCATCCTTTCACAGAGGCAGGTACGCAGTAATTAACGTTCGTGTTTCCTACTCTACTTACATTTGGAGAAGCAAAATATATTGTCATCATTTGAGACACCACGGAAGAGTGGAAAGTGTAGATTTTATACATGCCCTGTGTCAATTGTTCACTTCAGGGAATTGTGAGGATTTGAAACAGCAAATACTAAGGTCTCAAGAAATGCTTACCTAACCTGGTCCAAAATCTCACATTTATTCATTCATTTACTCATTCCTTAATAATTAGATAATATGCAATTCCGAAAAACAACATATTAGTTGTTATATTGATAACATACAATTACATATTATATGTTATTTATATATATAATTAATATAATTTGTTATAGTAGTTACGATGTGCTGCTGCAATAAAAAAATAGACCCCAACATTTTAGTAGCTTAGAACAACAGACTTTTATTTCTTTTTTATGTTAAGATCCCATTCATTCAGACAAGTAATTTAGGATCCAGGCTGTCAGTAGCTATGCCATCTTTAAACCTGACTATTAAGATCACCCAAGATTAATTCATAATGGATAACAGAGTTAAATCTAAGACATGAAACTATAAGAATTCTAGAAGATAAGGTTGGAAAAACTCTTCTAGATATTGGCCAAGGCAAAGAATTTATGAAGCAGACCCCAAAAGCAATCACTGCAACAACAAAAACATATAAATGGGACCTGATCGATTAAAAAGCTTCTGCACAGCCAACGACACAATCAATAGAGCAAAAAGAAAACCTACATAATGGGAGAAAATATCCACATGTTATACATCTGATAAAGGCCTGATAATGAAAATCTACAAAGAGCTCTAGCAAATCAGCAAGAAAAAATCAAGCAACCCCATTAAAAAATGGGCCAAGGACATGAACAGAAAGTTTTCAAAAGAAGATAGACTAGTGACCAAACACATGAAAAAAT
Source organism: Cheirogaleus medius (assembly GCA_008086735.1). Taxonomy (NCBI): domain Eukaryota; kingdom Metazoa; phylum Chordata; class Mammalia; order Primates; family Cheirogaleidae; genus Cheirogaleus; species Cheirogaleus medius. The sequence goes on from VBSM01000361.1 coordinate 38,717,953, forward strand.
GCTCAATGTCTCTAATCATCAAGGAAATGCAAACAAAAAACACAATGAGATATCACTTAACTCCAGTGAGAATAGCTTTTATCAAAAAGTTTCAAAACAACAGATGCTGGTGAGGATGTAGAGAGAATGGTACATTTATATACTGATGGTGGGACTGCAAACTAGTACAACCTCTGTGGAAAGTATAATAGTATGGAGATATCTCAAAGAACTAAAAGTAGACCTACCATTGGATCCAGCAATCCCACTACTAGGTATTTACCCAAAGGAAAAAATGACATTTTATAAAAAAGACATTTGTACTTGAATGTTTATAGGAGCACAATTCACAATTGCAAAGATGTGGAATCAACCCAAGTGCTCATCAATACATGAGTGGATTAATAAAATGTGGTATATGTATACCATGGAGAACTACTCAGCCACACACATGCACACACACACACACACACACACACAAATGGTGATTTAGTATCTTTTGTAATGACCTGAATGGAGCTGGAGTCTATTCTTCTTAGTGAAGTATCACAAAAATGGAAAAACAAACATCACATGTACTCAATACTAAATTGGAACTAATCAATCGATCAACACTTATGTGCACATATGGGAGTAAAATTCAAGGGAAATCAAATAGATGCGAGTGGGGAGAAGGGGATTGGTAAATTTACATCTAATGGGTACAATGCACACTAACTGTCTGAAGAGCACACTTATAACTTCAACTCAAATTGTACAAAAAGAAATTAGGTAACCAAAACACACGCACCCCTGTAAAATTTTAAAATAAAAAATAAATACAATAAATAAATAAAACACACCTGCAAGCATACTTCCAAAGAAAAGAAAAGAAAAGATCACCCTAAGAGTTGCTCTCCCAGTCAACTGGGAAGGGAAAAGAGAACAGAAAAGCACATGAGAGATTTTTATACTCCAGCTCTCGAACCCAAATTCTATCCACTAGAATTCAGTCGCATGGCCCCAACTAATGCATGAGAAGCTGGGAGTACACTCAGCTGTGTGTCCAAAGGGACAGATATCAGATTTGGGTCTCTGCCAAATCGAGTTTAGAAAAGCAAACCAAAAAAACTACAAATCTGTTTAAACTAAAATCCTGGATCTTGGGTTACTTCTTAGTAAGAAGAAAATGGTTTTTTTTCTGCAATCCTAATTATTATGGTTACTATGGCTGGCAAACATAAATGCACAAGCACTAAATTAATGTGAGGCGTGTGCTCAAGAGACTGTACAAGAGACAGTGAAGTATAATAGTTAGGAATGCAGAGTCCACCATGTGCCTGGGCTGTGCAGTTCTTGTTCTGTAACCTTGGGTGAATTACCCAACCTCTTCTAGTGTCAGCAGTCTTCATCTATAAAACAGAAATAATAATATTACCTACTTCATTAGGATGCAGTGTGGATTAAATGAGTTACACATAGAGCAATTAGGACAACTCTTGGTACATAGTAAGTGTTTCACAAGTTCGCAGTGTTATTATGATAAACACAGTGATTGCTTTGCTCATGGAGCCTCTATTTTAATTCCTTGCTACAACAGTTTTCACATCTTTTAAGCACAAGGGATTGTAAATGAAGTGCAAAGGGATTTCAATTCCAATTCAATTAGCCAGTGAGTTCTGTGATTTTTTTCAAGTCCCTCTTCATTTATAAGATAGAATGAGAAACTCAAGGATGAGTGAAGAACACTAGAGGCAGTAAGTAGCACATTCAACTCAGCCACTCGTATATTTCTTACCTTGCCTCTATCATCTTCACTAGAAAGGAAAGGTTAGACAGACAGAAGAGTCAAAGAAAGGAATTGTGTGGGTAAGTAGAGATGTTATGGCACTTCTTGGGATCTAACCAAATAGTTGTTCTGAAGTGCTGCATGGGATGAGGGGGGGATGGGGGACAGTGTGAGAGTGAGACATTATGCTGACCATGGGTGAAATTCTAAGATGCCCTTGACAGGCTGTAAAACAGGTCCAAGCACAAAAGCTCATAAATAGCATGCACGAGATTACACATTCCTTGGCACTGCCACTCATATTAGTAGCTGGTTATATCTATAAATCGTGACAATCAGAAAAACCCAATCTGTATTCTGCCTCTCTCTCTTTTGTCATTGTTCTTTTTAACAGCTTTATTGAGATATAATTCACATACTTGTAAATTCACCTTTTTCAAAGTGTATAATTTAGTGTTTCTAATATATTCACAGCATTCTATAACCACCTCCACTATCTAATTCTAGAAAGTTTTATCACCTGGAAAGAAACCCTGCAACTGTTAGCAATCACTCCTCACAGCCCCTGGTAACCACTAATTTACTGTCTTTTGCTATGGATTGGCTTATTCTAGGCTTTTATATAAATGGAATCTCATATATGTGGCTCTTGTTACTGGCTTATTTTACTTAGCATAATGTTTTCAAGGTTAATCCACGTGTAGCATGTTATCAGCACTTCATTCTTTTTTATGGCTGAATAGTATCTGTTGTAGGGATATGCCATTTTTGTTTATCTGCTCATCAATTGGTGGACAAATGGGTTGTTTCCATTTGTTGGCTATTATGCATAATACTTCTATAAATATTCATGTATAAGTTTTTGTGTGGACATATCTCATGGGTATATACCTAGGATTGGAATTACTTGGTTATATGGTAACCCCATGATTAATTTTGAGGCATTGCCAAACTATTTTCTAAGGAAGCTGCATCATTTTACATTCACACCAGCAATGCATGAGGATTCCAGTTTTTCCGTATCTTTACCAATGCTTGCTATTATCTGTCTTTTTTATTATAGTCATCCTAGTGGATACAATGTGGTCTCTCATTGTGGTTTTTATTTGCATTTCTCTAATGACAATGATGTTGAAAATCTTTTAGTGTGCATATTGGTCATTTATATGCCTTCTATAGAGAACTGTCTATTCAAATCTTTTGCCCATTTTTCAATTGAGTTTTTTATTGTTAAGTTTTGAGTAATTTTATAATCTAGATACAAGTCCCTTATCAGATGTATGATTTACAAATATTTCCTCCCAGTGTATTGGTGGTCAATTTCTTGATGGTATCTTTTGAATATAAAAGTATTTAATTTTGACTATTTCTAATTTATCTATTTTTTTTACTTATGCTTATGGTTTCATGTCTAAGAGACCATTGCCTAATCTAAGGTCATAAAGATTTACTCCTATGTTTTCTTCTAAGAGTTTCATATTTTTAACTCTTACATTCAGAATCTGATCTACCTTAAGTTAGTTTTTCTATATGGTGTGAGATAGGTATCCAATTGTTCTTTTTCATATGGATATCTAGTTGTTCCTGCACCATTTGTTGAAGACTGTTTTGTGGGTTTTTTTCCTATTAAATTGTCTTGACACTTTTTTCAGCAATTATTTGATCAGAAATGTAAGGATTTATTTATGAATTCTACCTCTCTATCTTGTCTCCAGTATTATTGATAAACCTAAAAGACTGCAAGGAGAGAAAATGAGTCCAAGTGAATACAGCACAACTGACCATCTTTGCCTTACATTCCATGGAGTGTTTGGTGGGCTGTATATTGACAGGAACCAGCTAAAGAAATAGATACTTGAATGTCACCAATAGCCTTCTACAAGCCAAATTAAATTGTCCCTTTTTTGGTGTTGTCACCTGATGTTTGACATTACTCTCTACCTCTCCTAGAAACTTGGCTTTATTCTCTTTCCAACTTTCTGGCTGTTCTTCTTCAGTCTACTTGACTAACTTATTTTTTTCTCTACTAATCCACACCTTAAAAGTTGGTCGATAGGGATCTATCCTTAATCCTCTCATTTTATTTTAAGGCTTTTGGTTGCCATCCAATATCCATTACTATCCATTTTGCTAATACCAGAAGCTCAACTTTTAGCTGGATACAGTTTTGCTTCAAAACTGAACAATCGTATGTCCCAACTTCCCCTACATTTTGTTATGACTAAATTCTAAATTTATGTGACTAAATTCTGGCTATTAATATGGAAGCAAAAGTGTTGTGTGAATCTGGGAAATTTCTTAAAACATTAGAGCATACATTCTTGTTTTGTTCTTCCTCTTGCTGGTTATCTGCAATGTAGTGGCGATAACTGGAGCCCCAGTTGCCATCTTGGACTTTAAGGATAAGAGCCACACCCAACAAATGGCAGGATAGAGAACATGAAAGAGTCTGGTTCCTGATGACATTATGGAGCTTCCATAACATTCCAAGCCAGTCTTCCAGGACTTTTATTTCTTGTGAGAGAAGGAAAAAGGGCTTTTTACCATTTTTAAAACATGACCATTTGGGAATTTTAAAAATTCCATGTAACAAAAACTTTCTAAAGGCTATCCATTCATCAACCACTGAAAAAATATTTATTGTGCATCTACTACTCATCTTATAGTGTGCCAGTTATTATGGTGATGTAGTGGCTTTCCTAATGAAGTCCAGAGCCTATCCGAGGAGACATGCATGCATATATACATACATAAGACCCCAAGTGGTTCTTCCTAGTAATCATATTATAGAAGACGTGCACTGTTCCAGGGCAATACAAGCAGTTAATACTGTCAAAGGTTCAAGGAAGCTTCATGGAGAAGCAATATTTGTATTGAGACTTGATAGATTTTGTGAACAAAAGAGAAAAATCATCTTAGAGGATGTGGGGTTAACAAATGTACAGATGTGAAAGTTCATGGTTAGTTTAAAAAATGAGTTGTTAGGTGTGGTTAGAGAAAAGGCTAGTATGTGTATGTGACAGAGAAATGAGACAGAGAGAGAGAGAGAAAGAGAGAGAGAGGGAGGAGGAGGCAGAGAGAGCCTGGGGAGCAGCAGAGGATCAGAGCAGGAATAAACAATATAGGATATTTCAGAGAAACAGGAAAATGTGGGGTATTGCATGTCAAATTGAGAATTTCTGGTTTAGCTTATAAAAAAGATAATCAAATTAGGGTCCAGGTCCTTAAGTCAACTCTAATTTTGGCTGCCTAAAGTACTATAACGAGAAAAATCCTTAATCTGCAAGTGAGTTCAGCAAAGAGTGTCATGAAGTATTAGAAATGCCTTCATTAGCTTGGAACAAGTGATGGTTAATTTTATGTGTCAATTTGGCTGAGCCATGGTAACCAGATATGTAGTCAAGCATTATTCTAGATGTTTCTCTGAGCGTGTTTTGGAATGAGATAAACATTTAAATCTGTGGACTTTGAACAAAGTAGATAGTCCTCCATCACTTGGATTGGCCTCATTCAATTTGTTGAAGGCCTGAATGGAATAAAAGACTGAACTGAAAAACTCAGTAGCCATGCCAACTATTAGCTTTTACTCAGTTCCATGTGTAGCCATAATCAAAGGCCAGGATTAACAGACAGGATTTTTTCAACCTAAGGATTCCAGTTTTTTAGTTTCTGGTTTCTATGTGATCAACCAGTGTAGAAACTTATCTCCATTTATTTCATAAATGGCCACTGCTTCAAGTCTTCTGGAAAAAGGTCAATTGGGGTGGGAAGATGACTTCCAAGAAATCCTATTGGCTTTACCTTCAAAAGACATGCAGGCTCCAACCACTTCTTATCTCTCTACTGGTACATTCTGATACAAGTCACCATAGTCTCTCTCCTCGATACTGCAATATCTTCCCAACTAGTCTTTTTTCTCTACCCTTGCCCCTATACTGACTACTCTCAAAACAGATACAAGTGGTACATTTGTACTTTAAATCAGATCAATTACTCCTCTGCTCCGACTCTTCAAAAACTCCCAACCTGAGCAAAGGCCAACATTGTGAGAGTGGTCAACAAGGCTATACAGAGTCTATTTCCATCCATATTAACTCTTGGGCTTTACATACTCTTTCCAGTCACACTGGCCTCTGCCATTCCACAGACCCACCTGACATACCTCAAGGTCTTTCACACTGACTAATTCCTCTGTCTGAAATACTCCCAACACAGAGAGCCATGGGGGTGGGGGGGCTCACTCCTGCAACTCTTGCAAGTGTTGGGATAAATGAATCAATGAGGACTACCCTACCCACCCTATTTAAAATGATACCACTTTACTCCACCTTATTTTCTTTCTTCCCTCTTTCTTTCTTTCTTTCTTTCTTTCTTTCTTTCTTTCTTTCTTTCTTTCTTTCTTTCTTTCTTTCTTTCTTTCTATAGCACTTGGGAACATTGTAGGCATTCATTAACTGTTTCTTGCATGAATAGATACTATACTTTTACTTGATCTTTTTCCAAAGGCATGACTCCATTGTCTCATCAAGGATCCTTAAAGGAATCACAGTCTGACCACCTGCTAAGGCTTTAGTTTTGTCACTGCTTTTTCGGTTTGGACACAGAAGCAGTTGACTTTTTCACTCCTGTAAAGTTGCAAATTATATGACTCCCAGTCAAGGCAGTTTGGAGCCATATGTAGATAATTCTCCTTTAGCAAAGAAGAAAATCATATGTCTTTTTATTTCTACTTGAAGACTATCTAAATTCAGCTTCAGTGTCCCTATCCGAAGAGTTCTCTAAAGCCATCAAGTAGCAGTCAACACTCTCTCACATCCTGAATGTGTTATACTTTTCCTTGCATATTATGGCTTCAGACCATAGGTGCTGTTTTTTCCAAGGGGATAGCTTGACCATGTCTTGCTATTACATGACAATGGTCGCTCACTCTCTAGACTGCAGTATCTACAGCACTCTTAACCCAACTGCCTGTACTATACCATTGTCACATTTTAATTTTTATTATTTCAGCATTCTATCTCCAATACAAAATTCTACCATATAGTTAGAGATGTTTGGCTACACATAATATTAATAAAATGGCTTAAACAAAATAGTTTATTCATGTCTCAGGCAACAAAAGACATATGAGATCTAGGCTTCTTCCAATGTTCAGGTCCAACAAATTGAAATCATAGTCTTTACTATCATGATCCAGGTAATATGCTAGAGTTTCAGCTATACCCTCTTCTTCCGGGGAGTACATTATGAAAAGGGGCATAATAAAAGTGATTCTCTCTTAAATGAGAATTCTAGGAATTCACAGACAATACTTCTGCTTATATTTCATTGATTAAATATTAATATCAGTCATATGGCCACCCCCAGATTCAAAGGAGTCTCTTTATCATAGAGGAAATATGTCTAGCAAAAGATCGGGTACTAGTTTCTAACAGAGAAGGAAAGAAGGTATATTCAGACAACTAGCAAACTCTGCCATTTGCTCACTGAAAATGAGCAAGCTCATTAAACTTACTTCCAAGAGAAGGTAGACTATAAAATATATTTTATTAACTTGAGTCAGAAAGTGTCACCAAGAATTACTACATCCCATCCTGAAGACTTTAAGAACTATCTATCCTAAAGCACTTAGCCTCATAACATGCTGCTAAAACACCCATAACCAAATGAGACATGACATGAAGCTGGACCTCTCCCAACCATCAGAGAATGCAGTGTAGTTTATGTCAAACAAAATGTTCAGGCAGATTAGCAAAGCTGTTGTTAACTTGAGCTAAAATGTGGGGAACATGACATATAGTGTTAAAACTGTCCTCTTGACAAAGCTCCCCACTACCCATTCCAATTTAGGAAAAACTGCTAAGCATCATATTCTTTGCCTTTGGTTAAATATCATACCCTCCCAAAGTATTGAATGGAATGCACATAAACAAACTTTAAATTTAAAAAATAAAATTAAGATCTCTAAAGTGACTGCAGTTTTAAAGTATGGGCTAAACACATTATTTAAATACTATTATATGGAATTAAAAATGATTGACAGAAAATGTGTTAATCATCTCTTCTGTTACATTCCATGAAGCTAAATCCAACTTGCATTTAAGGATTGAAGAAATTCCATGAAGAAATTCCACAAGTCAAATAAATTATTTTCAGAGAATCATATCGATTAGAATAGATCAGATTTCTGGCAGCTCACAAATTCAAATCTGTGATCCTGGGTTACAGCCTATGTACCCTTCTATTGGCTTACCAGGCTAAGCAGGGTGTTGCGTGACGCAGAGGCTTCCTTGTCAGTGCTCAAGTTTTAGGTGAATTCCCATTACAGTTTAAGGGCAACCTACTTGGAAGAAACGAGATCGGCTCTACAAATGCAGGCAAGACTTATAAAGATAAATGAGTCCAAACTCTGTAGCTTTCACTCATCATTTCAACTCAGAAAGACAAACAAACCTACAGATTGCCAAGGAGAAAACTAGTACCATAAGCTCAGTGGAGGAGAAGCAGCGGTATCCGAAGAAACTTTTTGGAGGAGGAGAAAGGGCAGGAGGAGGAGATGAGAGTGGGTAGAAAAAAATAAGTCCAAGAAAAGACTGTGTTGGTCCAATTTCAAGAATCAAAGGGGTTGTTACCAAATCTAAAAAGTGTGAGAGACTAATTTGGGGTAAAAAGAATTCAACTCAAATTGTGGAAAACTTCTGATGTATATACTATATTGGAGTTGGGCTGAATTTTTTCATAGTCAAAAACATACTTTTGGTTTTCTATACTTATATTTAGTAGCTGTAATGTACTGTTCTCAAAGTTAAATACTTTCTTCTCAGATCAGTTAATAAATATTTAATAAATGCCTAGTATGTGGAGTTCACCCAGCTATATGCTCAGATATAATCAGATGAATTTATCAAGTCACATTCACATACTTCAAGGCTTCTAAAGATGAAGACAAAATGAAAAGACTCATTTTATACCACTAATCTTTATTTTAATGTAACTCTACCTTTACTTTAACATTTAAAAGTCTTGAAAACTGGGAATAACATGGGTTATTCCCAATTATATATTCTTAACACTTATAGCATTAAGGTGACAAGTACATTGGTCTTTGGAAATTATATGCAAAAGAAATTTAACATGCAGTTTTGTAAAATTTAAACCAAAAAGAAAATGTCTGCATATATGTAGTAATTCTTCAAGAAATACTGTAAAAGCTGTCTTTCCATTTGTGTCTAAACCATGACCCAAAAGCAAAGCTAAAAATTTAGAATTACTCTCTCAATTCCTGCTCATAAATCTGTGATTTAAAGTGAAGGAGTCATAAGAGCTCTTGTTTTAATGTCAAGTGGGTTGACATTAAACCCACTGAGATGGTCAGTGTATGGATAATCTTAGTTTGGGGACATGGCAGTATATGAGGTGTGATTTGGCAGTTCCAGTAAAACATCCCCTGTCTAGATATATCTTGTGCAGAAGCCTGCCAAAGTACCTGCTGGCCATTAGGTCATCTTGACATCAATCTGTGTTACCATTTTCTCTCTCCTTAAAGAGAAGGAGAACTTTTAAAAACAAAATTCCATAAGCATAAAGGGGAAAACTTTGACATATTTATATATTTATGTTATGGCAAGTGTTTACAAATAGTTGACTGGAAAAATATTTGCAATATAACTGATAGAAAAAAGGTTAATATATCTAATGTAAATTATTTTATAAATTATTAAGAAATAATGAACCCAGGAATAAATAGGCAGAAAATAGATACAAATCCATCAGGGAAAAAGAATAAAAATTCACATGTTTCCATGAATGCTGACTTTCTGTTCTGCTCCTCATTCAGAATAAGTCCAACCCTGTGGACAAAAGTTCAGAGTTAACTACAGCCTATCCTGGAAAAATTATATATCTCATCAGGAGAATTAGTTTCTCCATTTTTGCAGCCTATGATTTCTTTATAGTACAGAATTCTGTGAAGAAAACTCATGTATGCTACAGTATTTATTACCTATATTGTCTTAACAAGAGTTGCCAGGAAAAGTAACACAAAGGACATTCAAGAATCTTCTCTCAAGAATGCAGGTTAAATTTAATCCTTTAATCTAGAATTAAAATTATATTTTCCCCACTGGTATACATTCACACAATTATTAGTTTATTAGTTTAGATGTATACATTTACATAGATTTGCTAATTTGTCCACATTCCTTCTTGAGTCTCAGACCCTCCATCGGGATAACTTTCTTCCTTCATGAAGTCAATCTTCTGTTATGTTTGAGTTTTATATATATAAATCAGGTCTGACATTTATTTCCTCTCAATCCTTTTACACTAAAACATTCTAAAATTTTATGATAAAATATTCTAAAACGTTACAATACTATTTTACAGTATTATTTTAATGTCTTCAGTCTTTATTGTTGCTGTGAGAAATCTGATGTGATACTAACTACTTTTCTTTAAAACTAATTAGTCTTCCTTTTTTGAGTTCTTCTCTTCATCTTCATTGTTTAGAAGTTTCCCTGTAACATTTTCAGTTTCCTGAATCTGAGGATACATGTCTTCCATCAACCCTGAAAAACTGGGTTTCTCCATGTTCATTCTCTTCTCTTTCTGAAATTACAATTAGACTCATGATATATTTTAACATTTAGACTATCTTCTATGTTTCTTATCATGCTTCTTTATTTTTCATCTCTTGTTCTTTCTGGGTTGGGATCTGATTAATTGCTTTAGACATATCTTCCAATTCACTAAGTCTCTCTTTACCTGTGTCTAATATTCTGTTAACCCATCCATTTAGCTTTCAATTCCAAAAATATATGCTTCTAGAAGTTCCATAGGGTTGTTTTCTCATATTTTTCTAGCCATTTTTTGTAAATCTTATTTCTTATTCATATTTTAAACTCTTTAATGTTTCTTTAAGCATTTTAAACACATTTATTTTATATTCTAGATCCAATAATGTCACCATCTGAATTTCTAGAAGGTTAATTTCTGCTGTTTTATTTGTTTATTTTCCTCAGGAAGATGTTGTGTTTTATTTTAGGTTTTCTATAATTCTATTTTTTAAATTTCAGAGTATTATGGGGGTACAAATGGTTCGGTTACAAAAATTGCATTTGCGCTGCCCGACAAGTGTGCCCATCCCCCAGACAGCCCACAATACATCTGTTAGGCATGGATTTACCCATCCTTTCCTCCCCACTCCCACCTGGCCAACAGTCTATGAATGTTCCTTCCCATATGTGCACAGTAGTATTGATCGATTAGTATCAATTTAATGGTGAGTACACGTGGTGTTTATTTTTCCATTCTTGTGATACTTCACTTAGAAGAATGGGTTCCTGCTCCATCCAGGATAATACAACAGGCAATTAATCATTTTTTATGGCTGAGTAGTGCTCCATAGTATACGTATACCACATTTTGTTAATCCACTCATGTATTGATGGGTACCTGGGTTGTTTCCACATCTTTACAATTGTAAATTGTGTTGCTATAAACATTCAGGTGCAGATTTTTTTTATAGACATAGGCCTAGGAAAAGAATTTATGAAGAAGACTCCAAAAGCAATCACAGCATCAGCAAAAATAAATAAAATAAATGAGACATGATTAAATTAAAAAGCTTCTGCACAGTCAAAAAAACTATCACCAGAGCAAATAGACAACCTACAGAATGGAAGAAAATATTTGAAGGCTATACATCCAATAAAGGGCTGATAACTAAAATCTATATAGAACTTAGGAAATTAGCAAGAAAAAAACAAACATCCCCATTAAAAAGTGGGCAAAGACATGAACAGAAACTTTTCAAAAGAAGACATACATCCAATAAACATATGAAAAAATGCTAAACATCTCTAATCATCAGGGAAATGTAAATTAAAAACCACAATGAGATATTACTTAACTCCAGTAAGAATGGCTTTTATCAAAAAGTACCAAAACAACAAATGTTGGTGTGGATAAGGAGAGATAGGAACACTCATACACTGCTGGTGGGACTGCAAATTAGTATGACATCTATGGAGATCCCTCAAAGAACTAAAAGTAGAATTACAATTTGATCCAGCAATCCCACTACTGGGTTTCTAGCATCTACCAAATGGAAAAAAATAAATAAATAAAAGACATTCTGCTGTTTTATTGTTTTAACTTTTTTCTTCTGACTATGGATTGCATAATTTTTTTCCTTAGATAATTTTTAATTTTCAATCATGGGCTCATGTTTAGCAACACTTTATCTGTGGGAATCCTACAAGACCTGGTCTGTATATTCATCAAGAGAATAGTTGATTTTGCTTCTGTCAAAGTATACAAGACATTAGAAACCCAGGGGATAATTTTAGGTTAGTTTCTATGCTTGAGGTTCCTAAACTATGCAGCAAGTATAAATCCAAATACTGGACCTGTATCAGAATAGGCCATTGGTTACCACTTCTAAAGTGGGACTTTTTAGTTCACCAACACTAAAGCTTAAATGAGGTTCATTTACCATTTCCCTTTCCCAAAAGACATTTTCCTGCCCCCTTCCCTTTCACTGAGCATGGGCCTCAGTTCCATATCCCACCTTTCATACAGGACCAATTCTTTGCTCCCTGCCCTTATGTGGCTATTAAAATACAAGCTTATAAAAGGGCAGGTGCCCTAAGGTCAGTTGCAGCTTAGCATCAGCTACCACCTTCATATAGGGCCCTGTATAGACCTAGGGAGTACATAATCCACCGTGGGCTTATGCACAAGCCCAAAATACATAATCACAGTGGTTGTTCTTCTATGGGTTGTTCTTGACCTGAAACTGAGAAACAGAATCCGTCTACTCTAGTATTAAGAGCAGTAAATTGTGATACTTTGAAGCTGTTGGTGCCCATATTCTGCTTCATGTGGATTAGGCTGATCTTTTGAAAGGGAGAACAAAACTGAGGCACAGAGTGAGGCAGAAAAAAGAGGTGGTGACAATGTCCTATCAGTTTAAAGTTCTGCTTCTACTTGTTCTTGAATCTAAGATGATCCAATTGAGGTCCTATATAGTCTTACTCTCTCTCCAAATTTAAGACCAAGGTTTATATCCTATATAAATATAGAATATAAAAATTAATATACCAACTCCACTAAATTTTGAAAAACAGAAAAAAAGAAGGAAACAATATAAAAGACAGGAGGCATCATTTTGAATTATCGTTTTAAGTTTTTTATATATGAACATTTTTAATCTAAATCACAGATTATGTATTTCAAGATAAAGTATCCCCATTCCTAATCCATTATCCTCTCATTTCCTTTCTTAAACTTCAGAATTTATCTATTTGTTCTTTTGGAAACTATGAATCTTCTGGGAGATCTGTTCACTGACTGTTTTAATCCTTTGTCTTTGAGAAATGGGCTTCTTCCCATTGGAAGCTTCTAAAGCAATTTTTCCAAAGGAGCCACACCACAGTGAAATGACTGCTCAGGCAATTATTTTAGGAAAACTCTCCTGGTGAGTTGGCCAGACAGGATGAAATTGGATAATTTTCTTTTAAACCCTAAAGAAGAGAATAAGAAACTTGGGAATAAAAAGGAATTAGGTGCCAAAAAGAATTTCCCCACACAGAGAAGGGAGTGGTCAAGTAGAAAGCACAAGCCAAAGAACAATGCCTTGGCCTGCTCTCCTTAGTGATGCCCTCTATGGACCAGGAACTTTCTTTTGTTCTCTTCATGGTTCTCCTTGGAGTTACAGCCTTGTTTGTCAGGGTAAAATGAAAATAACTACAATGAAAAATAAATAAATGCCCTTCCAGAAGATGCTGTGTCAAGGCATTACAAACCCAGCATATGTGATGTGTTTGACCTTCTAAAAATAATGTACCATTGGAACTAGTGAAATCTACTTTTATAATGAGCAAAACATCTTGGCTTAGTCCTTCACTATTTTATCAGCATTATCATAAGTATTTCCTTTAAGTGAAATCCTTGCTGGTAAGAGCTTTTAAATTGGAGAATAACTTTAATTCCCAAGAAGAATTATAATTGAGAATTATAAATATTATTAGCACTGAGAGATGTCACAAAAACCTTCCTCATTTTACAAGTAAGCAAACTGTAACCTAGAAAGGAGTTCAAGTTCACTCAGCTGATTAATGACAGGGTCCCAGCAGGAACCTAAGAGTCACTGATTCCTATGCCACTGTTCTGACCACCTGCACCTGCTAAGTAGAAAATAAATATAGTAATGATTCATGCAGACACAAATTTTAAATTATTGCTGTTAGGATATTAGGCATAAATTCATGAATTGCAAATTTTCCTATCCTTTCACAGTGGCAAACGTTAATAAATTTAGTTTAACATAGGCAGATTTTACCAATTCAGTGCCTTCACCATATTTCATTTATCTATTCAAACATTAAAATAAAAACCTCTGATCATAATAAATACAGAAAGGTATTAATTCTACTTTGACATTGTCAGCAAGACTACTACAGTCAACCTACTTGCTATGAAAAATAGATAATAAACTAATTCTAAAAATTAATCTTAATCAATTCAGGTTGACAACGATATGTATCACAGAGCATAACACTATGTGTTGTAACCCTACAACATACATTCATAAACATTTGACTTGTGATGTAGGTTTTTACTGTTACTGTTTTCCCTAAGTTAGTATCACTTCTAAGGTCCAAATGGGAGGAAATTTCAGATTAGCCTCCATGTAAAATATGTTTCTAAATTCTAGGATTGAAAAAGGGGAAATAATACTGCTAACCTAAGTGACATAAAATGCCAGGAAAATCAGAATTGATTGGAAATGACATATTTGAGTGTTTTTCACAGTTACTAATGAAAAACATACTGTATTTGTGTAAACAATATGCTCAAAAAAGTGGCCTTAAACTTTAGATATGTAGCAAAAGAGAAATTGCCCTGGAAATGATAAATGTTTGAATAATAGTTCAAAAATTGCTGAGGATGTAGCTGGAAACGGAAAATAAAGCAGGCAATGAAGAAATCTGAGGGCTGAGCATGAGGGACACCAAAATCGAATCCACGGTCTTTGCACTCAAGTTGGCTCCTGTTTAGTTGGCAGGCAGAAATGTAAATGTAACCCACATGCTTGCTGGGGTCACTCCCTCCTTTCAGTGTTCCTATAAAGCAAGATTAATTTCAAGGGACTTCTGTTCTGAGGCTTTCTTATTCTGATATCCTGTTCATGCTGAACTCTCTCACCACCATCCTTCTGCCTTGCTCTGTCCAAATTTTGAATAGAGTCCCTTGTCCTTGATTTCAACTGAAACATCACTCACATAAGGCATTTGCATATGGCCGACATTACTAAAGGCCTGTAGCAATGGGAGAAGGGGGATTATATCATAAAACTAAACCCCGCAGAACTTGATCATGGAATTGGAGAGATCCCTGTGCTCAAAAGTCCTCTGGCCACTTTAATGTGGCCATTTTTCTCCAGTTTCCCACTTTCTCATTATATTCTGCTCCCCTTCCCCCTCTCCTTTCTACTGTTTATCCATCAAGCTCAATTCTCCTTAACCTCTTTAAGTAGTTCTTTATTTCACTGGCTTCTTCTAGAGTATACCCTCAGAGCCCCATAATATTTCCATAAAGTAATCCATTAGGATATTTTCATAAGCAGAGACAGATACCTCCCTAAAAGGAGCTCTTAGGTCAGATGTTAAAATAACAAATTTCCCTCTAGCAACATACAGGATACAGCATGTTAATTCTTGTAAAACTAAGGCAGAACCAACAGCAGCAGTTGCAGTAGAGAAAGCAATGGATGGTCTGCTTTATTATCTGTATTAACAAAAGTTATCTCTTTTTTCACATGGTTATTGTGATGATTAACAGATTGTGTGAACTCTGAGTTATATTCTACTGCAATGTATGCTATTCAAAACCCAGCCATGTCTGGTTCATAGTATGCCTTCAGTTAATTTGAGAGGCATTTTCCCAGAGCTAAGGCATGGCAGGAAGAGATTGAGGATGTTTTAGGAACAAAAATGTCATCAAAGATAATTTTTTAAAAAAACATTTTGCTTTGAAACAGACCACCATGGGAACATTCTAAGAAGAGGGAATAAAATGGCAAAGATATGTAGGAAAGAAAACACCCAGTGAATTCATATTGGAGAGTAGTGGTGGATAAGTTTAAAAAACAAGTAAGTTGGGCCAGGAGCTTGAAGGCAGGATAACATTTTGGGATTTAATTCAATAAACTAAAAACAAAACCATTGCTGTCATGTGTGACATGACTGACAAATAAACAAATATTTTTGGTTGCATAAGAGCATCAGAGAATCCAGATCATGAGACATAAGAGTCTATGTTTTCTGCTCTAGTCAAGCAATACCCATAGAGTTGTGTCCGGTTCAGGACTCTACTCTTTGAAAACTTGAATAAACTTCAACTCATTCCAAAGAGAAAAGTGGTAAGGAATCTTGGAACTATGACCCATGAGGAATGACAAAAGGAACAAAGGGTGTTTGCCCTGTAGAATAGGAACTGCAAGGGGCTGATGTAATAGACTATGACATTCTTTAGAACACGGTTTGGTATTTTTGACCTTTGAGTCCTCAGTGTCTACATATGGTTGCTACTCAATAAAGGTCTGTTGAATGAATGAATGAATAATTGAATGACCAGCTGTCATCCAGAACAGAAATTAAATTTGTTCTTTGTGCCTCCAAAGGGCAGAGGGTGATGAAAGTTGCAGAGAGAGAGATATAGATGGCAGCTCGACATAAAGAAGATTTTAACATGTACAACCCCAACAGTGAATGGAGCTGCTGCCAGAAGTGGTCAAGTTTCCACTCATAATCTAGGGTGAGTAAGCTCATGCTTGAAAGGGGATAACTTACACATGCCTTGCACTCTGTGACTACTCAGCTTCATTGCAGTTTTGGAATTTTTAGTATGATACACATCATATCTCATACAATGACTCAATCATCTTGTTAATATTACTATACATGCAGTAACTGTCTTGCAAAGTTGTCTTCTTAAACTTAACATTCATGTTGCATTTTGCTGTGTTTCCTGAGTCACAAATTGGTGAGAAGAGATCACACATATGTACACACACAGGCAACCCCCCACCTTCCATCATCCACACATATTAGGTTAAGTTTCCAATTTATTCAGCAGAATACATGAAATCTTATAAGAAGTCAGGTGGTCCTGCTGGCAAAGGCAGATGTAGCAAATCTCAACACACTTTCCTTTGATCTTATTGCTCCTGAAAGGAACATGCAATTGTTATTCAGATTTTCTAGCAGAATATTGCCATTCTTTGCCCTTTTGTATTTTCACTTACACCACCATGCTGGAATAATTTTTGTATTAACAGTTACATTATGTTGTTTACAACAATTAGTCCCTCACCCCATTCTTGAACTAAATTCAGCATCAGAAAGGTATAATTTCATCTTGGGGAGAAAACAAGATCACTACCCAGGTATAGGTGAATGATATCTCAGCCTAGGCTTTCCACAATTCTCAAAAACCTCACCACTCACAAAAATTAATTCAAGATGGATGAAATTTAAATGTAAGGCAAGAAACCATAGAATTCTAGAAGAAAATGTAGGAAAAACACTTCTAAATATCAGCCTAGGCAAAGAATATATGACTAAGACTCCAATGGCAATTACAGCAATAACAAAAATAAATAAATAGGATTTGGTTAAACTAGAAAGCTTCTGCACATCTAAGGAAATAATCAACACAGCAAATAGACAACCTATAGAATGGGAAAAAATATTTGTAAACTATACATCCAATAAAGGGCTAATATCCAGAATCTATTACACAAAGAACTCAAGCAAATCAGCATTGAAAAAAATCAAACATCCCCATTAAAAAGTGGGTAAAAGACATGAAGAGAAGCTTTTCAAAAGAAGATAGACAAATGGCCAACAAACATATGAAAAATACTGAACATTAATAATCATCAGGGAATTGCAAATTAAAACCACAATGAGATATCACCTTACCCTAGTTAGAATGGCTTTTATTAAAAGGTCCAAAAACAATAGATGATAGAATGGATGCAAAGAGAAAAGAATGCCTATACACTGTTGGTGGGACTGCAAATTAGTGCAACCTCTATAGAAAACAGTATGAAGAGTCCTCAAAGAACTCAAAGTAGACCTACCAGTTGATCCAGCAGGGCCACTACTGGGTATCTACCCAAAGGAAAAAAAAAAAGTATTTTTATCAAAAATACACCTGCATGTGAATGTTTATTGTAGCACAATTCACAATTGCAAACATGTGGAATCAACCCAAGTGTCCGTCAATTCATGAATGGATTAACGAAATGTGGTATATATATACCATGGAGTACTACTCAGCCATATACAAGGATGAACTAATGCCTTTTGCAACAATTTGGATGGAACTAGAGACCATTATCCTAAGTGTAGTATCTAAAGACTAAAAAAACAAATACCACATGTCCTCCTTATTTAATTGGAACTAACCTATGAGCACACATGTACACAGAGGGAAGTAAAACTCTGTGGAAATCAAGCATGGGGGGTGGGGAGGAAGGGGAGGAGAGAGGGACAAAAACCTACCTAACAGGTACAGTAAACACTATCTGGATAATAGGCCACACTTATAACCCTGGCTCAAGCATTTCAAAAGTGATCCATGTAACTAAAAACATTTGTACCCCCCTAATATTTTGAAATTAAAAAAAAAATACCATTTGCGTGATTGTGAAAGTAAGTTAACTTACATGATTTTTCTAAGGGATTAAATTGCCTTCTTTGAAGATCATATCATCTAGTAATTTCTTAATTCAGCCATTCTCTTTGGTAGCTCTGGGAAGTATAGAAAAAAGAAATCTTAGAACTCTATATAATTATGAGATTAGATAAAGAAATCCTAAGAAGAAAAGAACTAGGTGTAGAACCCTAGGTAGAAAAGATGAAGGAAATAGTCAAGAGTTTTGTCTTTGATGACAAAAGCAAAACTATAAAAACATCTATTTTACAATATCTTCATGTTTTGACAAAGATTCTCTGCTTGATCAAAATGTGGTTAGTCTTCTGAATCTTCTAGGCCCATCTGTGCACTTCCTCATAAAATTCAGTTTTTGCAAAGAGCCCGACCACCCACTCTCTTAGTAATTTTCCATCCACTGACTCCTACCCTGCTCTTTGGCTATAAATTCTCGCTTGCCCACGCTATATTCAGAGTTGAGCCCAATATCTCTCCCAACTGCAAAATCCCCTTGTGAAGGTCCTTATACCTATCACAATGGTCCTGAATAAATTCTGCTTTATCATGATTTAACAAGTGTCATTGAACAATTATTTCTTTAACTATTAGTGCAAATGTAAGAGTAATTAAAATTTGCCTAATTCCAGCCATCCTTCAAAAAATTGTCAGAATAAAAGTCTGACTTTTAAAAAAGATAAAATAAAAAGCATAATAATTCAGATTACTACCTTTGGATACTCTTAACAGCAATAAGTGAACCTAAAAGAACCCAAGCACATTTCTAACACAGAGAAGAAACTGGGGCATTAGAGTATTTATTAAGGAGATTTAGGCAGCAGATTTATGTGTCAGCTGTGGTTTTAGAACTTATGACTCTCTTTTTATGGCATGGAAGTTCATTCATTTATTAAATATTTATTGACTACCTGCTCTGTGCCAGACACTGTCATGACTTTGCTTTATTCAAATAAAAATAGAATAATATCCCTATCCCAAGGAACACTTAAAAAATACTATTTTATGATTCCCTTTCATTTTAATCCTAGCAATTCCTACCTTGAAGCATGATTAGATCCTATATAAAATTGGACAAATTCTGAAAATGTTAAAATTATATCATAAGATATCATAAGGAAAAATAGGTTTTGAATAAAACATTAATATTCTATTAATTATTATTATTGTTACACTTCATGCAATAGCCTAAAATTATAACAAAAATTAAATTCAACTATCTAATCCAACATAACAGTATAGACCAAAAGCTATTGTGTCTGCTAAAGTTTTTCTCCCAAAGTCTGTACAGGTTAACATGTCTCTCTTTCTCTGCCTCCCCCCACCTCCCCTCTGTGTGTGAGTGTGTATGTGTGTGTGGTTTTCTTTTCTATTTTTATATACTATGTAGAAATTCTGACTTTTATAACTAGTAGCAGAATCATCTGTGATGAGGGAGAAAATCCAATCCATTACAGTCATAAATGAAGAGAAGACATAACAATGAGTAATATCCAACAGTGAAAGCAGTAAAGAAGATAATGTCTGGAACACAAACTTTTATTATGTTTGATGCTAAGCAGTGCTAATAGAACTCTAGTACATAGAGTCAAAATACGTGTCCCAAAGCACATTAGTGCTGCAGAATGCAAGCAGTTGCTAAACACAAACATCAGATAAATATACAAAACAACTAGTCATGAAGGGATGATTTTCATAGTGATCTGTAAGTTAATGAAACACCATTTAATAGAAGACTTCTCAAGATCTTTAATTTTCTGGTTGAAGTTAGACAGTGTAACTTTCCAGAAGGAGGATATAATCTTTTTCCATTTATGAAATTTGCTTAATTAAAGAAATATTTTCTTAAAGAAACACCTTGTCAAAGTTTCCAAAAAACACAGAATCGGGTGTTAAGGGGCTAAAGGAAGTGATGTATGTAAAGCACCCATTACAGTGCCTGGCACAGAGCAGATGCTCACTGAAAGGAATTGGGACTTGCAGTGATGGTAGTGGAGCTGTTGCTGTCATCACTGAACAAGGGAAGTCACAGTTTGCCGACGGCTGGCCACACTCAAAACACACGTACTGTGCTCCTGGAAACAGAAGAAGAGATGCTGATGTTCAGAACTAGAGATGCTGATGTTGAGTACCTGAACATGCTAATTGTGCAAATACATTATCATATAATTACTATAACTATCTTCAGAGATAGGTTTCTTATATCAATAGTTGATGACACTGAGGTTCAGAGTATGCTAACGGTTTCACATCAAGTAAATGATAGGCAATAGGTCTATCTGAATTCAGAATTAACTCTTTGTCAAATAACATTAATTCTTTAACTAAGCTCTTGAGTTTACACTACAGAAGTTTGGTTTTTTTTGTTGTTGCTGCTGTTCTTGTTTTGTGTGTGTGTGTGTGTGTGTGTGTGTGTGCGCGCGTGTGTATTTGTCTTATACCAAATGTAGTAGTGCTCTGGAGAATAAAGTAGAGTTGAGGGTGATTTTTGCTTCTGCCTTTTACTTATTGTTACCTTACCAGGCGTCCTCAAACTATGGGCCGCGGGCCACATGCGGGTGTTTTTGCCCATTTGTTTTTTTTTTTTTTACTTCAAAATAAGATATGTGCAGCGTGCACAGGAATTTGTTCATAGTTTTTTTTTAACTATAGTCCGGCCCTCCAACGGTCGGAGGTACAGTGAACTGGCCCCCTGTTTAAAAAGTTTGAGGACCCCTGCTAGGCCTTAGCTTCTCATTATAAAATAGAATTCTTCCTTTCTTCCTTCCTTCCTCCCTCCCTCCCTCCCTCCCTCTCTCCTTCTTTCATCCATCCTTCCTTCCTCTCTTTTCTTCTCTTTCCATATGGTAACTGGTAGTGACATTTGAGCAAACTGAATGAAGGGAAGAGTAGAAAAAGGGAAGGGTAGAGAAAGGTAATATCAAAAGGTAAGATTGGGGAGCTAAACAAGGTAATGAAGAGCACCACAGGCTAAGGGGGAATTTTAAATATAAGGGAGCTATTGTAGGATTTTAAACAAGGGAAGTATATTATCATATTATTGTTGAGAAGATCCTATTCTGCTACTTGAAGATGAAATAGGGAAGCTGTGGGGAGATGGGGTGAAGGGCAAGAGTGAAAGTAGAGAAACCATTCAGAGGCTGATGTGTTCATGGAGACAAGAGAAGGTGGAGGCCTACACTAAAAGGTGGCAGAGGACATGGGGTGAAGAGGGGAATTTCTGGTATTTTCAAGATAGTATCAAGAAGGCTTGCTAATGTATGTGATGTCTAGTTTATCAGAAAGGAAGGACTCCCAGGTTTTGGGCTTGAGTAACTTGATAAAAGACTGTGCTTTCTGTATGAAAGGAGAAGAACAAGGGTTTGATAAGATAGGCATGGAAGGGAAAAAAATCCAGAATTTCATTTTGGATCTGTTAAGTTGGAGAACCCGAGTCAATCAGAGAAGAGATGCCAGGCAGTCATTTGGACATGAGAGTGAGGAGCTCAGCAGAGGTGTCAGCTCCAGTGGAAACGTGGGCGTCCTCAGCAGGAGAGAGCACACCACCATTGAATGGAGGAGATCACTGAGGGAGAAAGAAAGGTTAGGATGGAGAAGACGACAGCCTGAGACAGAATCCTGAGTTACCAAGTGAGGAGGCCAGAGAAGGAGCCAGCAAAGAAAACAAAAAAAGAAGAAAAAGAAAAAAGGGACTGAAGAAGGAAGAAAAGCAGGAGAGAACAGTGTTTTACAACCAAGGGAGAGAAGCCCTACTAAGTAACAGGCACAGGGAATTAAAAAGCAGTGAAACACTGAGGGTGTTAAACAGACAATATTCTGAAATATTCACTCTTTCTTCCCCTAGGGTAGGGTGCAGGTGATGCTGTGGCCCATGGGAGGAGAGGGACACTTCCTCCTTGGTAGATGGATGCAAGTGTGGGTTGGTTCAGAGATAGGACGAGAGAGTTTGCCTATGATGGCAACAATTTTCCCATGAAATATGAAGCTCTTAAATCAGATCAAATCTCAGATACATGGAACTATAAAATAAGGACAAAGTTTCCATATGTATGAGTTTCTGTAACAAGGTACAATGCAAAGTGAGGACTGTCTGTATAAACATATAAATGGTGAGTGGCAATAAAGATTGCAAAATTTCAAAATATTTTAAATATAAGGAAAAATGAGCCTTCTGTAAAAACAGAGCCTAATAAGTACTTGACTAAACAAAAGAGTGGATTACTATCTGTTTCTTAGAGGGCGGCCTTTCTATGGGGGAGTTAATGGCATTCCTCTTCTTTCCACTGTAACTTTTACTTTGTTCAAGGCCATTGTCACACTTACAGTGAAAGGACACCCTAGGAACTCTGCACTTCAGGATAATTAGTAGAGACAGAAAAGGGCAAATTGTTTCATGTTATAGACTGACCTTGGTTTCTTAATCTAATTACACTTGCTGACTGAAATGGTACAGCAAGAGCTTAGCTGAGATGTCTGTAAATAAAATCCATCTCCAAGATGTAAGGCAAGACATAATTTGAGAGCTTGGTGAGTGAAGGGCCACTGGTTATGCAGCTATAAAACTGTGGAGAACTGATGCATACTTTGTAAATGCCAATTCTAAACTAACATGTATATCAGGGTCCATGAACTAAACAAAGTTATGCATGAGTTTCCTTAGCTGAGGGAATGAGTATATGTATAAATGATTCATAGTTTCTCCTAATTTATCCATAACTTGGAATTGACCTTCCTTTTAGTCCCTTGGGGTTCTAAACTAAGTTTTAGAAAGAACTCATGAAGTCCAGGGACATCATTTGAAAAAATTTCTTTTCTCACTGCTTCTCCTCCAACATGGCAATCACAGCCTTCTCTAGTCTCAGCTACCTAAATTCCATGTTCCTCTCCCAAATTGAAGGATAAGCCCTTAAATTGGGCAGAAAACACAGCAATGAGATACCACTACATATCTACTAGAATAGCCAAAATCCAAAACACTGACAATAGCAAATGCTGGCAAGGATGTGGAGCAGCAGGAACTCTCATTCATTGCTTGTGGGAATGCAAATGGTACAGCCACTTTGGAAGACAGCTGGGCAATTTCTAACAAAACTAAAGGTACTCTTAACCTCACAATGCTGCAATTATGCTCCTTGGTATTTACCAAAATGAGTTGAAAACATATGCCATGCAAAAACCTGCACAGATGTTTATAGAGGCTTTATTCATAATTACCAAATCTTGAAAGCAACCAAGATGTCCTTTATTAGGTAAATGAATAAATAAACGGTAGGACATCCAGGCAATGGTAAATTATTCAGTGCTAAAAATAGCTATCAAGACATAAAATAACATGGAGGAACCATAAATACATATTACCACATGAAAGAATCCAATATGAAAAGGCTAAATACTGTACAATATCACCTATATGACATTCTGGAAAAGGCAAAATGATGGAGACAGTAAAAAGATCAGTGGTTGCCAGGGGTTAGTGGGAAGGGAGGGATGAATAGCAGAACACAAAAGATTTTTAGGGTAGTGAAGCTGTTCTGTATACTATGATGCTGTATACAGCATTTAAAATTGTATTATTATTTTAAAAAATAGATGAAAAGCTATCCTTGCAATAAGTATTAGATTGGCTGAAAACCCCTAGATCTCTCTCACATGTAGGGCTTACTGTTGCCACTCTTTAACATTCTTATTTGATTTTCTCTTCAGCTGAGTAATAGAAAGAACCTTTAAATGTTATTCTTAAGTGACCCTAATTCACCTGGAGGCTCTATGCTTTTTTCCCCACACATAGTCCCAGTTCAAATAGATTATAACACACCCTTACATATTTCTAGGGTAAGCCATGTTCTGAAAACCATAGCAGTTACAATTCACTAGTTCTATATTTTTATAATCTTTAAATTAAAAAAATCACAGGTGAAGAGAAAAATGCTTAAAGGCCTAGTTTACAATGATTTTTGAAAATTTATTATTTAAGTCTCCCTTTATTTTGAGAAAGTGACTTCAACAGGTCATGGTGGGCCTGAATTCAGACAGAACAAGCCCAAATTCCATCCCTCACTGCCATGCTAAACAGGAAGGAACACATAAAACTGTCAGGCCATTTCACTGAAAGGTCTGTATTGGAGCTTAGAAAAAAAGAAAAAAGAAAGAAACATTTCCAGTAGTAGTCTGGAAGGTTTTATTTCATTTGTTTGCCTTATAAAGTCGTGCTTAGTCATCTTATTAAAAGACAACCTTGCTATAGAAAACACAAGCCTGCTCCATGAAATTATGCATCAACAAATATTGATTTGCACCAGATTGGACCCTGGTTGCAGGAAAGCAAAGCTATGTCCCAAATGGCCCCATTGATTCAGGATAGAAGAACTGTGTCTTCTGTCTGTTTTGACTCTCCAGGATTTCCCTAACTTTTCCCTCATCAAAAATATATCAGTCTGCGGACTGAGGTGTTGAATGAATGTGCCAGCGGGTGTGAATCGCTGGGCAGGAGTGGCGAGCTATTTGCACCTCCCTGTCAAGTTCTGCCCGCCACTGGCAATCGTACCTGCCTTTCCTCCAGCCCCTGCTCTGGCTTCATGCTAATGACATTTCTTTGCTAAGCTTTCACTCAAAGGTCATTTCACCCACAACCAGAATGAAAAAGAACTATTCCTTTATCTGGATATGGCAGAATGAAGACAGATGTGGCACAATTTGGGGATGTAGCAGAAGGTTTGTTGAATTTATCCACATACAGCAAAACTTGATGAAACATAGCTGACTCCTCTGTCCAACTATTCTCATCTCTTTGCCTTAAGAAAAGTAAACTACAAGGCCGTGAGTTATGTCTATGAGAAGAGAATGTCACAAAGACACTATAGAATACACTCACTCAAAATATTCTTGAGGAATAGAGAAGAGTAAGCAGGTGAGGAAAGCCTAAGAAGTAATGACTAAACTGAGACTCAAAGCATTGGAAGAATCTAAATACATGAAAAGGGTTAGGCAGGAAGGCATTTTATTGCTCTTATTCATATCAGAAAACTCAGAAGAACAGATGAAGTAACTTTCTCAGGACCACATAGTTGTTAACTAGCAGAACTGGGATTCAAACAGAAGAGACAGAAACCAAAGTTCAAATTTGAATGCAAATTACTTCACTTCCATAAACCTTAATTCCTTCATTTGTAAAGGGGTGGTGAATGAAATGGTTAGTTTAATGGCTGTTAAATAATAATCAATCGATCAATAGTATTAGTTCAATCATTGTCTCTTTCACTAGACTCTGAGCATGCAGGCAGCATGTCCACCATGCTCATTGATATATACAAAGCCCTTACCCAACACCGAGCATATGATAGATAATTAATATGTATGATGAAAGTATTGAAAGAATGAAATGAAAGAACACATATGAAGTTCAGGAATAATGCTAATAATTTTTCAATAAATGTTAGCTCTCTGTACCTACAACTGTGTCAAAAAGACAACCCCTTTTAACCATATATATGCTGTATAACAATGTTTCAGACTGTAAGTATGACTGTGATCCCATAGGATTACAATACCATATTTTAATGTACCTTTTCCATGTTTAGATATGTTCAAATACACACATACATATTATTATGCTACAATTACCTATAGTAATCAGTACAGTAACATGCTATACAGATCTGTAGCCTAGGAGCAATAGACCATATCATATAGTTTAGGTGTGTAGTAGGATATGCCATTTAGGTTTGTATAAGTACACTCTATGATGTTGGCACAATGACAAAAATTGCTTAACAACAAATTTCTCAGAACATATCCCCACCATTAAGCAACACATGACTGTAATTCTGTTTGCAACGTGTGTGAGTATTCTTAAGTATCATTTGGTATTGGCGTCCATGCTCAAGCCTACGCTGAATGGCTAATAGTTGTCCAACCTATATTTTTTGGCAATAAGTCAGACATAATCACTGATATAGCCACCAGCACCATCTCAAACAGAGATAGTAAATAAAAAGAAGGAGAATTAATGTATCCAAGACAGAATAGAGACATATGCACATGACTTCCGAGTTACAGCTATAAACCAAAGCTGTAAGTCATTTTGAGGTCCTAAAACCTTAAGATGCATTATATTCCTGCAATAAGTTTGCATTTTCCTAATTTTCTGCTGATATTTTGACCCTTTTGTAAGCACAGATTTAAGCTTTTCAATGATTTTCTGGCTGTGTGGGGAGCAGAGAAGCCCTGGAAAGCTCTCTGGTTCCCCTGGGCTACGGTGAACAATGTCATCCAAGAGACCCTCTGCATAGATGTATTTGTCACCGAGCACCTGTTGAGATGGTCACAGTCACCACATCACAAAGCAATTCTGACCGTTTATACAGAGAAGAACTGGTTGAGAGGTTGGGATTTGCTAAATGTCCCTCTTACCCTTGCCATCAATCCACATGACAGCAACTAAAAGCTTAGCCTATACTCGAGTGATAACACCTCCATCGGCTTCAGAAGAGTCACAGAGAGTAAAATAAAAAGCAAATCAAGTATTGCTTTCACTCATCATTCTTTTACTATTGAGAAAAATGTATTGGGGAGCTTAAAAGAGACGCATACAACAAATTAACTTTTGCTAATAAATTTTTGTAAATAATTATCATTCTAGAGGACTGTCATTATCTGAATTCAACAGAGATTACTGGTATTTTATTCAGTGCCAATCTACTTTAATGATGAAAACACTATACCATCATTAACTCTATTCTGGTCTCACCACTTGCCAATTTATTTCTTGTAGGCCAAGGTCCACTATAATCAGGAAGTAATAAGATATGTATAAAATCCCTTACAATGTTCATTTTTTTAAGAATGTGCCCATTAAAGACCAACAGATATGTGAAAAACTGCTCAACAGCACTAATCATCAAGAAAATGATTAGCGATGAAAAACTGAGGCAAACTGAACCACAATCAAATATTACCTCACATCTGTTAGGATGGCTGTTATCCAAAAGACAAAGATAATATGTGTCGGTGAGGATGCGGAGGAAAGGAAGTCCTTGCACACTGTTGTTGGGAATGTAAGTTATTATAGCCATTATGGAAAAAAGTATGGAGGATCCACAAAAAATTAGAAATAGAACCACCATATGATCCTTCAATCCCACTTCTGAGTATACATCCAAAGGAAATGAAATCAGTATGTCGAAGAGATATCTGCACTCCCATGTTAGTTACAGTACTATTCACAATAGCCAAGATATAGAATCAACCTAAATGTCCATCAACAGATGAATGGATAAAGAAAATGTGGCATATATACACAATGGACTAATGTTCAGCCTTAGAAAAAAAAGGAAATCATGTAATTTATGCCAACATGGATCAACGTGGAGGACATTATATTAAATTAACTAAGCCAGGCACAGAAAGACAGATACAGAAAGACAAATATCACTTACATGTGGAATCTAAAAAAGTCAAACACATAGAAGCAGAAAGTAGAATAGTGGTTACCAGAGGCTGGGGGTGGGAGGATGGGGTAAGGTGGGTCAAAGGACACAGAAGTTCTGTTAGACAAGAGGAATAAATTCAAGAGATCTATTGTATATCACGGTGACTATAGTTAATAACAATATATTACACTCTTGAAAATTGCTCAGAGTAGATTTAAGTGTTCTTGCAACAAAAATATAAGTATGTGAAGTAATGCATATGCATTAATTGTCTAATCCAGCCACTTGGGAAATAATATCATTCCTTAAGCTTACTTAGGTCAGTCCCACTTCAGGGTCCTTGTGTGATAGTTAATTTCATGTATTGACCTCACTAAGCTAAGGGATGCCCAGATAGCTGTTAAAACATTATCTCTGAGCGTGTCTGTGAGAGTGTTTCTGGACAAGGTTAGCAATTGAATAGGGAGACTCACCAATGTGGGTGGGCACCATGCAACCCACTGAGGCCCTGAATAGAACAAAAAGGCAGAGGAAGGGCAAATTTGATCTCTATTTGAGCTGGGACATCCACTTTCTCCTGCCCTCAGCCATTGGTGCTCCTGGTTCTCAGGCCTTCATACTTAGACTGAATTACACTACTGGCTTTCCTGGTTCTCCAGCTTGCAGATTTGACTTCTTGGCCTCCATAAACATATGAGCCAACTCCCATAATAAATCTCTTTTTATATATCTATGTGCATCTATATCTTCTATTGGTTCTGTTTCTCTGGAGAACTCTGACCAAGACACATTGCATTTGCCAATCTCTCTTCCTAGAATGTGCTTCCTCCAGATTCTCCTATTCCCTGCACTGGCTCTTGGGGCTCAGATATCAGTTCTTCAGAGAGGCCCACTCTGACCATTCTTTATGAAATAGCACTCATCCTCACTCACTACCCAGCCGACCTAGTTCCTTACTCCACTTTATTTTTATTTTCTTCACATCACTTGCCATTATCTGAAATTATGGCATGTATTTATTTACATATTTATTATAATTCTCCCCAATTTGAATGTAATTCTACAGGGCAGGAACATAATTGTCTCATTCACATTTGTATCCCTAGCAACCAAAACAGTAACTGGCACACATAACAGACATTTAATAAATAGTATTTTGAATGAAATCATAAACAATAACTAAATATGGGTAGGAAAACTATTAATTATGTTTTTCTTATTATACCCTTAAGTCATTATCAAATCAATTTAAAATCAAATTAATTTTATAATAATTGTCATTTAAATTTTAAATGAGAAGAGGAAATATTGTACAGACACCAACGTCCAAAATCATTTTAAGAATAATTTTAACAAAAGTTCAGTCAAAATCTCAAAAGGATTTTGAATGAAGACAGAACTTGAAAAAAATATTTTAAAATACATCCATTTGAATGATCAAATAGGAATATCAAAGAAAATTTTGAAAAAGAACAATGAGAAGTTGTCTGTGAATGAACAAAGAGAGAGAAAATGCTCTGAAGGGACTTGCCCTTAAAATGCTAAAATATATTTTAAAGCTACAATGATTGATAATGTGGTACTACTAAAAATGTAACACAGAGATAAATGGAATAGCTGCAGTAGCTATGAAGGAATACCTGGTATATATACAACTTAATGTATTATAAAATAAACATCACCAGCCAATAAATAAAGGATAAATAATTTTTAAATGGTGTTGGACAAATCTGATATTTGCAAAAACTCTAATTAGGTCCTAACTCAGCACAGCACAATAGCAACAACAAAATTCTGGATCAACCAAAGAGATGAATGTTAGAAGTAAATTATAAAAAAGACATAAGAAAAGAAGCAAATATTTAATGGATCTTGGTGTAAGGAAGGCCTTCCTAAGCCTAATGTTTACAGGAAAAAAAATGAAGATAACTGCATTGAACAACAAAACAAAAACCACCTTTGAATGTTAAAAAATATCAGCAAAGTGGAAACACAATTCTCAAACTGGAAATAATCTAGAAAATATTTTTCAAAGATTAAGAAAGTCAATATTTCAGGAAATATATAAATGATCTATAAATCAGTTGTCTCATTAGTAAAATAATGCCTACTTTGCCAAGGGCGGTACCTGACAAGCACTTGGTAGATATTCAATAAGCCATACTTATTAATAATAAATTTAAAGATAAAACACTAATATTTTAATGGAAAAGAGAAATGACAAAACAAGAGGCCAGCAGTCAAATGAAATGAATAAATGTAGATTAAAACCATGACTTAACATTTTTACTGGGCAGTTTTTTAAAAAATTACTCAATATTGAAAAGTTATTCTCAAAGTATTGGTGATAATATAAATCAATACAGTTTTTCTCAAAGCTATTGGGAAACATACTGTATTTCATCTAATCTGAGTTTAAGGTGCAGCACAATTTTAAGTACCACTAAAAATAAAGCTTGCAAACTATGATATACTTTCAATTATAAAATGCATCAGAAAGAGATGACAAAATATAAAAGGTAGGCAACTTAGAACAAATGAGATATGTGATAGCAAGACGGTGAACATTGTAAAGGGGAAGGGCATGCCTCTAACCCTCACTAGGAAGAGGCAAAGATATAAAATGTAACCAAAATGTTTGTACTCTCATAATAACCTGAAATAAAATAAATAAATAAATAAAACAAATCAAACACATTCTCCTAGTAATTTCCAAAGGTAGTTGGTGCAGTGAGTAGAATGGTGGCTCTAAAAAGTTCTGCTCACATCCTAAGCCCATCCAGAACCTGTGAATGTGACTTTATTTGGAAAAAGGATCTTTGAAGATATAATTATTAAATAATTTAAGGTTCTCAAGATGAGATCATCCTGGATTATCCAGGTGGGCCCTAAATCCAATGACCAATGTCCTTATAAATGACATACAGAGGAGAAACATACAGAGAGAAGAGGGGCTGTCCATGTGAAGATGCAGGCAGAAAGAGGAGCTACATAGCAGCAAGACAAGGAATGCCAGGAGCAACCAGAAACTGGAAGACACAAGAAATTGTTTCTGCCCTAGAACCTCAGAGGAAGTGCAGCCAGAACCCCAGAGGGAGTGCAGCCCTGCTGACACCTTGATTCAGACTTCCGGTCTCTAGAACTGTGAGAGAATCATTTTTGTTGTTGTTTCAAACCATCAAATTCACCATAATGTTTTACTACAGTATTAGGAATGTAATATAAAGGGGTAGTCAAAAAATTTCAAAACAATGCATAAATATCAACAAATAAATAAAGAATAAATAAAAATGTGAAAAAGAAGACTGAAAGGAAAAAAATACCCAAATATTAAGACTGATAATATTTGGGTGAAATGATTTCCATATTTTCCAAATTTTCAACTATGAGCATAAATAACTTCTATAATTAGGAAAAATAATAAATGGTATAAAAATGTAACACTGAAAGAGGTCATTTTTAAAAAGGGAATTGTTCCACTATAATCCTATTACTGTAGCTTCACTAAGCTTTTCCCTCATGTTCCCATCCAAACTTTGTCTTTATAATTAAACAAGATATATATTGCTAGTCAAAATGCAGAAAAGGAAACATCCCTTAAAATTTCTCTAATATAAAACTTTAGAAGAATTTAGTCATATGTGTTTTCTTTCTTTAAAATGTGTTCACTCCTTAATACATACCCATAAGTATTCTTGAGCCTCTTTTTGTTCATCTCCTCTCAAGGTATTCTTTGTGAAAACACTAAGCATTGTTTCAATAAGGCTTGGGCATATCCTATCAAGGTCATGGATGCATTGCTAATAAGAATGCAGCTTGCCTGGACTGGTGCATTTAAATGGTTCTGCTTTGTCATAGCATATTTGATAGTAAAGGTTATTATAATATTATTAACTTGTAGACCTTATTTTTGAGAGCAGTTTTAGGTTTAAAGAAAAATGAGCAGAAAGTGTGGGGTTTCCAAATACCCTCCACCCCTACACCAGTTCCCCCATCATTAACATCTTGCATTAGTTTAGTGCATTTATTACAATTGATGAGCCAATATTGATACATTATTACAGTGTAGATTAGGGTTCACTCTTGCTGTTGTACATTTTATGGTTTTTGACAAATATAGAGTGGTATGTACCCATCATTAGAGTATCATGCAGAATAGTGCCCTAAAGTCTCCTGTGCTCCTCCTATTTATCCCTCCCCCTTCCAAACCCCTGACAACTGCTAATCTTATTATTGTTTTCATAGTTTGGCATTTTTCAGAATGTCATCTATTTGGAATCATAGAGTATGTAGCCTTTTCTGATTGGTTTCTTTCACTAAGTAATATTCATTTAAGGTCCTCCATGTCTTTTCATGGCTTGATCGTGCATTTCTTTTTATTGCTGATTAATATTCCACTCTACCTCATAGCTTCTGAAATCAAGATAAATTCGGAGAAATCTTGCAAACATCTTTCTTCATTGCCATATATGATACTTCCTGACTTCTACCAATTTTTGTGAAACCATGGATAAGTAAAAAAATTGTGTTACTTTTGAATATGAGTTCTGTTGTGGAACCAATGCAGTGCAGACAGCTCGAAACATCAACAAAGTGTTTGGGAAGGATGTGGCTAATTAATGCACAGTACACTGATGGTTTAGGAAGCTCCATTCTGGCGATTTTAATCTTGAAAATGAGCCACATGGGTGACCTGAGACCAAGGTAGATAATGATGAGTTGAAAGCTGTAGTGGAAGCAAATCCATCTCAACTTATGTGTGCATTAACAGCAAGGTTTGACGTTACTATTGCAACAATATTGGACCATTTGAAACAAATGGGCAAGGTAAAGAAGCTGGATAGATGGGTACCACATGAATTAAACGAGTGTCAGAAGAGAAATTGTCTTGAAGCTTGCCTTTCTTTGCTGTCATGACATAAAGGTGAACCATTTCTATATCATATTGTAGAAATAGCCCACATGGTTCATTTCCAAGATTAAAATCACCAGAACAAAACTTCTCAAACCATTGACATACTGTTCGTTCACTGGCCACATCCTTCCCACTTTGATGATATTTTGAGCTGTCTGTGCTGCACTGGTTCTAAGACAGAACTCATATTCGAAAATTACATGAATTTTTTACTTATCCATGGTTTCACAAAAATTTCTCTAAAAATTTTGAAGATAATCACAAGCCAAAACATGCATTTGAAAGACTGAGGATGTACCTTCACAATAAAAATAAACCTAGAAGTGTCAAAGTGAAATGTCAGAGATATCAGCTGTCAAACTTAGTACTTAAGGAAATGGAACATTTCATACTTAATAACCTAATACTTTCCAGGAGACCAGGATGGTTTGTCACACAACTGTGTGGAACACACTAACAGTGTGCAACCAAACGACTGCTGCAATTTCATTGATTAGATACTAACCCATCTAGCCCACATTTACATCAACGTGTAGGATAATACAGGGCATATTTCAAACTCACATTAGAACCCAACAACTTTTTATTAAGCCATTGAATCAACATAATCATATTTTTCTATTCTGCTTCATATAAGAAAATTATGATGATTCACAGAATAGCATGTGCATAGATTTCTTAGAGGCCCTGGAGCTAAGGTGCTGTTTCAGTGCCTAAGACAAGAAACAATTGTTGCCATTTGAATTTTCTAAGAACCCTGAAAGAAACCTGTGCTCAGGTTTGTGAAGCCAAAAGGAAATACGTACTTGTGTAATGGTCTGGTGAATCTGGGTAACCGTGGGCAGCCACACTGGTAAAAAAGGCAGAGCTCATTTGGGGGCAGCTGAATAACTTTCACTGAACCATTTAGAATTCAAAATGTAATTTTCATAATAACCCTTCAAAGCTTTTATTACAATCCCTTGAGGCTCAGAGAAGTTCAATAATGACCAGATTCATGCAGCTAATACACAGTACAGCTAGGCTTGAACACAAGTCTGCCTGTCCCTATAGCCTACAGTCTTTCTATTACACCAACACTTTCTGCTCAGCACAGCCTAAGGGGCTCCTGGGGGGAAATACCTTTTCAAATAAGTCATACAAATTGATAATATTTGGGTGAACATGATGGCAGTAAGTTCCCTCCATTGCAAAACTCATTAGTTGGCCAGTGATGGTGTATGGATGGATCCACATTTCTAGTATGATTGTTTCACTGCTGTGATTGTTCTTCCTGTTTAAATGTGTAGAGCAAGAGAGTGTCTCCATAGAAATTGTCCAGTGAAGAGAAAGGAGTGCTCCCGAATAAGAGTTAACTGTTAGAGCAGCAGCAACATCCGACCCACACATCTTGCTCCTGAAGTTGTTCTCTGTGCTCTAAAATTACTTCCCATACTTTCCTGGAAAAGGAAGAACGTGCTCTGCTGTTAGACTTGAAGCACATACAAAAATCATTCCAGTCTCAGAAGCAGTGGTGGCCACTTGCCCATTTTGTACGGGCATGAATGTTTCCTCTTCTTTCCTTAAGTTAGGGTTATTGATCTACTGAGGGATCCCAGGTAGTCCTTAGTAGAGCACAGTGATTAAAGGAGTGCTCTCTGGAGCCAGACTACCTGGGTTCAAATCCTGGGGGGACCATATGATCAAATGATTTTCTGGATCTCTGTTTCCTTGACTATAAAATGATAGTGATCAAATTTCCTTAGAGTTTTATAATTACCAAATTTAATATAAAATAAATCACTTAGGATTTAGCACATAGTGAATGCTTTATGAGTTTTAGCTATTATTTTTCTCTAGCCAAAAGCATACAACATTCATAAAAAGCTATTTACTTAGTCTTAGAATTCACAGTGCTTAGTAATAGGCACCAGGGCTGTAAGAGGTTTAAGACACAATCATGCTATTTAAAAATATTACAAACCAATTAAGAAGACAACAAATATAAGTGAAAAAGATAAATAGCAGTATAAGTAGGACCAGCTACCGTGCTAAGTGTCTGTCATGCACTATCAAATTTGATTGCCAACAGACAATACTAGACAGATACTATCATTTACTCTTTGTAAAAGAAAAAATTGAGGCTCAAAGAGGTAACCCCTGCTCTTAAACACTACGCATCCCACCTCACTACATACAAAGAAATGAAACCTCAATTTCTTCAGTCCCAACATCTCCTAAATTCAAAAGAGCCTCTGTGAAAATCTTGGAGATCTTATAGAGGAAAAGAAGCATCTGAACAAAAGCAGGGACAGCCTGGGGAGGCTGACTCAGAGAGGCTGGATGCCAGGACCACGCAGGGCTTTCCAGTGTCAGCGCTGGCCTGTCTCAACTGCAGGTTCATCCCAACATCCACCTTCCTTTCTTCCATGGTACGGACTCCGGGAACCCAGTGGGCTCTCCTTCAGCCTTTCATGATGCCGTCACTCTCTCAGTTCCTCCAGCTTGTCTCCACACCCCTCAAGATGCTGAATCCCCCCCCTCTTACCATGCCACCCCCAGACCTCCCCAACTCTCACAGCCCCTCAAGGCCAGCTCACAGACTGTGTGGCCTTAAGCAATTACATGTCAGTCAGTTTGGAATAACAGAAAATAACCAATAATTAAAATAAGAAAGTACTATGTACAAGTTTGAGAATCTTAGAAAGTTTTTATAGTCATCCCTGGTTGATAGCTGGTTTCCTATCAAGAAGTTAACAAGGTCTTGCGTGTTTGATTTTCTGCTCCAGATCCACACAAGGGAGTTGATGATAACTCTGTTCCCACCTCTTTCTTCCCTATGTCTTAGACTAAATATTCTTTTGAATAAATGAGCCAACCAACAGAGAGACTCTCCTGTAAGTGGTATAAACCAGAAAAAATCTACTCTACCTGAGACGCAAGTAGATTCACACTGAAGGTTTGGAATATGTCTTAGAAAAGTTACTCTCCATCACAAACATTCCCCACTGACAAATAGAGGCAACAACTCTTCCTAAGGCATGAAAATACTCTACAAGTAGGCCATGAAAAACTGAAGGAGCTGAATTTGGGAAATTTGCATATTTCTGACTCAGTCTTCAGAAAGGATCAATGTTAATTTTGGTAATCTTTAGGGAAATTGAAACCACGGGGGAAAAATACTGCTTAACCTATCTCTAGACTCTGCGGATAGCTTCACTTTCCTACTCAATTCAAATTTTCATTTATTTATACTGAGTTGTATTTCAAATAGGATTAAGGTAGACAATTTGCATAGATGAGTGAAAACCAAAAGCCAATTCTGATCATAATTATAAATGTGTCTAGCTTAGAAGGCAGAGGGAGAGAAGAGTGACTGCTCAGACCTGGAACAATTATATTTCAGAGAATGATCACTCAAAACACATAGAAAGATGTGTTTTTGTGGGAAATAGGTTTATATACAGTTTCATTTTCATTCAAAATAAAATCTCAAATCATCTCTACTGAACAAACAAAAACCTGAACTTAAAATGACAGGCATTTTATTTCACTAAAGTACAGGACATCAAACAAAGGTTTGGTTGCCTTGGTGACAAATTGTTGTCAAAAGAGATACACATCTCATGAAAAGGAGATATAAAATGCTTTCAATATACTATATGCATTGCAGATAAGTGGAGAAATTAAAATTAAACTGGATCAAACATCAATTTTGGTACTGTTTACAGATATGTCCTGGCTTGAGCAAAAGCTTCCTGGTGCTACTTTATATTTCTTGAGCTGCTAAAAGCCTTCCTATACTATCTTGCAATTTATCGATAACCGCAAAGATTTTAAGAAAATATTTTAAATATCAATGATGTGCTCTTTCTTAATTCAGTGTCACAGAGTTATATTCCTAATTGCTCAAATGACTCACTAATAGAGGCCTTGCTGAATATTATCAACATGTCTATTATTACGACGCCATAATATATCCTAAGTACACTACTCTAAAATGTGAAGAAATTAAATGTTTTTCTTTTTTATTCTGTTGCAATCTATTTAATCAAAAAGAAGATTAAAATGACAATCTTCCAAAATGTAGCCTCCTTAATCTATTTATACACAGTTTACCAAAGGAAAAAGGTCAACTTTGGGGATCCTATATGAGAAAGAGCAAATTGTTTTACATTGGAATTGTTCACATAGACTAGGAGGTTCAAATGAAAAGAAACAATTTCACTGAGTAGGCCAGTTAAGGAAAATGTTAAAGGCAAATATGCAGGTGAGGTAGAGACATCAAAATGTAATTCTGTGTTATTAATACTTGAGATTATGTAAAATAATAAAAATAAATACTTATTGAATTTTTAAACATCACCTAGAAGAAAATAGCCACCAATATTTTGGTGTATCTTCTTCCAAGTTTATTTCTATAAATTTTATACATACTTAATAAAACACTATATGCAAATTTGGATCCCATTTTCTTCTATTGAATATAAACATTAAATGCTTCACAATAGTATAGCACGCCATCATAGACATACTTAAAGGCTGAAATACTTGTTCTACATGTTGAAAATATCATGACTTACTTTTTCAATCCTCTAACTTAGAATATTTATGTCTTCAGTGAATGTTGGTACTACTCATGAATCTTCTACTAATACCTTTGCAATGTGGAGTAGGGGGAAAATAAAGACTTAGAAACATAGCAACTTTTTGAAAAAGAAGAAATAATACACTTAAAAATCTCAGCATGTATGATATGTATGTTAATATTTTATTTATGTATATTGGAATATATATCATAATGTTAATTTATATGCATATAAATTAGGAGGAATAGAGTTTGATTTATATGTGCTGACTTGTAAGGTGTCAGGCTATACATATGGGCTGTTAAAACTGGTCACAGGAATTAGAAATGATTGAATTTTATTTCGCTTCTCCTGTTAAAATTAGCAAGTTTAATATTTATATTTTCAAGATATAAGTAAAAAGATTTTATGATAACATTTTTTTTATTTCAGCATAATATGGGGATACAAATGGCAAATGTTTAGGTTACGTATATTGCCTTTGCCCCACCCAAGTCAGAGCTTCAAGTATGTCTATTCCCCCAGACAATGTGCATCACACCCATTCAGTGTGAGTATACCCATCCCTACTTCCCCCTCCCACCTGACTGACACCCAGTGAATATTATTACTATATGTGCACATAAGTGTTGATCAATTAATACTAATTTGATGGTGAGTACATGTGGTGCTTGCTTTTCCATTCTTGTGATACTTCACTTAGTAGAATGGGCTCCAGCTCTATCCAGGTTAATATAAGAGGTGCTAGATCACCATTGTTTTTTGTGGCTGAGTAGAACTCCATGGTATATATATATATATATATATATATACCACATTTTATTAATCCACTCATGTATTGAGGGGCACTTGAGTTGTTTCAACATCTTTGCAATTGTGAATTTTGCTGCTATAAACATTCTAGTGCAGATGTCTTTTTTATAGAATGTCTTTTGTTCCTTTGGGTAGATGCCCAGTAATGGAATTACCGGATCAAATGGTAGTTTATTTTCAGCTCTTTGAAGAATCTTCATATTGCTTTCCACAGAGATTGTACTAGTTTTCAGTCCCACCAGCAGTAAAGGAGTGTTCCTCTCTCTCCGCACCCATGCCAACATTTATTTTGGGGGGACTTTTTGATAAAAGCCATTCTCACTGGAGTTAAGTGGTATCTCACTGTGCTTTTGATTTGCATTTCCCTGATGATTAGAGATGTTGAGCATTTTTTCATGTTTGTTGGCCATTAGTCTGTCTTCTTTTGAAAAGTTTCTGTTCATGTCTTTTGCCCTCTTTTTAATGGGTGGTTGATTTTTTATTGCTGATTTTACTGACTTCTATATAGATTCTAGTTATCAGCCCTTTACTAGATGTGTAGCATGTGAATATTTTCTCCCATTCTGTAGGTTGTCCGTTTGCTCTCATGATAGTTTCCCTGGCTATGCAGAAGCTTTTTAATTTGATCAGATCCCATTTATTTATTTTTGTTGTTGCTGTATCGATTGCCTTTGGGGTCTTCTTCACAAATTCTTTCCCTAATCCAATGTCTATAAGAGTTTTTCCAATATTTTCTTATAGAATTCTTATAGTTTCATGCCTTCTAAGTCTGTTATCCACCATGAGTTGATTCTTGTGAGATGTGAGAGGTGCAGATAGTGTTTGTCTTCTACATGTGGCTATCCAATTTTTCCCAGTGCCATTTATTGAATAAGGATTCTTTTCCCCAGTGTATGTTTTTGTCTGCTTTGTCAAAGATTAGATAGCTATATATGTATGGTTTTATATCTGGGTTTTCAGTTCTGTTCCATTGGTCTATGTCTCTGTTCTTGTGCCATTTCCATGCTGTTTTAGTTACTACAGCCTTGGAGTATAGCTTGAAGTCTGGTAAATTGACACCTCCCAATTTGTTCTTTTTGCTTAAGATTGCTTTTGCTATACAGGGTCTTCTCTGGTTCCATACAAAATGTAGAATTATTTTTTCTAGATCTGTGAAAAATGATGTTGGTATTTAATAGGGTTTGCATTAAATCTGTAGATCACTTTGGGTAGTATAGACATTTTAACAATGTTGATTCTGCTGACCCATGAGCATGGTATGGTTTTCCACCTGTTTATATCCTCTGCTATTTCCTTGCTCAGTGTTTTGTAGCTCTCCATGTAGAGATCTTTTACCTCCTTAGTTAAATGTTTTTAGGTATTTTATTTTCTTTGCTGCTATTGTGAAGGGTATTGAGTCTTTGATTTGGTTCTCAGTTTGACTGTTGCTGGCATATAGGAATGCTACTGATTTCTGTACATTGATTTTGTAATCTGAGACTTTGCTGAATTTGTTTATCAATTTCAGTAGTATCATGGCAGAATCTTTGGGGTTTTCTAGATAAAATATCATGTCTATATATAAGATATAACATTTTTAAATCTCTACCTACAAAGGTCAACCAGAGTAAAATAAAGTTATACATATATATATATATATATATAGAGAGAGGTATATATGAAATAAATTACCCAAAAAGCCCATCATTATGTCAATAAGTTAAAATAGCTATAAATAAAACAATGAAATAATAAAATTATCTCAATTATTACTCTGCTTTATTTAGTAATAAAAGCAGAAATAGAAAGTAGAAAATAATCTAATAAAGCTAAACTATTAGCACATATTCTATTTCCTTTTAGATTGTTTTTATCATATGTACACTAATACATTAACGTACATATATACATTACACAGTTATAGTTGATAAAATATATCTTGAATTTTTATTTTTATGTTTCATATCATGCATTTCCAATTAAAAGTCCTATATTGACAAAGTCAAAAAACACTGAACAGAAAAATCTTAATAATTATCTTTGGATGTTGGAGATATGATTAAGTTTTTTCTCAGTTTTTTATTTTTTAATTTTTTCAAACATTTCATAATAAATATGAATTAGTTTTATAACAGAAAAAAATCGATACTATATTAAAATTTTTAAAAAGTATACACAGCTTTGATTATAGTCAGCTACTTCTTAACTGTGAACTTGGACAAACCATTCAATCTTCCTAGTCATCTTCATCATCTGTGATGATTAACAGTACCTGCTTTTTTTAACTTATGAATTTTTGTAAGAATTAAATTAAAATTCTTCTGAAAGTGCTATACAAATTACAATATTCCATACAAATATACAATATCATGATGACCAATGATTTAACTATCTGGCAAAATAAAGAGAAGAGAGGAAAGATAACTATAGTGCCTTCTACTCCTTAGCAGATAATACCCAAGTATAATTTAGCAATCTACATTTAAAGGTTGCTGAGAAGAGGGTGAAAATGAAGGGAGGTGAAGTGGGAAAGGAGCTGCAGAAGTAAAAGTAAAAAAAAAAAAAATTGCTTACAGACCTTTCATAATTATCACTTAAGGCCAAAGTAAAATTTCTTCACTTTTGTGTTATGCATTCCTAAAGGTCATTATGATAAGATGCTAAGAGCTCCCCAGATTGCTGGATACTCTTCTTACCTGTTTATGTGATGAAAGAAGAGTTGATAAGTAATTTCCAGCTTAGCCTTATCCTTCTTTCCCGTATTTCTTCAATGCACTGCACCAAAATAAGTGCTTCACCAAAACCGGTTACATGTTAGCAGTGGCATAATCCATACACTTCAAAGTAAACTATATTTTTAAAATCATTTGACTCCCCTAACAGAATACCTCTTCCATAAATAAAAACAAAACTTATAGCAAACAATATGATGCATTAATATGATCTGGAAACATGAATTGCTTTTTATTCTTTGTAATGTAAGCTCAACTAGATCATTTAGCACACTTAAATGTGTTGAACTATTTTGATATCTCAAAAATCAGACACCAAGGGCTCATTAGTTCTGCAGTGATTATAAAAAGCTTTTCTGAACTACAAAACTGGGTCAAGCTCCATTATCAAAAACGCTCATTCATTTTAAATTATAATTTTAGAAGTCCCTAAAAGTCTCAAATCCTTAAACATTCTATTTCAAATTCCTTTCAATTATAGTCAACTCACTTAAAGATGCAACTGTTTTGATTTCAGCTTCTGTAATGGATTTTTTTGTTTGTTTTTAGCAAAGGCTGCACCTTGATCTTACAGACTATTAATGTCACCAAGGGTTCTGTAGCCCACAGAATGAACCCTCTCTAATCTGACTGCTGTTCCCAGACTCAAATTATAGGTGAACAGAGTTCAACAATGAAAGTCAAGATTGCATAGATGTGCCCATCGTCTCACAGTGAGAGCCAATTAACTTCTCTGGAACTTCTTAATTTACTCATTTGCAAACAGAAATATTTGAATAAATAAGTTTTCCACAGTGTATTCTGGAGCATACTTGTCTTACCCTTTAAGACCCATACTTGTCTTAAAGGATGTGTGGGAGTGGGGTGGGATGAGGTTAACACGGTAAATTTAAGAAATGCTATATCCTATATTCTCTGACAGACAGTCACACTGTGGATAAGCCAAGTAGATACTTATTGCAAAGAACCTTTGCAATTCATCCTGAAGCATTGTTTCTGTAATCTATGTAAGCATGCAACTATTCTGTGGTTGTTTTAGAGGGCAGGTGGAGACAGTGAGAATCCAGAACACTGGAACACAATTTGAGAAACTAGGTATTCTAATTATTAGCATCCATTCTAGCACTGAAACTTTCTGATATTATGTTGGTCTATGAAAAATTAGTTAAATGTACCCTAATTATAAGACAGTTATGTCAGAAAATTTACAAGATGGTAACAAACATATAAAAGACTAAAAAGTCCCCACTGAAAATGATTAATGCCAAATATCCCTTTTTCTTGATATTTCATACCACAAAGGGTCAGCTAACAGTAGCATAGAGCATAAAGCATAAAAATGGAAGATACATAAGGTTATTAAGCATTAAGAATTACTGCTTTCATATTCAAAAGAAGTCTTAATAAGAAGGAGTCTTTATACAACGGTGTTCTTTCTCTCATGAACAAAACATCTTTATCATTTGTATAATATATAAAATGAAGAGCCAGAAAAGATATTTTTAATCTATGCTTCCAATTTTTAGACACCTCCGTTTGTAAGTTTGCTGTATGTCTAGTAGATGAGTGGCAGCATAGAAGCAATTGCAGAGAAAATGGAACGGGTTGAAAGAAAGTCAAAGCACGCCCATTCCTCAGCACTTACAGAAGTAGAATGACAAATGGGATAGAATCACCCTGCAGATTAGGACCAAGTAAAATCTTAACAAATTACTTTTCAGTTAGATTATAATTAGCCTCCATCCCATCCTTATGTTCCTGAAGACATGCACTTGCTATGAGGGCTGGCTAGTAGCTTGCTACTAGGGCAAGAGGCAAAGAAAATGCAGTTCCAAGATTGTGGGATTCATTTTTCCTCAAATTTTTTTTTTCTAAAATTAACCTCAGCATTTGCCTTCAGCTAGATAAACCTGGGTCCAATTCTGGTCACTCACTTCATGGCTGTATTTGCTTTGGCAAGTCCTTTGATGTCTTTGAGCCTGTTTGTCTTATATGTGAAATTAAGATTACAGCATTTGTACATAATATAAAGACTAGAGAGAGTGTACGTTAATGTGCCTGGCACATATTAAATGCTCAATAAAATCATTACAACGTTTACACTCTCTCTGTAAGTCTGAATCCAGGCACAATGAGGAAATGGGTGGATTCTGTGGAGGTTCAACTTCCATACCGTTTGTTTCTACATAACATTCCCTCTCATGCACATGTCCAGTATTGTCATATCCATCAGGTTGAGCAAATATCACCCCTACTCCAAGCTCTCCAAGTATACTATGTTACAATGTAATAGTAATCACTGAGCACTTACTATGCTAGGTGCTGTGCTCAGCCTATCACATACATGATCTCACTGACTCTCCACAATAACCTACCAGGTAGAAACTGTTACATATGATGAACCTAAAAAATGAGGATGGTGATGGTAACACCCAAGGCAACCCTGGCATCAGAGCTGGCACTAAACCCAAGCCTTCCCAACTCCAAAGCTCATGCCCTTCCTTATCACACAGCCCTAGCACCTGTATCCAGGTCCATTTTAACGGAGTGGTTCTCTTACGCTCTCAGTAAGCACTCCTCAACCTTTTCCTGAATAGCTTCTTTTCAAAGATAAAAACTGTACAGACCTCTATTA
Source organism: Cheirogaleus medius (assembly GCA_008086735.1). Taxonomy (NCBI): domain Eukaryota; kingdom Metazoa; phylum Chordata; class Mammalia; order Primates; family Cheirogaleidae; genus Cheirogaleus; species Cheirogaleus medius. The sequence continues at coordinate 38,761,510 of VBSM01000361.1, forward strand.
CAACTGCTCCCCAATGATACTTGTACTTTTACTTTCCTCTGGGATTATGCATAAGGTTAAAAGCTATCTTGATTGCAGATATGCTTTCATAAGAATTTGCATGTTATTAGGCATGACAGTGGCTATATACGTTAGGAAAATAGATTTACTATTGTGTGGAAGATATACTCATCATGTAGACAGTGTTCCATGTACTTGTAGATTCTGCCGACATTTAATATTAATAATTCCATAGCTACTCCTCTCAGAAATCTGCAGCCTATGCATTGGGATGTACTATCTAGCCCTTTCCTGATATTGCCAAAACTTACCTTTAAACTAGAGAGTCTTCTTTTAGATGTGCAGATTAATCAAGTTTGTATTACTATGCATTTTAACAGATATACAATGTATGCATTCTCATAAAATGGAAATTTTAGATATGTTTTCCTTTATTCTGTATATATTCATATATAAATTCATAATGTATGCACTTACTATATGCCACGTACTAGAATACACTAGTGAACACAGGTATAATGCCTTCCCTCATAAAGTTTGTAGTCTGCTGGGACACATTAATAAGGAAGCCAAATATCAATTAAAATACATTCTAGAAAATACTTTGAAAAGCAGTACAAGGTGCCTTAGGAAGCTAGAAGGGGATATCTAGTTGATTGTATCAAGAAAGGCCTTCAGTAGGAAGTACTGCCTCAACTATGGCAAGAAGAACAGTAGGAAACTATCAGATGAAGGTCACAGCAAGGAACAAGAAAGAATGGGGTGTGGATAAGAGAAAGCGTGGTGAGTTTAGGGAATCAAAGAAGTTTGGTAGATGGTAAAGGCGGAGAGTGAAGTGTACAGTGTCTTAAAATAAGGCTGAAGAGCTAAGGCTTACAGGCCCTTGTGAAGGAGTGCAGATGTCATGTGGTTTAACTGGAATAAGGAAGAAAAATTATGCCTCTTCAAATTGCCCAACATAGATGCCAATCTTATCTACCACATGTGAAGCCAACTCTCTGCCAGCTCTGAGCTCTGTGCCCCAAATTCTGCTACATAACACCAGGTTACCTTTATCAATTCCATATACCCATCCCTGTTTTGGTGATTGTGAATGTTGACAGCTAACAGTCCAAAGCTTCCCCCTCCTCCAGAAAATTGCCCTGTGCTGGTGGAAGCCACTTCAAGGAAGGATGTCCTATCATGTGGGGGGACAACTGCAGTGCCTCCCCCGTGTATCAGACCAAGACTAGCCTTGACCTGACACCACATCTTCACTTGTCTCTTTCTCCTCCTTTACTCTGAGGTTTTCCTGAAGAGCACTCTCTCCAGAAATCAAGTCAAGCTCCTGAATCCCCGGTCAGTCAGGCTCTGTTTCTAAGGAATCCCCCTAAGGCATGCCACAAAAATTAAAGAAAAACTTTGTGAGGTGAAGTACATTTAAAGGATATTAAACTAAGAAACTAAGTTATCTTTGGATAGATGACTTAGCAGCAAGCAGTTATTCATGTGATCTAGACTTTTGGAATGATGCCATAATTGAGAAAGTCCAGTCCAAAAAATAATTTTGAATGTGCCATCTTCCAAATATCACACAGGGATTGTACAGACCACAACAGCACTTCCTAAAGTTTTCTCTGTAATCTGCTTTCCTCTCACCAGAATTGCTATCCAACTCCTCCCACTCCTGTCCCACCCCAAGTGACCCTTCTTATTCTCCCCATTTCTTCCTGATGGTGCATCACTACAGCATAAAATACCCACCAACACAGAGGTTAAGTAGATCCCGGTGGTGGGTAATGGGGGAATTAAATGCTAAAAACACATATATATTCATAATTTCTGTCCCGTTCTTATCAAAGTGCTCCACATACTTCCTGATCGTTCATTTGAGGACTAAGTCCTACCACTTTTCCCAAACATTTTTTCCATTCTGTTTCTTAGTTTGCTGTATTCTATCAATAAAGCAGAAACACAGCTAAACCCCTGGAAGAAAAATGGGGGAACAAACTCATAAAATTGGCTAAAATGAAGTAACTAAGATGTGCTCCTTATCTCTGTCTCTCTTCATGTATATCCAAGGAAAAATGCATATCCAAGGCAAAGCTCTTATTATAATTGAAAGGTCTTTGAGTACCAAGAAAGCCTCCCTTAAAAAGAATGAACTGAGACAAAGCAAAACCCAGGAAGATTAATAATTAACTTCATCAAGAAAAATGATTAACCATATCCACCTTCCAACCAACGTGGTAGTTTTAAGATTGTGAAAAACACTTTGCACACATCTCTGGCAGACCCACAATGACAGTCAAATGTCTGTGGATGATCCTTCCAGATATGTTTCCAAGAGCTATCTGTACTTTCCTAGAGTGAACCACCAGAACTAAGAAAAGTCACTAAAGTCTTAGTCCTGGAAAAATGCACCTTTGAAATTCTTCCTTTAGTTGATAGTGGCAGCAATAGCAACATCAGAGCCCCATTTATTGCAGTGTGTCAACACAGGCGGGTTACTCTGAATGTACAGTACTGTGTACAGCAGAGCTTGGCCTTGCCACTGCCTTTAGGAAGCCCAATTTCTGTCAAGTGGGTTGCTTTTCTATTTTATTAGATGCAAACTAAGAAAAAAATCCTGTTTTTATGGCTCCAAATATTTTGTGTGCATACTTCAGGTGTCTGATTTATATGTTTTTCTAACCAACTCCAAAAAGAAAATATGATCATAGGTATTTTTTGTAAGGGTTGTAATGCCAGTCTTTATTCCAGCAAGTTAAACCAGTGGATGGCTAAGTCTGCCTCACCTTTTCGGTCTGTTTTGTCAAAATGAGATCAATTCCCCCACGCAGTTGTGAGCTCCTGGAACAAGGTTTCTGTCTTATGCAATGTTGTATTGCAAGTATCTACCATATAATTAATTAGTCTTTAACGTTTTGAGCTGAATTTCTTCCATCTACATAGTAATATCATAAACAGCTTTCCAGATACTTCTAGGAGTTACTCTGATAAATTGGTGCCTCATAATTTATATCACACTTATGTCCTCTCACTAAAGGTACTATAAATGGTGCTATACAAGCAGGGGGGGAAAACTTTTCATGTTGGAAGGCTGCATTAATTTAGCTGTAATCAAATAAGGCCACATTCAGGAAACTTCAATTAGATACACTTAAAAGTGTACATTAGTTTTTAAAAATCTAACGATTATGTACTTAATAATTTCAAAAAATGAAAATTATTTGTTAATTTTAAAGTCAACTAACCTTTTAGTGACTTTGTTGTGCCTGCTTTTTGTTGGAAAGCGTTAGAATATTTGGTTGCAGCATGGAGGTCTGCAGTTGCAATTGGTCCTCTAGATGTGTATCAGTCATTTGTGACCTTAAGGGAGTCCTGATTTGGGTTAAGTAGGAGAAGGTAGATTCACAGCAATAACTTGTTGAAAAGCAAGAAATCATTTTGGGGGCATGTTGCTGAGGGTGTGGGTATTCTACTGCATTTTTCCATATTTCAATTGGATCTTTCTTAGCATCAAACGATGACTTTAAAATGTCATCTACTGAGGGCTCAATCAATTCCATCTGTAGTTCTTCAGGTGTCTTGGTGATATAAACTAGGTGAGGCTGAAATGCTATATTGAGTGTGATGTCATGATTCCCAAAGTCAATGACCTTTCATTGTATTCTCCAATTAATAGGACTATAACACCTGCTTATTCTTCAAATGATTCATGTCTATCGTGTTGCTCATCAATGACCTTTGCTGGGGAAAATATTCACCTGAAATTTCCTTTTGAAAAAGAGGGGTTTTGAAAAAAGTTAGCTTTTTTTGAAATGGATTGGATTTTTTTGCCACATATCACATATAGACTTAGTTTTACCTTGCAAAGAAATATTCATGTCATTTTGATTTGATATGATATCACACAGAAATGCTGCATTTCTATAGGAATCTTCTCTCAATTATTCACATTGCTGATTCTGTTCTTCATAAAATTTAACTATCTGTTCTCGCAGAGATAAAATTTTGGCTAACACCTGTCCCTGTGATAGCCAATGCACTTTAGAATGATACAGCAAATCTAGACTGAGTAACTCATTGTTCAACTTTAGCATGTTACGAAGCTGATGATTCTGAGTTGCATTTACACAAATATAGTGAACAGTACTTTTAACTTATTGCAAAGGGTCACTTAAAATAGTAGCTTTAGCACAGAGATTTTGCTGATGTGAGATACACTGAAAAGAAATGAGAGCATCTTGGATCTGTTAATACTTTTTAAAATATGTGCAATAAACCCTTCTTGTTTTCCTGTCATGGAAGGTGCACCGTCTGTACATACACTCACTAAATCTACCAAATTCAGTCCAACTTCATGACATTTATCTTGAAAGTTATTGAAGATATCTATTCCCTGTGTTCTGTTCACAAAAGTGCTCAAAGCAAGTAACTCTTGATAGCAAAGAAAATCTTCTCTTATGACCAGAATGAAGTATAAAATCTGTGCTGGGTCGGTAGTATCAGTTGATTCATTCAAAGTTATTGAATAATATTTATATTCCATTTGAAGTATTGCATGAAGTTGTTAAGGCTAATTCATGCTGCCAATCAGTTATGTTCTCTTTTGGGCAGGGGGGAGGAGGGAGCAGGGGATGGGTATATACACACATAATGAGTTAGATGTGCACCGTCTGGGGGATGGTCACGCTTGAAGCTCTGACTCGAGGAGGGAGGGGGGCATGGGCAATATACGTAACCTTAACATTTGTACCCCCATAATATACTGAAATTTTTTTAAAAAGGGAAAAAAAGAGGCAGTTGTTTGTACTTTGAAACGTTATTGGGGTCTAAGCTTCCTACAACTTCGACAATGCATTTTTTCACAATTTCTACATCACTGAATGGCTTCTCTTTTTTCCCAAGTATATAAGCTACTTTATAAGTTGCTTCTGTGGCATTATTTCCAGGTCTTATTGCTGCTTGAAAGAATTCTTTGCTTTTGTTTTTCATCTTTTAATTTCTACAATCAACCTTTCATGTCTCTCCCTCTAATTTAAAATATTTGTGATCCTTATGAGTGTTATAATGCTGGTGAACATTAAATTTTCTTAATGTTGATATTGCAGTATCACAAAGCAAGCAATTCATCTTATGTTTAGCAGAAACAAGATAATATCACAATTCTCAATCCTCATTTAAAAAATCTGTTTTCTTCTTTCAGTGTTCTGTTGGTCTTCTTTGACATGATGGTCTGTTAAGCAAACAGAATTAAATAATACTGTTGAGCTGTGCAGCTATTCACAAATTCCACTTCAAACAGACACACAGTGCATTGTTGTCACCATTGTGAAAAGCTGATAACAGACTGGCGTACTCAACCCCCATAAACTCTCACTAACCAGCCTCACGCAGTAGTGGCACCAGTCAGGTGGGGGAAGTTAGAACTAAATCCTGAGTGTAGCAGCTGTCAATTTAGCCCTATGGCTTACTAATGTTCTGATTGTGCTGGTCAATCTGAGAGGATTATTTCATTGAAACTTATTTATTCTTTGGTATTTTAAATACATTCATTGGAAAAATAAAATAAAAATATAAATGGCAAACAAAAATGTCTTAGTAAAAACAATAGAATTTGTTCTATAAAATTTGGTTTCAGTCAAAAGGCCATACTTAAGGACCTAGAAGGCCACATGTGGCCTTAAGGTCACAGGTTCCCAACCCTTGCCTTAGAGTCTCAGTTGTATGAGAGGAAGAAACTGTATACAGGCATACCTCAGAGATACTGTGAATTCAGTTCCAGATCACCTCAGTAAAGTGAATATTGCAATAAAGTGAGTCACATGAATTTTTTGGTTTTCTAGTGCATATAAAAGTTATGTTTACACAATAGTCTATTGAGTGTGCAATAGCATTATGTCTAAAAAATGTACATATTTTAATTTTAAAATACTTAACTGCTAAAAAATGATTATCTGAGCTTCCAGCAAGTCATAGTTTTTTTTCTGGTGAAGGGTCTTGCCTCAGTGTTGATGGCTGCTGACTGATCAAGGTGGAGATTCCCAAACATTAAGGTGGCTGTGCCAATTTTTTAAAATATGACAACAATTAAGTTTGCTGCATCTCTTCACAAAAAAATTCCTCTATAGCATGCAATGTTGTTTGATGGCACTTTACCATAGGATAACTTCCTTTCAAAACTGGAGTCAATCTTCTCAAACTCTGCCATTGCTTTATTAACTAAGTGTATGTAATATTCCAAATTCTTAGTTGTCATTTCAACAATGTTCACAGCATCTTCACCAAGAGTAGATTTCATTTCAAGAAACCATTTTGCTCATTCATCAGAAGCAATTTCTCATCCATTCAAGTTTGATCATGAGATTTGTAGCAATTCAGTCACATCTTCAGGCTTCCCTTGTAATTCTAGTTCTCTTCCACATCTGCACTTACTTCCTCCACTGAATGTCATCTATGAGGGTTGGGATCAACTTCTTCCAAACTCCTGTTAATGCTGGTATTTGATCTCCTACCATGAATCAAAAATATTATTAAGGGCATTTAAAATGATAAATCCTTGCCAGAGGGTTTTCAATTTACTTTTCCCAGTTCTGTAAGACGAATCACTATTTGTAGCAGCTATAACCTTATGAAATGTATTTCTTAAATTATAAGACTTGAAAGTCAAAATTACTCCTTGACCCATGGGCTGCAGAAATGACATTGTATTAGCAGGCATGAAAACATTAATCTCCTTGTACATCTCCATTAGAGCTCTTGAGTGACCAGGTGCATTGTCAGTGAGAAGTAGTATTTTGAAGAAATATTTGTTTCCGAGCAGTTAAGTCTCAATAGTGGGCTTAAACTATTCAGTAACCATGCTGTAAACAGATGTGCTGTTATCCAGGCTTTTTGTTCCATTTCTAGAGCACAGGCAGAGTAGACTTAGCATAATTCTTAAGAGCCGCAGGATTTTCAGAAAGATGAATGAGCATTGGCTTCGATTACCAGTCGCCAGCTTCATTAACCCCTAACTAGACAGTCAGTTTGTCCTTTATATTTCTGAAGCCAGGTATTGACTTATCCTTTCTAGCTATGAAAGTCCTAGATAGCATCTTCTTCTAATATAAGGCTGTTTCACTTCCATTGAAAAATCTGTTTAGTGTAATCACCTCCATCAATTATTTTGGCTGAATAAATAATTAATTTCTAGATAATTTCTGGATAACTTGCTGCAGCTTCTCTATTAGCCCTTGCTGTCTGGGCATGGTGGCTCACACCTGTATTCCTAGCAATTTGGGAGGCCAAGGCAGGAGGACTGCTTGAGGCCAAGTGTTCAAAATCAGACTGGTCATTATAGTGAGGCTCCATCTCTACAAAAGAATTAAAAGTTAGCTAGGCATGGTGGCATGCATCTGTAGTCCTAGCTACTCAGGAGGCTGAGCCAGGAGGATAGCTTGAGCCCCAGAGTTTGAGGTTGCTGTGAGCCACTGCACTCTAGTCCAGGCAAAAGAGCGAGGGCGCGAGACCTTGTCTAAGAAAAAAAAAATGCACTTGCTGCTTAAACTTGCACTTCTATATTATGAAAACAGCTTCTTTTCTTAAACCTGATGAACTGACCTAGCATCAGACTTTTCTTGTGTAGCTTCCTCACCTCTCTCAGCCTTCAAAGAATTCAAGACAATTAGGGCTTTGTTCTGGATTAGGCTTTGGCTTAAGGGAATGTTGTGGCTGGCTTGATCTCTATCCAGACCACTAAGACTTTCTTCATATTAGCAATAAGGCTATTTCACCTTCTTACATTCATGTGTTCCCTGGAGGCTATTTGAATTTCCTTCAAGAATTTTTCCTTTGCGTGCACAACTTGGCTAACTGTTTAGTGTAAGAGTCCTAGCTTTTGGCTTATCTCAGCTTTCAACATGCCTTCCTCACTAAGCTTAATCATTTCTAGCTTTTGATTTTCAGGGAGAGATATGTGTCTCTTACTTTCACTTGAACACTTAGAGGCCATTGTAAGGTTATTAATTGGCCTAACTTTAATATTGTTGTGTCTCAGGAAATAGAGAGGCTTGGGGAGAGGGAGAGAGACAGAGGAATGGCCGGTTGACAGAGCATTCAGAATCCGCAATGTTTATCAATTAAGCTTGCTGTGCTATACGGGCCCGGTTCATGGTGCCCCAATACAATAACAACAGTAACATCAAAGATCACTGGTCACAGATCACCATAATAGATATAAAAATAATAAAGTTTGAAATATTGCGAGAATTACCAAAATGTGACACAGAGAAATGAAGTCAGCATATGCTGTTGGAAAAATTGAGCCGATAGACTTGTTCTATGAGGGGTTGCCACAAATCTTCAATTTGTAAAAAACACAGTAACTGTGAAGTGCAATAAAGCAAAAGAGTGATAAAATGATGCCTGTATTCCATTTCCTCAAAATTTCCTCTCGATACCAATACCTTATACAATAAATATATTTCTGTCAGTTAAACTCAAGCTATTGATAACTAGAGTTAATGTATACCTCAATATCAATATTATGTATTATTTGTATTATGTTTTATTCCTTTGGAGTTCATAACTATGAATAATGGAATTGAAGGATGAAGAAGAAATTGCTTCTGAGTAGTTGCAGCCTCAGTTAACACATGTTGTTGAACTTTTTCTTATTCCCTGCTTATTCTCTGCTATCTCAACATCTGGGTGACCAGAATGGCATCCTACTGAAAAACAAACTGGGAAGAGTGGCTAATAAACTGAAAGTGGTGTATAATTGCAAGCTCAGCCTAAACTGGCAAACAGGTGTCATCTGATAAGCAGTATTGGAGTCTCTACCTGAAACTTGAGCTGACTCTCCACTTTGAATAAATACACTGGAAGTGAGCAAAGAGTTTGGGGTGAGATTAATCCCCAGAACTCATATGCTGAAAAGACTATTCCAGGTTGAAAACAATCAAGAGAGCCAGGTGTGGTGGTGCACACATGTAGTTCCAGTTACTCAGAAGGCTGAGGTGCGAGGATTCCTTGAGCCGAGGAGTCTGAGGTTCCAGTGAGCTATGATCACACCATTGCTCTCTAGCCCAGGCAACAGAAGGAGATCTTGTCTCATCTCAAAAACAAAACAAAAATAAAAAAACAAAAACAATCAAACGGACTCTACTTACTATGTCTTCAATATATTTCATCATAGGATCTCTCCCAGAATGTACACATTTGATAAATTTGTAACAGTATTTAAAAGGAATATTTTACTGGTGCCATTGGGTATTTCAGAGAATTTAATGGCTTAAATTAAAAGTCCAGTGAAGGTAAATGAATACATGCAACTTTGGAAATTTCTTGGCCAATATAACATAGAATTTACTTCTGAGAAGAATTCTCAGTGAAGTCTGCCAAAGGCCTCTTTTTTTTTTTTTTTTTTTTTTTTTTTTTTTTTTTTTTTTTTTTTTTTTTTTTTTTGAGACAGAGTCTCACTCTGTTGCCCAGGCTAGAGTGAGTGCCGTGGTGTCAGCCTCAAACTCCTGGGCTCGAGCAATCCTCTTGCCTCAGCTTCCCGTGTAGCTGGGACTACAGGCATGCGCCACCATGCCCGGCTAATTTTTTCTATATATTTTTTGTTGGCCAAGTAATTGCTTTCTATTTATAGTAGAGACGGGGTCTCGCTCTTGCTCAGGCTGGTTTCGAACTCCTGAGCTCGAGCAATCCGCCCGCCTCGGCCTCCCAGAGAGCTAGGATTACAGGCGTGAGCCACCGCGCCCGGCCCCAAAGGCCTCTTGATTGATAACATTTTGCCATTAAATAACCCATGAAAATTACTTAGCTAGTAGTACTGTATAGTTATCTGAATCATAGGAGTTAAAGGAGAAATATCTAATAGAAAGGCTGCTGTAACACACAAATGGAAGCTCTTGCCATAGGGCCAACTGAATATTGGTGATGCAGGCTCAATTCTGGTAAACCAAGTCTTGTCCAGGCTGTTACATCAAATCACTGCTCTTCCAATAGGATTATAAACATGAAGTGTAGTGTTTCTGAAAGCAAGGGCCTTTTAGAGAGAGCATATACCATTTAAAATACCTTCTTTTAAAGACCTAACACTGTGCCAGTACCACTTGTTAACAGGTAACTTTGACTTTTCACATAATGATAAAGTTCAAGAACTAAGGTATGTCAGAAGGGCCAAGATAAATTGCCTTAATAGTCCACATAAATGACCATGAAGGCTAGAGAAATCAAAGGCACTATTGATACAAATTTTAAAAATACAAATAAAATAAGATCTTTTGCTACAGTTGTTAGACTACCACGTTCAATAAGGCAAAGGCTGTGTGGTGAATGTAATGTAGGGGAATCTTTATGAAGAAGCTTTCAAGTTATATGCTATAAAAACATTTTGAATAAAAGAAGGTTTGTACTAGTCTGAATCAATTCCCTAAGAATAGCTGAACTATGAGTCATTTTTATTAGATTTCCTAAATTATTTCAGTACCTAGCACAGAGCCTAAAATATATAAAGCATTTAATAAATTTTAGTTTATTTGAATTAAAATCTATTTGGTAACCAGTATCAATTCAGCTATTGAATTTATTCAACTGAAAGCTAGACATTTATCTTTACATTGAAGAGGAATAACAGAAATGTCAGTGAAGTATTTAACCACAGCATAATTGAATAATTCACACATACAGGGTGGGCTAAACAATTCTTGTCAGCATTAAATTCTACTAGAAAGTAAGAACTTCATGGAGTCTACATGTGGATTGGGAACAAAGCATTTGAGTACCCTGTGGGTTACTCTAGTAGCCTGGAATTTGTACTTGCCCAAAGGAAAAAAAGTCATTTTATTAAAAGGACACCTACACTTGAATGGATATTGCAGCACAATTCACAATTGCAAAGATGTGGAATCAGCCCAAGTGCCCATAAATGCAGGAGTGAATTAACAAAATATGGTATACGTATACCATGGAATACTACTCAGCCATAAAAAGGATGAAATAATGCCTTTTGCAACAATTTGGATGGAACTAGAGACCATTATCCTAAGTGGAGTATCTAAAGAATAGAAAAACAAACACCACATTTACTCGCTATTAAATTGGACCTAACCAATGAGCACCCTTGTGCACGGAGAGAAGTAAAACTCAGTGGAAATCAAGCAGGGGGAGGGTGGAGGAGGGGATGGGCAAAAACCTACATAACAGGCACAATGAACACTATTTGGGTGATGGGCACACTTATAGCTGTGGCTCAAGCATTATAAAAGCAATCCATGTAACCTAAAACATTTGTACCCCCATAATATTTTGAAATGAAAAATAATAGTATAAATAGAGATTTCAAAGTTAAGGAGCACTTTACATGTATCGCTTGGGGTTTAAACATGAAAATATATGGTGATGTTAGTGAAGAACCCACACTGATTCTACAAGACCATTCTGGGAGAAGAACTTTACAAATGTTGTAGACTTTTGTTCCAAACTGGCTTAAAGTGTTTCTAATTCCAGTATTTTTTTTTTTTCTGACAACAGGTTTAGATTTATTCCCTTCAGGTTGGAATATGGCCACATGTGTCTTTTTCCATCATCATGGCTCATCAATCCCAGGAAAATGGTCACACTGAAAGAATGGAGCAACATATTCTGGATGTGTCCAGCCAAAGTTCACCAGGCTTATCATTTCTTAAAATGGCACTCAATGTTCACGGCTGGGAGTCATTCCTGCAGATTAACTAGGGAGGCGAAATATCTTGGTTTGCATCTCCAATTATAATTAAATGGCAGGCAAAAATAGATTCTAGTTGCTGGTCAGTCTGTTTTACTCCTCATTGGATTTTGCCAAGAGGTTGTCTTCTCTGGCATGCGGAAGTCAGTGTTCCTCTTGTACTCTCAACCTCTGTCCAGAGGTCCACTCAAATGTGGAATTATGGAGCAACTTTAAGTTTGTTAAAGATGTCAGAGAAGAAATGAAAAGGGAAATTTATATAGCATATTTCATGGCAAACAACTCCCACATCACCCTCTTCTCCAAAGACTCCATTACTTTAACAGCAGTTGCTCTCAACTTCTCTACCTTCTTCTTAATTTTGCCAAACAATTTAACTCTGCCACCAAACTCTCATATTCCACTCATCTCCAAGCAGAGCAAGGAAAAAAGAAAAGACAGAAAGAATTATAACAATTCTTGTACAAAAGCAACAAAATTCATCAGAAGGTAGCAGAGGAAGGTAGCTCTGTTAAACCCTCTTAGGAAGATAACCATCACGACAACCCTAGTTCATTCAGACATCCCTTAATGTAGTCAGCATATCAAAATAGTTATTCCCAATGTAACCAGGACTTTCTCCAAGAAGTATTATTTTTCAAGAATACAGATTCTTCCCATATTGTTTCTATAGGAACTAAGTAACTGGACCAGTGTGATTTCCTGCAAGGCAAAGGAGATCTAGAAGCCTGTACATTTACGTTTCAGAGAGCAGATGGACAGTGAAGTCAGAGTGTCAGGTCAGGATATCTCTCCATGCAAATTAAGGGTGGACCCATTAGGCTTAACTTTCCCAAAGTCATCTAAGTCTAGACCTCATCAGAGTGCCAGTGGAAAGAGTAATCTTGCCTTGCTGGCAAATAACTATTAATATAGTCTCAACTGGTATCAAATAAGTGCTTAACAGTTTTAATCTAACGTTGGCTAGTAATGGGGAAGTGTGGATTTAGAAGAATTATAGATGCCAGGAGTGATGTACTTTTGTTTATTTTGCATTCCTAGTCATGATTTGCTCTTTTGGCATTTAATAGCTGCATTTCTAATATGATTAGCTCAAAATAATGATTGCTTCAGTGAAGAATTTATATTGAAATCCTGTTTATTCCTTGCCTGTTTATTGCTAAGCCAACATGGAAAGGTGCAACATTCATTAACTATTTGGACATTTAACTCCTGAGAAAAAGTCTTCTATATTAGGAAGTTTCGTTGAACTTAATGACAGGAATGTAAACCACAAAAAGTGAACATATTTGGCCTCAGGCAAGAGAATAGGCAAAGTTCTGCATATGCAGAAATCATGAGATATAACTGCATGCAATTCTATGTGCATACATTTTACAAATATTTTTAAATGCCATAAAAATGAATGATAATGTGAAGTGGTATTGTTTTATTTTCTTTTTACTTTTATAAAAGCTCTAGCCTTTTCTCATCATCTCAAACATAAAATGTGAAATAAAAATATTCCCTTACATAAGTCTAAGAGATTTGTGACGGTAACAAAAGATCATGGTGATATTGCTAATTAGTTAGGAATCATCAGAATGACGTATGTACTGTAAATGTAGACGAGCAACTTTGCCTTTTAGCACTATGACTCATTTTGATTATAATTGCTTTTGCAGGACTTCTACCGTTTCCCCCACTTATATTTCATTAGCACAAAGGCAACAAAATTCAGCAGAAGGTAGCAGAGAAAGGTAACTCTGTTAACCCTGACTTCTTGGAAAGGTTCTGCCTTACACTATAAATCACTCTAGATTGCAAAGTATCAGAAAGTGTAGAATTGTGTCCTATGATGGGTCCTACCCCCCACCCACCCCAAATGTACAAGCCCGAGACGCTAAATGATTTCTTCACTCACATTTAAAACAGTCCTGCCAAATAACAATCTTTCCTACTAGAAAAGAAAGAGCCAAGTAACAATAAAATGTTTGAGTTATTAATTATCATTTTATAATTAATCCTAAACTGGCAAAGCCAACTAATCTTAAAATAAATCAAACTAGACAACTAAGGGGATAATATATAGAGTGACGAAAAATGTTATCCTATCCAAATGTATGAGAACTTTCCATAATGTCATTAATGAAGGAAAGACTGAATGCGTGCTTTTATATCAGTTCTTAGTCATATATTATGTTTGGAGAAACAAATATCAACATGAGGAATATCCTAGTGTATCTAAGACCAGATTATATCCTTGGATTTAATTGTGATCTCAGCATGAACCTAATACCTGGAATTGAATTAACAGGCTAAACATAAAATGTTTCATTTGAACATAATTACTATCTTCTAGCTAAAGAAGAGGATATTTTGAATTTAATGATATCATGTACATTTCATATTCCGATTTTTCATAAGTAGTGGAATCTTTCCTTTGTATCACTTTTTTGTTGTTGTTTTTAAATTTCTCTGAGTGTTCTTCCTCAGTTATCCTGACTCACAGAAAAATGAGAAGTCATAGTCTCATGTTTCTACCTTTTTTATTCTTTATGTGCTAAGCTAATTCAAATTGACAAGTATCAGAGAGTGAGACAATTAGAAAGTGGTTCAATTTGGAATCCACTGGCAGTGTTTACATTCAGGTTCACAAAATCACAGATTATGTTATTTCTGAATCAAGCTACTTCACTGAAATATTTTACTTAAAGATAGCAACAACAAAAAATCCACAATAAAATAAACTACTTACTCCTAGAAAACACACAAGAGGCTTTCTAAAAAATAGTCGTTTACTTTGGTTATTTTATTTCAACATAATTTGGTTTTGAATTTGTGGCTTGATAATGAAATATCATCGTCAACTTAGTAAGATATAGAAAAGGTTGCTCTGACATGCCGACCCCTGCCAGGGTCCCATTTAACTGGGCTCAGTCCCTGTGTCTCTAGCTATAGCTCCTAAGACATGAGTTTGCATTCTGAAGGAGCTGAACACAGACCAAAATACGAACGAAATTCTTCCTGTAAATGTGTGTGTTGTACAGGAATCACTTCTGTTAACATTTTCCATGAAGGATTTAATTACTAGAGAGCTTTTCTCTTCTATCTGCCAAACCTCTTTTTTTTCTTATGCTCTTTGGATAATAAGGCACACGAACCTGCTAACACATAGAATATAAATAATACTAAGCTGAAGTTTAAAAGATAGACTATATGAAACAGAATTCATATGTCTTATATGTTATACATTGATATGATTCTTTACATAATAAATCAACAGACTTATCTAGAAACTATAGACTTCAAAATTTTTCTTGACAATGTAGGGGATAAAAGAATGAATCTAAAATATCATCCCTGTATGAAACGAGAGGTCACAATCTATTGGAAAGAAAAAATAACATAGTAAGCAACAGCAAAGTGTACAAGATACTATATTATTAAAGGTAGTTTGTGGTTGTTTCTTTTAACATGGGGATGTCTAAGAGGTATCTCAAACTTAAGACTGAGCTGAAATCCTGTTCTTAACCACCAATACCTATTTTCCCACAGCCTTTCCTCCTTCTTGATTAATGGCAAGTTAACTTTCATTTGAAGTAATTTTTGACTCCTTTCCCTTTTAATAAGACAACCGGTCTAAAAGCAAACCCTGCAAAATTCACAAATAGAATGGGTCTAGGATCCAGCCACTTCTGACCACCCTCACAGTGAACACCCTGGCCCGAGCTGCCACCACTTCTCATCCATATCACAGTTCTGGTCTCCCAGCCAGTGTCTCCTCTTCCTCCTTGCCCATGGTAGTCTAGTCCCAGCCCAGCAGTTAGAGTGATCGTGTCAAAGTTAAAATCAGATTATGCCTCATACCAACAACCCTCCAGTGGCTTTTTGTTTCACCAAGTAAAAACAAAAAGCTATACAATGGTTTATCAAGTCCATGGCCAAAAATTTTATGTCAGAAAAGTCAAGTCAGAGCTTCAGGCGTGTCCATTCCCCGGACGGTGCACACTGCACCCATTAGGTGTGAATATACCCATCTCTTCCTCCCCCTTCCCACCTGCCCGACACTCGATGAATGTTACTACTATATGTGCCCTTAAGTGTTGGTCAGTTAAGTCAGTTAATGCCAATTTGATGGTGAGTACATGTGGTGCTTGTTTTCCATTCTTGGGATACTTCACTTAGCAGAATGGGCTCCAGCTCCATTCAGGATAGTACAAGAGGTGCTAGATCACCATTGTTGTTTGAGCCGTATACTTACGATCCACGCCCTTCTCCGTATCTGGGACGAAGGAAGGGTGGCTGCTCTGGCCACTTCTGCCCCAAGCCGTTCTCCTGTTCAAGATGGCTAGAAGAAGACTTTAATGAAGGTCAGATTTTGTGCTTTGTGAAAGAGAAGAATCCGTTGTGTACGTAAGTACTCTGGTTTTTAAATCTGAAAATCTCTCCCTGGGGCTTCCCCAAAGTGCCTGGTATTTACCGCTCTCCTGGCTGTACTAATTAAGACTATATAGATTTGTATGACAGGTACATATGGTAATTAAGTACACACAATCTCACAAAAGCACCAGAAATCAAAAATAGACTTTTCTGGCTGGTCAAAAAAAAAAAAAAGTCAGATCCATTTACCCAACTACTCTGACATAAAATTTTTGGCTATCATCTCTAAAAATCTAGGTTGACAATAAAATAATGTCTTTTCGTGATGGAAAAAGTGATAAGGAATGAGCAAGAGAAAAAGGAAACAGAAGGATAAATAAATCAAATGATTCAGCCTAGGAAATAATCAAGATTAAGAGCAGGTGAGGTGCAACATTCTTAATCATGAAAATAACATTCCATTCCATCTCTCTTCTTTCCTTCTTCAGATGCTCTTTCCAGACCTTACCTTTAGTTCCTCATTAAATTCTAGATTAATATAACTCCAAGTCCAAGATAACGACTTCTTATGTTTCTCTGCCACAGCTGAGTTATACTACACATATAGAATTCAATTAATTATGTGAATAAACTTCCAATATGCTTTTTCTTTGATCGGATTAGTGTAGATTCTCTCAGTTGAAAAATTCTTTTGTAAGAAGAACAAGTAAAGTCAACAATTAATTACAAGTTGGTTATGATATCTTGTTAATGGTTCAAACAAATCATCTTTCTCCTGAATATTTATTTGAGAGTAGACATCTCAAAAACTTGTGAACTCTAAATAAATCTAAATCAGTGCTTCTAATCCTCACCTGAGGGGCTTTTTTAAAAAGTTCTGATATGAAGGCTCCACTCCAAATCAATTAAATCAAAATCTCTTGAGGTGAAGCCCAAGAATTGTTATATTTTAAAACCTCATTGAGTGATTCTAATATGCTTCCAGAGTTAAGAAACATTGCTCCAAATATGTAATCAGTTCAAATCAGTTGCTTCATCCACAATTGCTTATTTTGTAAAGAATATGCTAGAAACAAACATTGGAACATATAAAATTTCTTTTTGTTTTCTTTTTTAGAGATGGATTCTTGCTCTGCCTCCGAGGCTAGGGTGCAGTGGCATGATCGTTGCTCACTGCAGCCTTGACCTCTTAAGCTCAAGGGACCTCCCATCACAGCCTCCCAAGAAGCTGGGACAGAAAGCATGTGCCACCATGCCCGGCTAACACTATAATTTATTTTTGTAAAGAATATGCTAGAAACAGAAACAAGAACATACAAAATTTCTTAAAAAAAAAAAAAAAAACTTTAACAACCATAATTTCTAGATAAGTAACTTAGATAATTGGAAACTTCAAATTCTACATTATAGAAGGCACTGATGTGATACATTTCAGCAAGAATATGGTAAACAATTAATTTATTTTTTATTTCATATTATCAGTTTTATTTTTATTTTTTTAATTCAGGATACTATGGGGGTACAAATATTTTGGTTACATGAAATGATTTGTGAGAATGTGACAGGTATTTCAAAAACTTCAGAACTTACTATAAAATAAATTTTAAGCCAATGTGTAGAAAACTGTCCCTTTTTAATGTCAAGTGCATAGAGTCAAACATTAAGTTGCATTTATTTTTTGCCATAGTGCCTCTCCTACCATTACTTGGAATAGTAAATAACCCTAAGACTTGCTATTATTACAAATGAAATCCCCTACGCCAGTTGGGTCTACATGTCATTAAAAATATATATTTTCAAAATTTTCAATAAAGCAGACAAATAAAGCCCAAGTCTGGTTCAAGGACCTAGTTAACTCCCCAAAGAGGCTTTTTTGATTGATCTAACTACTTTCTCCATTGATATTACCAGATGGATTCTTGGATGAAGCTGAATGACAAGTAGGACTCTGCCAATAAGAAAATGATGGGCTCCCTGGTACTTCCTGCTCTAGCCACATCTTCAACTAAGAAAGAAGAATTGCTAACTCCAATTTACCTTATGTCTCCTTGTATCAATTCATTGGGAAAAACCTGTAGATCATATCAGTTGAAAACTGAAAGAACACATCACCTGTGAAGTGGCAAGGTCCACAAAAGCTGGGCAAAGGGGAAAAAAAACACCTTGACATTGATTCCATTTTAAGGATAAGTAATTTTTCTGTTCACAATAATAAAGTGATAGTGCTACTTGGTCTCTTTTTCATGCCATGTAATAGAAGCAATCGAGTTTAATCGATGGTTAAAGCCTGGGTTTTGATTATTGTGTGTATCTTGTGCGAGTTGCTCAACCTCTCTGCACCTCAATTTCACTCATAATATAACGAAGATGCAATAATAATATTGTCTACTTAAGAAATCTGAGAAAATTAATGATATATGTATAGCATATAGAAGAGCACCCGGCACATAGCAGATGATGTTACTGTGGACACATGGACACATGGTTGTTGCTCTCGCAATGTACTAGCCAACATCAGAGTAGGTCTCTGCTTTCTGCATGGGTAAAGTCTCATATCCCATAGTCACAGCAACAAGTTGATAAACTCTGGCCTAATGGAGAGCCACCAACCTCTCTTTCTTCACCTGTGCTTGTCACCATTGTCTATTTAAGCAATTGTGTGGCCTATCAAAACTTTCTGAGCCAAACATTCACTATTTTTGTAATGTTTTACTGTTAAGAAGAGACACAGCCTAAGGGTACGTAGTTAAGCTAATTGCCTTCTGGATCACACAATGGTCAATGAACAGGGTCTGCTCAACATATGAAAAATGTCGTTGGTACTTAGGAACATGGTGCACTATTTATGGTATGGTAAGTGTGAGAGTCTCCAATTGAGGAAATATACTAAAATATATTGTGAAAAATACACTTGACTTTCTAGAAAAAATTATTTTATTTATATTGTACAGATAAGCAAAAGCAGAGCTGCTGTATTTAAATCTCACCTTTGTCTATGTATAAATTGTTTTGATTTAAATTTTGTTCTATTTTAAATGCATATTTTCAAGATACTGTTTATATTATTTTCTTCCATTAGCAAATTGTATACATTAGAAATTATGAGATGTGTAATTTATTTCTGATTTAGGCAATTATTAACTTGGTATGAACATTTATTTTCTATTTCTCCTCTAAAGGATGGGAATTATTTCTCAGTTATTTCCCAACCCACGAATTTTCACATAAAAGAACTCTTTTAAATATACCTTACTGTAGTTTCCTGGATTGATTGGTTACATGAAATGAATTTTCATTTTAAATATTTTATGTATGATATTGGTCTATACCCTTTAAAATGTTATTTTCCTAGATTTAGTATACAATTTCTCTGTCATCCCTATATACCTATCTTCAGGTCTCTTGATCATTTTTACTTATTAGTTTCCTTAAATCTCCCTAGTTTTCTGTCATTTATTTCTAAAATTCAGTTGCCCAAAGCTAACTGAACTGTTGAAACTATAAAACCATCTCCACCCTGTCCATGAGGATCCTGCCTTAACAGGCCAAAGTGACATCAGTCTTAATTTACTGACACCACACATGGCAAAATCATTTGCTCTCTGGTTTCATCTATGTCTCTTTTGACAATATGGTAGTCTAGGTTTCTTCTGCCCATAAAATACCTGAGTTTTGGATTATTATTTCTCAAATTATTAATATACTTTGCATTTTTTCCTGTTAGAATTCATTTTGATTGTCAATTGACCAAACTGCCAATCCATTCCCTCACTTCCTTTTTTTTTACTTCATCTGGAATATTTGTTTCCTAACAATTAAATGTTTTCAAAATATAACATCAAAATATTAATGAATAAAGCCTTATTAAGTTCAGAGCCTATTCCTCTTGAAACTTTGGAGAATAGAAAGCCACTATTTAACGATGGGACAAGGAAAACTAAATTTTGAATAAATAAAAATAATGGTATGAAAGGGATGAAAATGCCTTTTAGAAAACTGATGACAGAATTAATGTTTAAAAATAATAAAAATGAAGGTGGTGTTAAATCATTCTTTACTTGGAACTTTCCAAATGGTGTCCACAGACTCTAGATCTATCAGCAACTCTCAAGAAAAGCTTGGTATACTAAAATCTTAGATTTAAAAGGATTATTAGAGGAAATTTCAAATGAAAAACTCAATCTGAAATCCGCTTCATTGTTAACATGTACACATTGATCTTTCTGCCATACACTGAAATTCATAAGTCAATACCTGCTTCCTCAAATGTTTATAGATTGCTATTTTCATTCTCATTTCCTTCCTTTCTTCTTTTGATATGGTTTTAAAACCCCTTACAATCTTGATGGCTATGGTTGAACACACATTATATTTTAATGTGTATTTTAAAATGTGACACTTCAAACTGAACGCTTACTCCAGATGATCCTTAATTGATATTGTGAGTGATATAGTCAATTGGCATTGCCTGGCCCCCACTTGCATGATGAATGATGCTCCTTGGAGTTATGAAACATTTTAGCCTTGATTGGCACTCAGCAATTATTCTCACCTCCTTAAGTATATTGTCCAGTACTCTAAGGAGTGGAAAACTTAAAACTTAATTTCTCAAATGTTCTTGTTGGAAAATAGGTCTGCCAATTAGAAGCAATCATGAGATATTTGGAATGCACAAATGCAGTAGAGGCCACCTTCATATTGCTTTTGGCTGTTTTTGCTGCCAGGAATGTTTATAGAGATTCCAGCATCCAATCACCAACCTCATGAGCATTGAGAGACATTTACAACTGAGGCAGTAAGGATCTACAGAGAATATTCAGGCAATTACAAAAATTGTTCCTTCTTGATCCTAAGATTGTAGCTGCAATGGCATGTTCTTGAACTCACTCGCTGCAATGACAACTTTTTTATTTCCCATCTTTCCTGATTAAAGGAGAGACAATAGTTCCCTTGGCAGTTGAGTCCTATGGCCTTCTATGAGTCATTCTTGGGGGATCAGCCTAGCTTCTGCTCCTGTAGCTCAGCTAACAATTACCATTATAAGTCACTGTATTTAAATAATTTTGTGCTTCATAATACATAGTATGCCTTCCATTTCTTTCACTAAATCCTGTTTGTCATAAATAGTAAATATAATGAGACTATTATGCACCAGGACCCAGATTTTATACCTCTATCACACAGAAAATGTCACATCACCTTATACATGTTTGAGTTATATAATGATCATACTTTACTAAACTCTGCAATCTTTTGATCTCCTTATGGGCAAGAAGGCTGTACTGTCTAAAAGCAAGCTCCCAAAGATCACAGGTACAAGAAGTTAGCAGCAATGTACAGAGAAGCTAGGAGACAGAGCTGGTTAAAGGGATCCAAGGGGCACTAATGGTATCTGTTACACAACTTTTGAGCCATGTGAGAATTGATGAGTCAAGTCTGTACTTTAACCAAAGTCTTGAAAAAAAGTTGTCTGCCTAAGACTAGGTCTATCCTAGAGAATTATATTAATATTAAACAATATTAAAACATTGTGAAAAGAAAGCCATATTAGACCTTTTTCCTTCACTCTGTGGTAGTCACAGAGTAGGTAGCCAAGGATGGGTAAGTAATCAGAATTGGATAAGTGTTATTCTAAGAAACATACACTAGTCTCAGCCATAAAGACTTTTTATCTCTAACTAGGATGAGATCATCTTGACCGTTCTAATCTTGGTACAGTCGATGTCTAGTTTCAAGATCATATCTAAGAAACAGTTAGACATTATATAATGCCCCTTAAAGACACTTAAGAGTCAGCCCTGAGGCTGAGCTTTTTTTAATATATCTATTTGATAACCCAGAAAATGAATGAGGAATATGCTCTCAAGTTTACAAGCATTACTAAACTGGGTCAGATGCTTAATTCTCGAATTGCAAATTCAAAATGGTCTTCATGAGAAAAACCTTGCAAAAACATTAACATGTGTTGTGTATATCTGTTAGAATTTGGATAATACATGTATGTGTGTGTGTGTACAAACACCAAAACAAAGTACATGTAATAGCAAACATTATTTTTAAGAGATAAAGAAATTTTTAAGAGGGTCCAGAGAGAAGTCAGAGCGACAGAAAATAGATGCTTTGGGTATAATTTAAATTCAAGCTACAAAAAAAGAAAATGAGGAGAAATCATTACTATCTTCAAATTCATAAAGGGCTACTTTATGAATAAAAGTCATGAGAGAATAAGTAGAAATAAGTCAGCTTAATTAAGGCACAAGGGAAACAAGATAATTTTCTTAGCTTTCCAGGTGATAAGTGGATCTCTGAGGACGGGAAGCAGGATCTTTGGTTTCATCTGGTCATTATTGGCTAGTGGTCTATGCCAGGTGTCTTCAATTAACCCTTCAAGGTCTGCTCTCGTCCTTCTCCACTTGCTCTCTACCTTAGAGACAGACCTGCAGTGGATAACACTCTCTCTCCACCTCATCACTTCCATGCTCTGGCTTCCGGTTAGATTTCAACTCAGCCAATATGGAGCTTCAGCAGGAGATCAGAGGGAGCAAAGCAAGGTCAGGGAATTTATTTCCTCAGCTCCGACTGCAAAGTCTCTGAGCTCATTGTGTCACTGCACTGAAAGCCAATGCTCCTCTCAAGACCTTCAAGTCCACGTGAATCTCTCCATCCAGGTTCCAGGAAACGATCCCTCCAGACATCCTGCCTAGGTGTGATCATCATCTAGCTATATCAGCCCAGGTTACTGCATCATCCTGTGGATTTCTCCTACACTCACACAGGATAAATCATTCATTTGTTAGTAAACCCCCTTCTAATTATCTCACTTTGAATGTGCCATATATTTCCTGTTAGGACCTGACTGGGATGGAGTTCCACGGTACCATGATGTTAAGGTGACACAAGGGCCAGATGGTGCCACCACATCCTCTTTCATGCCTAGAAACTACACTGACTTTATCATTTGGCACCACATTAAGATCGACCAACTGGCAGTAAATTTCCTTGCTCCACTCATGTCTATCCCTAACCACCATTCCCTAGGAATTCAGAAAGCAATAACCTACCATAGTTGAGAGATTACTGACCTCTATTCTAGACATCAACCTCATTGAATTTTCTACATATATTATTTTGATAATAATAAATTTTCTGTGCAAAAACAATTTCAAAAAAGCCTTATAAATGACACCTCTTCCCATTTTGCGTATACTTCAGGAACAATTTGTGGAGGAATTATTCATGGATGCTTTTCTACAGAAACCTTAAGCTTTCTCTTAGCACGACAGCTGTTTTTATCTTGGTCATCAGCATAAAAAATGCAAAATATTTATTTTTTAAACCATTGGTTTAATCTAAACCAGTGTAAAATGTTTTATGGCCTAACTTCTTAGTCTTTTAACTTTTTTTCCAAAATAAATATGTCCCGTGGCTCTTTGGTCTCACTTTTACAATCATTAGCTTTCACTATTGCCTCTCCCATGTGGAAAGGAATTGGATTTATAATAAGTCCTTACAAAATGAAATTTTGAAAAATGTATTTGCCAGTGGTTCAACCTTAGCCAGAATAGATGATTCTAGATTTGGCTTCATTGTTCTGGTTCTGGGTCAAAATGGATTTGTCCGACATCTATTTGGAAAAGGATTAGTATGTGATTGGAACATTTTGAAAGGCAAGCCTAGTGACAGTCCTGGCCTTGTTCCCCCAACATCTTGAATCGTCATTGCCTGGAGAAGATTCCTAATGGCAATTGACACTGCCTCAGAAACAAAGTGGGGACAGTGATGAATGTGTTCTCATAATATTAAAGGATTTTAGAAGTCGGAGACAAGGGTGAGAATGGATGGGGGTGAAACTAGGATATTCTTTCCACAGTGGGGATCTGTAATGGACATGTCACATCACTGATATATTTAAGCACCTTAGTTCAGTATTAGGCACTGAAAGGGACAGACCAGGAGAGAAATGCATTAATATCTTATCCTTCTAAAAATATAAAAATATTTTTACTTAATGAAAGGGAAAGCTTCAACTTGTCTTTTATATAGTCATCATCTATATTGATCCTAGATTGTTAATGTTTATTGGTACATCTGATTAATTTTTCTGGTACCCTAGTTTCAAAGGTGAAATGTATGTATTTGACAAGCATTAAAATTCTAAAAATCTTAAAGAAGTAAAATGCTGCAAATATTAATCACCTTCCCTTTTTATATAAGTAATGAGCCTGTCTTTCATGGAACATACAGAATGTTGTATGGGGTGGAATTAAGGAATAGAAAAGAAATCTTGCTCTCCAGGAACCAGTAATCCAAACATATCTTTTTATTACAAATCCCACAAGTTACTTTGCATTCTTCAAGAAAATATTCTCCACCCAAATTAATGAACTAACCTTACCTTCTAAGGCTGAATTGCTGTAAAACCCAGCCTTGCTACTTATTTTGTTTAGATGAAGATGGCAGATTCAGTGTCTCAATGAAGCACTCTATCATGGTAGGTGTGTGTCACTGGTCTCTAACATGTGAAATCTAGAGGAAACCCTTGTCGGCACACCTGTCCCATGGTTTTAAATGAGGTCAACACTGCACATAAATCAGTCCAAAAGAAACCATGCCTGACAGGTTAAATTTATAGTGTCCACAGAGTAGATGTATGCATATTATAGGATAGCAAAGATTTTCAGAAAGTTCATATTGATAAGTGAAACCTTTTAGAACAGTTTAAGGAATTTCTCTTAAGAATATATTTTCCCTTCATGACTTTCTATTAGTCCTTTACAAGGCCCCTTAAACAATTAATGAACTGATTAATCAATTCAAAATAGAACTAAATCAAAAAATAAGATGATAACATCTTAATTTATAAATACAGCTTATACTTTCCAATTCAATTATTTTACTGTAACAATATTTTGTTAGTATTAGGTCTCTTACTCTTCATAAATTATACAATGAGAATATATCCACATTTCCCTTACTTAAATTTACATAAATGTAAATTTATGAAATGGCCATAAACATTACCGTACAAAGGGTAAGGTTAATCTGGTATATACAAAGATCACTAACCTCATTTGGTTGAGTATTTTTTAAGAAAAATTTAAAAATAAATGTTTAAAAATACATATGTCTTTAGAGAAAAAAATATAATTATAAACCAAGGAGGTAATTGTTTTCAGATATTATCTAAACATCTCTGCTAGCTTCAGTCTCCTGTCATTCCACATAAAGTGTTTTTACATTGTGTAACTTTATTATACAACTACAAAAATAATACATTTTCATTAAAGACAATTTGGAAAATACAGAAAATAAAAAGGCTTAAAACCTCACCACATAAAAAACTACATATTTTACACATTTTATTCCAAAAGTACCATTTCATGAACGAGGCTAGCATAAGGCAAAATTTTGAAATAGATACAGTTTCCTAAGGTTTAGTACTCAATTATCTTTTTTCCTTACTCTCTTAGAATTCTCCTATATTTCTACTATTTCCACTGGTTTTTTTTTTTTTTGGTTTCTGTTTGTATAACTTCCAGTAAGCTCTTATTTTTAATTGTCATCTGAGCTCCAAAAAACATTCACATTTGCTTATTAGCTAGTCCCACCTGAGTATACCATGGGCATCTCAAATATCCAAAATAGAACTCATCAATTCCCCTTCAAAATGTTCTTCCTCATGAGGTTTCTAACTCTGTAAATGAAATGACTATCTCAAAGTCATCTTTTATTTTCTCCTTTTCTTTATTCTCCTCTTCTAGTCTTGTGCAAATCTTTCTGGCATTCTATCTCTAGAAATGACCCTTTTCTGTCCACTCCCACTACCCTGATTCAGGTGTCATTATTTTTATTTGACATTTTTTATTGAAGTGCTTATGCAGAAAGTTGCACAAAATACATAGCTCAATGCATATTTGCAAATAAATAAATCCAAATATCCAACACCAAAATAAATAAATCCAAATATCCAACACCAAGATCAAGAAGCAGAATTTCACCAGTACCCTGTTATTCCCCTTGTGTTCTCTCCCACTTCCTACCCACACGAGGGCAACCACTATCCTGATGGCTAATAGCAG
Organism: Cheirogaleus medius; assembly: GCA_008086735.1. Taxonomy (NCBI): domain Eukaryota; kingdom Metazoa; phylum Chordata; class Mammalia; order Primates; family Cheirogaleidae; genus Cheirogaleus; species Cheirogaleus medius. The sequence continues at coordinate 38,787,649 of VBSM01000361.1, forward strand.
AGATTGTCTTTGGCCTGTACTATTAGGATGGCTTCTGAACTGAACATCTTGCCTCTAGCATCTCTCCCAGTCAATGATACATATAGCCACCAGAACTTTCTAACATGCACATCTGTCCATGGTAGTCCTCTTTCTCAAAGATCCACTGGTTCTCCACTGGTTCACAGAATGAAATCTAACCTCTTGGTATTGCACTTGGTGCCCCTTCACCTCCCCATTTCATCTTCAATACCCTTCACATTTATCCCTTTTGGCTCCTTCCATATCATTTCCAAGGTTCGGGCACTGGTTAACCTAAAAAGAAGATAATTCTAATGGCTGAATATTAGTCACTGTGACATGGTTGATATTTGGGGAAAGGCAGGGAGTATTGGGAAAAAAGGAGAAGTGCTTAAATCACATTTAAATCACATTTCCTTCTCCATGTAGGCATAGAATAGATCTCTGTAAACAAAATTAAATGCTGGCAACTGGGTAAAAAGGGGCAAAGGATATTAATTTGTTCATTTGTTCATTCATTCATGCAGCAATCATGTAGAGGCATCATTCATAGGGTAAGGTAATCATGTAGATGCTGCCACAATTCCACAATATACCTGTCTTCACTTACACAGAGGTCTCCATTCTCCTCTGCCAGTGGTTTGGCACCTATGGAAATGCTAATTTCATTTTAAAATAAGCAACTTCTTGAAAGAGCCATATTCATTTGCAAGCCTGTCTCTTGCCAGATATTCAAAAGCAGGTGCAATGGGGTCAGCTACCTCTGAGATATAAACAAAAGGTTTCATGTATGAGTCAGTGTGACCTTTACCGACAGAAAACGGGAGAACCGGAGCTGAAAGCAGCAGCTTATGTATTTAGTTAATCCAGTTGCATGAATAAGCAGAGTGTAAAAGGTACAAGTGTTTTCAGTGAATGTAGATTAAATGTGGGCCTCATGGGGTTCCTTCTCAATATTCATAGATGAAACATGTTCTTCAGGCTAAAATTTCTTCTTTATGGACCCTCCACCTCACAGACAGTTGCATTTAAAGAATTGTCACGTCCTCTCTCCAAAAGTTGGGAAATTTTCACCCCCAAAAATTCATCACCTATATAAGTAGATTTTAATGAGTCAAGTCCTTCAAACAACAGAATAATCTTTCTTCTGGCAAAGTAATAAAAAGTACTCTGTTCTTTTAATAATTTGGAATTATTTCAAATACTTTCCTCATGCATTTTAGTGATTCTTCTTAAAGCCTTTTGCAATTTACTTTTTCAAAATAAAATTCTTCTGTAAAAAGTTTTTTTTTTTCCTAATTTCTTTTAGAAGGAAGATTTCCTATTGTAAATGTCCTTCGGCTAATTTCAGAGAATATTAAGCCGTGTTTGTTTTTGCTTGTGTATATTAATACTTAGAAATGTCCTAGAAGGTAATGAACTTAACTGGTCTTGGCATAAAGTATACAAACCATGAGGAGTGCAGTCTGGGACTCTAGTCTGGTTTTCTGGATTTAATTGAGCATGCAATTTTTCACTTGCAGATTTTTGGCACCACAGAAAAGTATTGGTAGCATGACATTTTATCCCCAAAGAATTCAAAATATAATTAATTTCCAGCAGCATCATTAGGTTCCGTTTTGCCTTCTCCGTAAATGACTTGCATGATATAGACCCCTTAATCATTTGTTGAATACATTCACAATGTATGCATGTGTGTATGTACATATATAAGTACAAAATGCTCAGGCACAAGCAGCTTGACATTTCACTGGAAAGAAGCCGACAGTGATCTGAGTACATCTTGTACCACCACTTGGAGTTCTCTGAACTGACACTGATGTATAATGAGCAAGCAGATGCGCTGAGGCTTTCTCAGGCCATAAGTCTGACAGCCCTCAGAGGTCACTGAGGTCAGTATGTGTTTAACAGAAAACAATCTCAGATAAGTCAGGTTTGTCTTTCTCCTCCTACACATACTGTTGATTTCAGTGACATCAGAATGCCTTGTTCTGGGATCAAGACAACCAAAAGACTTTCTATGACTTCCTTGTAGGGTATTTTCTGAAGCTCCAGGAAGTCCTTCTTCTGCAGAGTTATGTTCTTATTTTCTGTAGATCCTCTCATAAGAGAAAGGTAGACGTTGTAATTAGGCTTTCTACTTATCTTTTCAGGTGCACTTAACAACATAGCAGTTTTGTCAAAGGTCTTTGCCCAGGTACACATCTCTGTGACAAAGTCATAAATCGATTACCTGTTATTCTTTTTTGAAAATAAACATTCTATTGTATTGAATTTATTAAAAAAATTATATACACACAGACAAGTGCTCATCATAAGTGTACACAAAGTGAACAGACCCATGTAACCACTCCTGTTTTAATCACTATTTGTCTAAGGGTAACAATCATTCTGATTTAGCTAATACTATAGATTGGTTTGCATGATTTTTGAGTTTTATAAAAATGGATTCATAAATTATGTACCTTCATGGGTCTTTTACTTTTCTTTTACTTAATTTTATTTTTATGAGATGGATCACTGTTATTGCATACTTGGCATTTTATTCATTCTCCCTACTGTGCAGTATTCCTCTGTAGAAACAGAAACCAAGATGAATCCATTTGACTGTTGATGAACATATGGGTTGTTTTCAGTTTGCTGCTCTTGTAAATGATGCTGCTATGAACATTCTTGCACATGCCTTTTGGTGCACGTTTGTACATAGTTCTGTTGGATATAAACCTAGGAGTGGAACTGCTGGTGATAGGTATGTATGTACATATCTAGCTTTAATGCCAAATAGCTTTCCAAGGGGTTCGATCAAATTTATACTCCAACCAGCAGGGTCTGACTGTTGGCATTTTCAGTATTTCTTAGCATTGCCACTTTGATGGATATATCATGAAATCATTTTTAATTTGGATTTTCCTGATGATTAATGAAGTTGAACAACTTTTCCTATTTATCGGTCATATATATTAGACATTCTCTTTTTGAAGCTTATGTATTATAACTTTTTCCCATTTTTCTATTAGGGTTTCTGCTTTTTTCTCATTGATTTGTAGGAGTTGTATATTCTGGACATAAATCCTTTGTCTGTTATATGTATTACAAATCTTTTCCCATTCTGTAATTTGCCTTCTCAATCTCTTCATGGTATATTGAACAGAAGGCCTTAATTGCAATATAGTAAATTTTCTAATTTTCTTCTTTACAATTAGAAATATTTGCCTATCCCAGGGGTCATAAAGATATTATTTTATGTTTTCTTCCAAAATCTTCTTTATTTTGTCTTTTATTTATATTGATTTTGTGTGATGTAAGGTAATGGTCACAATACATTATGACCTGTTACACATAACCGAGTTAAAAGATTGATTGACTTTTTTTCTTCTTTCTGTATACCCCTGCAATTTAAAAGAAACCATCTAGGTAATGTTTCTACAGGTTATAGTTTTATGGTATCTGAACTAAGATATTTACCATTTCTCTCTGTAATATAGAAACTGTGATCTATCTCCCTTCTAACTACTAACCTAATTAATGCCTTATCCCCAAAACTGGGTAAAGGAAAGCAAAATGCTATCATTATTCAGCTAGAGCACCATATTTTCCTTTCTAATTCTGCAATATCTTTCGTACAAATGAAACAGGAAAGATTGCAATTTTAAGATGGCAGAAAAAAATGCACTGGACAAATAATTTAGAGGCCACTTTGAAATTGTTCTGTCCCTGTGACCAGATGAATGTTAGCTGCACCTATACAAATGCTGCCTCAGCCTCAGCTTGTGAACATCAGCAAGTTTCTTTTTGGGGTTTATCTACCAATACATATAAAAATATATATAAAAGCTATTTTTATCTTCATATAAACCCATATAGGCCACATTTAAAAAATGTAATTTCATGATTTTAGAATAACTCACTCATTTTTGTTTACTATTTGTTATTTTTGTTAACTATTTTATTTGTTCTTTGGTATTTTAGAAATCAATCAAGATATAAGCTTATAATTAGAAAAGTGATATTTTATAAAATATTTAGTGTATCTCATCACTGTTCAATAGTGTCTGCAATGACAAAAATGTCCTATAGCTCTAGACCTGCACTGTCTAATTCAGTAGCCACTAGACACTTGTGATTATTTGCACTCAAAATGTGTCTAGCGAGACCAAAAAACTGAATGTTCAGTTTATTTAATTTTAATAATTTATATTTAAATATAAATAATCACACGTGGCTAGTGACTACTATATTGGATAGCTCAACACAGGTCTACCTAACCTCAAAATGTGAATTTTTCAAAGAACTATCTTCATGGCAAAATGGAGAACAAACACTTAGGCAAAAGCATAAGTCTTCCAAATGACTAATCACATAGGGATTTTTGCAACTAAGTTACTCTCTCCAACCTAAAGATGGAATGAATATGAATTATGTTTTTGTGCCTACACACATACACAACTGAAAAATTCAGTAACAGATCGTGAGATACTAGTCCTTCTTGCCATCAATTACTGTTCTCTATATATAGCCTATAGCTAAGTTTGTAATATGCTTGGCAGGGTTCCTACCACACATTCCACAGGCCAAGAATCAAATACTACCTTTATCCAAGTTCCATGAGTGAGACCAACGTTATTTTTTTTAAAGGCATTGATCAAAATTTACTTGAAGAAACAACTATCTTCAGTTCCAAACCATACTAAAGCATATGCTGGACCACGAGTTGATGAACTATTAAAATATCCAATTCAAATTTTATAAATATACTTTAATATAGGATATTGATAGTGATATAATGTATATCCTCTACTTTCTTTTATCATCATTTAACATTATTCTAAAATTAACTCTTGAAATTACAATGTACTTTCATTAATGTAACTAATTTTCTGATTATAAAACAAATCTTATAAAATAGCAATCGCTCAAGTTTCTAACATTGATATTTCTTGCTACTAAGAAAAAAAATTATTATATTCATGATTGTATTCTTGTGTAGGGATAGTATTGGAGGGAAGAGGTTGTATTCTTCACTTTGTATTCTGTTTAGCAAAATAAGCAGCTGTGTTCTTTTTCCAAAGAGGAGCCTATATCCAGTAGAAATTTTTAAATCCTCAAAATCAGTAGTTTTAATATTGTAACTCCTCTTTTCATGCAGTAAAATAATCATGGTTATTTGGCTTCTAAGAGGAAAAAGGACAAGAATAATGATTAAACTTGTTTCATTGCTTGCTTTCGAGGTATGAGATGTAACTTACAATCACCTCAGTTAAGTCTCTCTATGCCAGTCCAGTTTGCCGCTTTTGGTATTATGAAACTTTATTCCCTTAGGCTGATACCTTGGTCCCAGAAAGAGGATTTACAGGAGGATAGGGAGGGAGGCTTCAATCAGCAAGCAGAAAAGTCAATTTGGCAACTTCTTTTTCTACTTAGTAAAGAGAATCAGTTGTGTTTGCAAATGGTATCATTCATTCATCCAGTCAGATAGCCAGTCAAGTATCATGAAGGTTAGTATTATCGTATTAGAGTTTGGGTATTCAATTAAATAGGAAAATGCCACTTCATTTATACCTTTATTAATCAAACAAGATCTGGAGTTCTTAATTTGGAATAAACCTTGACACTTTATGCTTTTCTGGATGATGGCAGGGAATGCAAAGAGAGGAAATGAACAACAAAATCATTCTTTATCACCAAATATAATAGAGGACAATGAAGATACCTTCAACTGGAAAATATACACTGAGAAATTTTAGGGTTTGTAAGAAAATTGCAGCACAAATAAGCAATATCTTTGATTTAATGTGATAAAAACAAGACTATGTTTCTTGCCTTTCTCAGTTTAGAACTATGGATTATAAAAATTCATAAAACTTAGAGCAATTGATTTCTATTTTATGAATCTCTCCCAAGGAAATAATGCAAAAGACAGTTATATTATAAAGTTATATGTTACAGAGTTATTTAAAATAGTGAGAATTTGCAAACAACTTTATATTCAACAATAGAGGAGAAGATGTGGGTACATTTTGGAAGATCCTCTCAGAATTGTATAAAGTATTTTAAAATGATGGTTATAAAAACTATGCACTAGAAAATATATTTATTATTGTAATCTTCAAACCAAATTTTATTAAAACCAAAGCATTTACATTGTTATGAAATATGAACTAGAAAGTGGACCTCAGGGAAACAAATGTTGAGTACTGGAAAGCTAAACTCAGATTATTATCAGATAACAGAGGATTATTGATGGATAGACTGATAATTAGATAGATATATACATAAAGAGATACAGAGAAACATACAAATATAGAGACTATCATAAGCATTTCACATGAAAGTTAAAAAAAAGAAGAGACTATTATTTATATAGTATAGTTATAATTGTATCAAATGCAAACATATACTGGGAAAAATATACCAAAGAATAATAATGATTGCAATAGGGCAAAAGAATTATTTTCATGCAAAAAAATATAAATTTTTAAAAAGGGAAAAATTATTTTCTTCCATTTTCTACCTTCAGTTCAAGCATTTTTAGTGCATCATTTTTTCCCCTTTGGCTATGCATCCCCATAGAATTATTTTGAGGATTGAAAAATTTTCCTTTGGAGAGACTTTAAAGGTTAGTTATCTCCACTGGCTAATTAGAATCATGATACCCTAATTGTGTAAGTGAGAAAATGGGCCCAAAGAAATTAAATGCTTGTCACCAGCCCCCAGCATTTTCCCCAAAATAGTGTACTTGAACCAAAATCATTAGCGAGCAATGAAAAATTTATTAAAGATTTTGTAGGAGAGACTCAACAAATGTCAAAATGACTTCAAAACCACTTTCTGTTAACTCTTTGTCCCCAGTTTTGCTCTTCCCTTGACACCAGTCATGCTTCTGCTCATTGCCTTACACATGGCACCCAAGCCACCCTCTGCTTCACAGAGCAATTTCTCTCTGCCCCCAAACTTGTACCCACAACTCATTTTGGTGAACAACAGTCCACGCTCTTTTAAAGGTAGTTTAGTGGCCAGGTATTGTACATAGGCATGCTGCCCTCAGCCAGGGGCTTAATCAAAGTGCCTTTTTAATATACCGTATTTTTCCTGAGCAGAAAGATGATACAATTTGGCTGATTTCAACACAGCTTTAATGACAGCCACCTCTTCCTCACCCTCACTCCCAAGCCAGGACATACCTAAACCAACACAAGACTTCCCCAAGTTTCTGAGTCACTCCAAGATCCCTAATCCTGCCCTACCCTCCCAAGAATCCCCACCATGGCAGGCCCCTTAACTATTAGGAATGCACTGCAGGTGAATTGAGGCTGGGAAAAAAAAAAAGAGTTCAGAACCCCTGATTTCATTTTAGTCATTCCATAGTGGTCAGAAGTTTCTCACTGGGACTCCTTTGTAGACACTCCATCTGGCGGCTTCTGTAGCCCCCTAAGTGCAGATGAGCCCCCACAAAGTGCTGTATTCAAGAATCCCCAGTGTTCTCAGTAAAGTCGCCAGGTGATGAGCTTTTCAGCAGCTTCCTTGAAAAGTCTTCTCAGCAGGACGTTCCTCATCCCTCAGCCCCAGCCCTTACCTGTCACCAGCAGTGCTGCACGTTCAATTCCTCCTGAAGTTACTTCCCTCTGGGGTCAAATTGTAATGACAATGAAATTTATCATGTTCCCGATAACACTGTTGAAACAACTTGACTGAGGAATGTTAGATATGAGATAGGAATCAGACAGATATAAAGCACATTTTCCACTAATGATGCCAGAAGAGAATGTCACTTGTAAAGACCATTTTTCTCAAAACTATGGGCTTTCTTCTTCCAAGAAGGTATGTTTTTCTCTAAAGATAAGCATGAAATGTGATCTAAAGTGCATTACAATTATAAACTTATTTTAAACATGCTCAGGTAATGAAATTCTGGTTTGTTGTTTAACCAGGGTCTAACAGGAGACATATTTTAAATTATCATTTTTTCTATGCTGTATGTATGGAAACACATTCCCACTTTTGTAAATACCTTGTGATGATCAAAGAATTGTGTGTGATTCGGGACCCTACAGGGGTTTTTTATCCTAAAAGTTTTCATTCTAGAATTACTTTTTGTGAGACAATATTGAAGGTGTTGGCCAGGTAAACAGGCCTTGCCAGAATCTACTGAGCCCAGGACTTTGCATGAAAATTATATTATTATAATTATTTTTACATTTAAGTTTGTAATATTTAATTAGTCCTTCCTCTTCATTCAAGTATTTTATGAGATAATGAAGGAAAATGGAAGGACAAAAGGAAGGGAAGAAGGGAGGGAGGGAAAGAATGAGGAAGAGAGGAAGGGAAAGAAAGGAAGTAAAAGAGAAAATTAATTGAAGGTTACATTTATGTGAATTCTGGTTTAATTATTTCACTACATTGAAGAATGGCTAGTTTTCTGTCCCATTTGTATGCAGATAATATTGAATGAATAATTTAAATAATTATAAACTCAAGTAATGGGATTTGCTGCTTTGGGCTTCTTTTGGAGATAGAGAAACTTCCTAGAATATTGTTATACTTTCTTTACCCTAGAGGTATAACTCATAAGTTCATGGGAACTAAAGCCAACATTAATTTTTTTATTTGTATTTATATATCTAATTATTAATAGGTTTCCCTTACTTGTGAGGAAAGGCTAACATCAGCGTTGGTCACTGTAAACTACAGCAAGGAGATAAATGGATGTGTCAACGGTTATTCCTAAGATATGTCTAACCTTCAAGAATGTTGAAAATCCTGATGAAAACTGTGTCCCAACTGAAATGTCTGCCTGAATCACCTTATGGAATTGCATGAGAAATACTCTTATGAGGTAGCAGAGCCAGATGTTTAGAGAAAACTTTTAGTGTGATTTTATGTTGTTAGAATGGTTCTCATCAAATTAGTATTCAGAAGTACATGTTTCTGAAGATGAAGTGGCTTAGCTGGGGATAGTAGGGAAGCTAATTTCTAAAGCCAGCTCTTAACAATGTTTTTCAGTGGCAGAATTTTTTTTTTTTTTGAGCTTGCTCAAAATGAAGAATATCTTACATATTGCAAAAAGTAAACCCTAAATTATCTTACATATTGTGTTTCAGTTTTAATATTTACCTTACTAACACAGGCATGAGAGGTAGGTAATAGCAATTACATAACTTATCATGGAACAGACTTATATGTTTTTGAAGAAAAAAGATCTAATTCTTTGTAGACACTCAGGAGGACGTTTTAGTAACTAAGCTCCTCACTCCTATCCTACCTGCTTAGAATCTAATTTAGTCTTCTGATTGTGCTAGTCGATGATTCCTTTAATCAGTTCTAGAGCAATTTGAATTTTTGGTGCTGCTTTGCTTATACCTGCACCTTACTTCAGTGCACATCAACCTGTTTATTTCTGTAAGATAGCAGTGTCCAGAATGCTAAGAATAGATTCAGCTGAGTAGATTTGTATGCTGCCTCAGAGGTGGGGCTTGAGTAATGGAGGTTGGTAATAAGTGGACAAGCTGTTTTGATTCTGTGCATCTTATTCCTGACTGGTGCTGGTTGTACCTTTAGACATGTATGCTACTGTGGTAAATAAACAAAACAAGGTACATTGTATGGCAATTCTGCAAATGTGATCATCATATTAGCGTCATGTAGGTGGTGTGGCAGAGTGGAAAAACTGCCATTAATAGTCTGCTGTATGACTGAGGAAGTCAACCCCTTTGTAAAATTCCAGCTCTGTCCTTCATAACATTGAAGACTCCTTTTTTCACTAACACTAAAGTTTGATTACTTTTCCTTACAAAATATGGTTTTAGAAGGCAGAATTTAAGAATAATTTTATTTCCTTTTCATACCCCAAAACATTTTACAAGACAAAGTCTAACTTAGTATTAAAACTTGAAGGAGGAAATATAATTCTATTTACAAGAAGCTGTTTTGCAATCAATGTTGTAGAAATTATTCCTTCCTCTGAAGTGAAATATGTTCAAAATACACAAACAAGGTATAATACTTTATTTATTTAGGTTTTTGTTTAATTACTCTCAGCTACATTTTGCAGGTTCCAGGGCACATGCATTAGGCATATTATGTTAAATTTACCACTAATTATTAATACTTCATTTTGGCATTATTGCAAATAGCATTCTTTCGTTGTTAACATTTAGAAATATAATTTATCCCTTAATATTGACCTAGTCTTCTGTACTCTTACTAAACTCACTAATGAGTTCTAGTAGCATTTTTGTGGATTCCATATAATTTTTTACATTGTCATGTTGTAAAGAAAGAAAAAGAATTTTAATTATTTCTTTCCACTCTATGTCTTTTATTTCATTTTCTGACTTTTAATGAACTGGCTGGAACCTCCAGTACAGTGTTGAATAGGAATGGTGAGAATAGACCTGCTTGCCTTTTTACCAATCTTAGGAAGAAAGATTAACATATAGTTTTTCTCTTTTACTTCATTAATATGGTGACTACAATATCAATTTTTGAACAATAAATAAACATTATTTGCTAAGATAAGCCCCACTTTGCCATGGCTTATTGTCCTCTTGATATATCACAGGATTTGATTTGCTAATATTTATTAAAGATGTGAATATATTTATAAGGAATAATATTAGTCCATAGTTTTCTTCTTTTGTAATATCTTCCTCTGGTATTAGTATCAGAGTAATGCTAGCTTCATAACATGAGTTTGGAAGTAGATTCTCCTCCTCTATTTTTTTAAAGAGTTTGTGTAGGATTAGCATTATTTCTTCCTTAAATATTTGAAATAATTTACCAGTCAGGCTCTCCAGGCCTGGAGTTTTATTTGTGGAAATGTTTTTAGTTATAAATGCAAAATTTAATAGATATAGGGATATTTGGATTTTTTAAATTTTTGAGTCAAATGTAGAAATTATTACCTTTCAAATAACATCTATTTTGTCATAGAAGTCAAATTTATTGGCATAAAATTGGCCACGAATATTTCACTTACCATGCTTTTAATGTTGGTAGAGTTTGTAGTGATAACCTTTTCTAGTTCCTAATTTGATAACAGTTGTCTTTCTTCTTTTTTCCTTGAGTAATCTGAGCTTATACATGTACTGATGTTTCTTAGGAATCAGCCTTTGATTTAATTTGTATCTCTATTTTTTCTCTATATTCTGTTTTATTGTTTTCTACTTTTTCTTTATTATTTCCTTCTTTTACTTACTTTGGGTTATTTCAATTTCATCTTTTTGTTTCTAGCTTTTCAAGCTTAAAGCACTGATTCTTTACCTATTTTTCTCTTTTAAAATAAGAATTTAGAAGTATAAAATGCCTCCCTAAGCATTGGTATACCTACATACCACACATTTTGATATGTCATGCTTTCCTTAATAGTTCAAATATTTTCTAATTTCCCTTGTGATGTCTTCATTGGCCCATAGCTATCCATAGCTATTTAAAATATTCTGTTTTGTTTCTAAATGACTGATATTTCTCTGATACCTTTTGATTAATGATTTCTGGTTTACTTCCATTGTGGTCAAAAATCATACTCTGATTTCAATATTTTTTTAATAATTTTTTAAATAATTATTTGTTCTGTGGCCCAGTATGTGGTCTACCTTGGTAAATATTCTATAGTCACTTGAAATGAAAGTATATTCCCACATTGTTGGGTGGAGCATTCTGTGAATGTCAATTAGGCTGTTATAGTCTGAATGTTTATATTTTCCCAAAATTCATATGTTGAAAGATAATAACCACTGTGATGATATTAAGAGGTGGAGACTTTGAGAGGTGATTAGATCATGAGGGAAGAGCCCTCATGAATGGGATTAGTGCCCTTATAAAAATAGAGTGTTGCCTTGTCTCTTCCACCGTGTGAGAACACAGCTAGAAGGTGCTGTCCATCTCTGAATGAGAAAGCAGGTCCTCACCAGACACTGAATCTGCTGGTGCCTTGCTCTTGGACTTCCCAGACTTAAGAACTGTGAGAAATAAATTTTTGGTGTTTATAACCTACCCAGACTCTGGTATTTTGTTGTAGCAGCTTGATGGGACTAAGACATAAGCCAAGTTGGTTGATTGGATCATTTTAGTCTTCTATAGCCATACTAAATTTCTATCAACAAACCAAGAAAGGATTGTTGAAATCTCCAACTATAATTGTGGATTTTGTTTTTTTTAGCTTTTGCTTTGAATAGTTTTTTTGATAAAAGATATTTATTATTTATACCATTGAAATTAGTCCTGTAAGAATAATATACACCATGTTTCTTTAAAAGGATCATTTTTTTTTTCAAATACAAGAGCTGTAAAAAGCAACAATGTCAACACAGAACAGTGGTCACATTACATACCTATTATTTGGTGTATAGACACTTATGGATTGAATGTCTTACATTTACTACTTCATCATTATAAAATGTCTCTCTTTATTCCTCCTTCTGAAGTCCATTTGTTTTATATTGAGAGAGCTATTTCAGCTTTCTTAAAATTAGTGTTTATGTGGTATATCTTTTACAATCCTTTTACTTGGAACCTATCTGTGTGTTTATGTTTAGTATAGTATGTACTTTATAAAGAAAGTGTAAATTTTTGGCTTGGGCTCCAACAGGTAAGGTGCTTACAAGTTATCACTCCTATCCTTAAAACAAACAAAAATCTGAACTGAAAATCAGTAACTTTTCTTGGCTCCAGCCACTTCTAATCTGAACAAACAGGTGGTTCATAGTACGATGTGCTTACCATGAGCAGAAGCCATGAACTGGTAGAAACATTTAAATTATAATTTTGAAGAAATGCCAGAGGCTTAGTATGGATTAACATGACATGGAGAAATTCCTGTAGTATTAGGGGGCCCTCCCTCCATACTTTTGTGGGTTTTACCTTCAGGAATACACCAGGTCCTCATAGTGAAGACTTGGGAAAGATTACTATTTGGCTATAGTAGAGGAAGAGAAGACTAATAATTGTGAAATATGGGCAGAACATTCTTCATAAAAAAGACCTACTCTCCAAGGGAAAAGACTTAACCAGAGCCTTATCCCAGGGAAGAGAGAATTTTCCCCACTCAAGCCCTCTCTAACCTTCCTGTATCACCTAAGGGGTGAGGGGGAAAGGCTAAAAAACACAGGCAACGAAAGAAAAAATAGACAAATGAGATTGTATCAAACTAAAGAGCTTCTGCACAGCAAAGGAAACAGTCAACAGAGTAAAAATCCAACCTAAAGAATTGCATAATACATTTGCAAACCATATATTTAATAAGGAGTTAACATCCAAAACATATAAGGAGCTCAAAAAATCAATAGTAGGAAAACAAATAAGTTGATTTAAAAATGACCAAAGGACCTGAATAGACATTTGACAAAAGAAGACATAGAAATGGTCAACAGGTATATGAAAAAATGCTCAACATCACTATCATCAGGGAAATGCAAACTAAAACCACAGTGAGATAGCATCACCACATACCTGTTAGAATGGCTATTATCAAAAAAAAAAAAAGACAAAAGTTAGCAATTGTTGGTGAAAATGTAGAAAAAAGGGAGCCCTCATACACTGTTGGTGAGAATGTAAATTAGTGCAGCCATTATGTAAAATACTATTAGATTTCTCTAAAAACTGAAAATAGAAATATCATATGATCCAGCAATCTAAATGCTGGGTATATATATGAAAAATGAAATCAGTGTGTTAAAGAGATATCTGCCTTTTCATGTTGATTACAGCATTATTAACACTAACCAAGATATGAAATCAACCTAGGTGTCCACCAACAGAAAGAATGGATAAAGAAAATATGGTATATATACACACTGGAGTACTATTTGGCCTTTAAAAAAGGAAGGAAATTCTGTCATTTGCAACAATATAGATGAACCTGGAGGACTTTGTTAAGTGAGATAAGCCAGACACAGAAAGACAAATACTGAATGATTTCACTTATAATATAGAATCTTAAAAAGTCAAACTCATAGAAATAAAGAGTTAAATGGTAGTTAACAGAGACTGAGGGGTAGAGACATAGGGGAGATGCTGGTCAAAGGATATAAAATTTCAGTTCGACAGAAGTAATAAATTCAAGAGATCTATTGCACATCATGGTAACTATAGTTAATAACCATGCATTGTATACTTGAAAATTGCTAAGAGGGTAGATTTTAAGTTTTCTCTGCATACAAAAAAAATGTTAAGTATGTCAGGAAATACATATGTTAAATAGTTTGGTTTAGTCATTCCACAATATATACATATATCAAAAGATTACATTTTACACCATAAAAATATATAAAATTTTTCCTTGTCAATTTAAAAGAAGGTAAATAAATAAAAGTCTTTGTCTGATCACTTGAGCTCAGGAGTTCGAGACCAGCCTGAGCAACAGCGAGACCCCATCTCTACCAAAAATAGAAAAAATTAGCCAGGTGTGGTGGTGTGAGGCTCAGGAGGCTGAGGCAGGAGGATCACTTAAGCCCAAGAGTTTGAGGTTGCATGAACTATGGTGACACCACTGCACTCTACCCAGGGCAACAGAGTGTGACTCTGTCTCAAAAAAAAAAAAAAGTCCTTATCTTAAAATCCAAATATCTCTGTAAGTCCTAGCTCTGTCTCCATTGACTGATTATTTTTCTAATTATGGATCACACTATTCTGGTTCTTGTCACATTTAGTACTATATGACTTAATGCTACACATCCTGAATAACAACAAGGTCTTATTCCATCTTCTGTTGCTCTAACAGAATACCACAGACTGAGTAATTTATAAAGAAAAGAAGTTTATTTCTCACAATTCCAGAGGTTGAGAAGTCCAAGAGCATGGCACAAGCATTTGGCTAGGATCATCCCATGGCAGAAGGGAAGAAGGTAGAAGGGCAAGAGAGAAAGTACAAGGGGCATACTGCCTTTTATAACAACCTGCTCTTGCAATAACTAACCACTCCAAAGATAATGACATTAATCCATTCATCAGGGCTATGTCCAAATACTCTTCACCTCATAACACTTTTGCACTGGGGATTAAGCTTCCAACACATTAATTTAGGCAATATAGTTAAACCATAGCAATAAATATCTGAATTTTTTTTGTATTGAGTTTTGTTTTAGAAAGTAGTATAATTATTTATGGACTACTTGATCTCTTAAAACTTGTTTTTATTCTTTGTAAAGGTGGATCAAAAGTAGTGTTTATTTTAGATGTGGTTTAGCCCTGCAACTAACCTTTCTGACTTTGTCCATGTTTCTCAGTGGTCAAAAAGGACCCTCCATTGTGGATGACCAGAGGTCAAATATCTCTTCAGCTTATAACTCCCTGGTTGTTCTTTGCCTGGCCCTGTGAAGTTTCACTGTATATGTATACAAATTAGGATTCAGAAAAGGCTCAAGTAAATTTCATGGAAATTCTCAAAGCTTTTTTCTTTCTTTCTTTCTTTCTTTTTTTTTTTTTTTTGTTTATTTAGCTCTCTCTTTTCACTACTCTGCTTTGCATTTTCCAGCTAATGCAGACCCATTGAATTCTGATATCAGTCTCCTTAACTCAATAAGACCAACCTGCTCTACTTCAAATATCCCTCCCTATACCTCATTCCAGAATGTGCTTCCAGGCATAAAACTAGGTAATTGTTTGGTAGGATTCATTTCATTTGTTTCCTTTCTCTCAGGAATCACAGCCTTTCATGCCTGTGGCCCAATGTTTAATAAGAGTTGTTTCATACATTTTACCTAGGTTTCTAGTTGCTTATGGCAGGAGAATAAGTCTGTTTTCTTAGAACAGCATTGCCAGAAAGAAAAGTCTAACATTGTACTTTGACTTATTTTTTCACTAAGTTGGCATAATGGAATAATAATAATAATACACTTATAATGTGTCTGGTACTATGATAAGCACCTTTTGAAAAATCTCATATGGTCATGACAAAAATACTACAAAGCACATCTATTAGAAGGCCAAATTCCAGGACACTGGTAACACCAAATGTGGAGCAAAATGAACTCTTATTCATTTCTGGTAGGAATGCAAAATGGTACAACCACTTTAGAAGGCAATTAAACATCTTCTTATAAAGCTAAACATACTCTTACCATACGATCCAGCAACCATGCTGTTTGTATTTACCCAACTGAAATGAAAACAGTTTTATTTATAATTGCCAAAACTTGGAAGCAACCAAGATGACCTTTAGTAGGTGAATGAATAAATAAGCTGTGGTGCATCCAGACAGTGGAATACAGAACCAAAAAGAAATAAGTTATCAAGCCATGAACAAACCTTATATGCATATTACTAAGTGAAATAAGCCAATATGAAAAATTTATGTATACTACATAACTCCAACTACATGACATTCTGGAAAAGGCAAAAACATACAGACAGTAAATAGATCAAAGGTTGGAGGGAAGGAGATATGAATATGCAGAGCACAGAGGATTTTTATGGCAGTAAAAATACTCTGTATGGTTCTATAATGGTGGATACATGTCATTATACATTTGTCCAAACCTATAGAATGTACATCAGGAGTAAACCCTTAACATAAACTACAGACTTTGAGTAATGATGTGTCAATGTAGGTTCACCAACTGTATAATAACAAATGTACCACTCTGGTGGGAGATGTTGATAATGAGGGGGGGCAGGGAAGAGGTATATGGGAAATCTCTATACCTTTCTGCCAATTTTGCTGTGAGCTCAAAACTGCTCTAAAAAAGTGAAGTCTTTATAAAAACAAGTACTATGAAGGATGCTTTATCAGCACCATTTTATAAATGTGGAAAATGGACTTGGAGGAATGAAATACCCTGGTAAAGATCACATAACTAAAAAGTGACAAATTTGCAACTCAGTCAAATCCACATTTGCCTTATCCCACAGCCTTACCTCTTAAACACCTCACTTTTCTGTCCTTTGATTGACTTGGTACTGTGTGATCTATAGGCTTTTCTTACTTTTTCACATCATCATGAAGATCACATGGCTTGATTCAATTTATAATAAATTTCATATTAACTAACTCCCTCAAATGAAAAATATCTTGATGTGGCAGAGAAGTGGTCCAAAGAGAAACAAGGAGAAATCAATCCATCTTAAATAAAAGTCCTTATATTTGGTCTTAAATTTGGACTGGTAGAATTTATACTCTCAATCATAAGCTGCTTAAATGGCACTTATAAAAGTAACAATAAGTATCTCTGAAAAGAATTACGAAGGCCTAAAAATTATTTAAACATCTGGAATAAAGTTCCATTTCTCTATCTCAAGACAACATTTTAGTGTAAAATGTATGGGGACTTTGGGAATTGAAAGAGAATGGAATATCAGCAATTCTAGATCTAATTTTTTGAATGAACTGTCTGCTGCATGAAGATGTTTAGTCATAGGAGGTCAGCTGATGCTGAGGCAATCAATGCAATTGTCATTATCAATGGGTGACTAGAGTCTGACGACAGTAACATGACAGCCTAGAAGCATAAAAATCCATTCACTACGGAAGTGAGAATCTGTGCATATACACAAAATGTGCTGGTTTTTAGATTATTCCACTAATTTCCCGACTCTATAAACATAATCACCTATAATTGCAGACTCTAAACTTTTTATCTCTGACGACAATGTTTGAAGCAGAAATGACACAAGCATATTTTCAGAAGATGCTTTAGCATGGAGATGTAAAACCAAGGACAGCATAAGGGGAAGGTTTGAACTCTTCCAATAATGAGCAGAAATGCATACTTTTAAAACCGAACAGGGTTTTAAAATTTTATTTTCTTTTTTAACTGAATTTTCCTTAAGATGACATCTTTTAAAACCTCATTATTAATGCATGATAAACTTAAAATCTTATACCATTCTTAATTAAAATCAGAAGGTAAAGCACTTTTTGCAGTAAATTCTATAAAATGAGATTATATAACTTATTATTTTTGTGTCTAATATTTCAGTTTCATCTGAGGGAGGAGAGATGGTTATATTAATATAAATTTTAAAAGTCAGAGATAAAACTAAAATAGTAGGGTAGTAAATTTCCCCTTTTAGTCATCTTCACAACAAACTCTAGTATATTCATGGTAAAAACTCCTGAAATGACTTCTAGATTGTAATTAGAATACTATTTCTAAATGCAAACTTAGTGCCTTTCTTCTAATTGTCATAACAGAGAAAACAGTTCATTAATTCTTGCAGTATCACTGACATGTAACCAGAGGCACAAAATTATCAATCTTATATAGCTATATATAATCAAACTCATGTAACTTTCTGACTACTGTTATTGAGTTCATATTACTTCATGTTTACATTTTACATTTAAAATATGTTCTGTGTTCTGTTAAATTAAGTTTAGCCTAAAGCTGTCTTCCTTACGTACTTTAAGTTCAGCCTAAAGGTTGCTCTGCGCATAGTGAACTATAATCCAACTGGATGTGTAAACAGTCTGTAACCTACCCCTGCTCCAATCACCTAGCTTTGGCTTATCAAAGGCAACCAATTGTTCAAGACATGTTCAAATAAGGCAAACCAATTGAGCTGTAACCAATCCAGCTGTTTCTGTACCTCATTTCTGTTTTCTGTACGTCACTTGTAGCTAAAAGATTTTCTGTCCATAAATCTTCTTCAACCACCTGGCAGCATTGGAGTCTCTCTGAACCTATTCTGGTTTGAGGGTTGCCCAATTTATAAATTGTTCTTTGCTCAATTAAACTCTATTAAATTTAATTTGTCTAAGGCTTTTCTTTTAACAGATGGTGTCAGAAGTTGGATCTGAAGTAGACCTTCCCCTGGGAGCATTGAGTGACCAAGCATGGTACCTGCCGGGCCCATTGTGCCCATTGCTGTCTCACAGCAGCTGTGGATCATGGGTAAGTTCTCTCTTGAATTCCAAAGCTCCACAAATTGTGTTTTGAGCTCTCTCAGGTTTGTTTAAGCAAATATTTTATCTGAACTGAGTTCAGAAGTCACAACAGAAACTGCACTGGGTCCAGGATCAGATTGGATCTGATAATTAACTGGCTTGGATCTCGTTAGAGGCCTCAGATGTGTGACTAGGTCAGACAAAAACTGGCAGTAACTTGCAATATTATAGGGGGCGCAAGCTCCAGCTTTCAGGAATTTGCAGGGATTTTTATATTCTATTCCCTGCGTATCTTTTTCTTGTGCACTTAGGTAGGGAAAAATCATTGGCTAAGTTGATCATAGAAACTGAGAGACAAAGCCAAGATTCAAGGTAAAAATTACATTCTTAATTTCTGAAGAACTGAGTACTCTCTAGCTACTCCTACCTATATATGTATAACCATTAGGCCCCAGAAGCTGCAAATGCTTACAGAAATGGTGAGCTTTTACTAAAGTCAATTTAAAATTACAGTGTCACATTCCAAATAAACAGCACTTCACTTTATGAAGTACATTTGAAAATGAGAGTCCCTGAATTAGTCTCATCCAGGGATGCCTATTGATGTGCAGAAGCTTCTAAAAATATTTCAATATTTTTATTTTCTTTTTTAAAAATCTCTTTATTATTAAAATTCTGATATACCTGGGTATATGCTATCACTTATAATTATGGTCATTATGTTAAATTATTGTAGACCACAGAAATAACAAAATTTCATTATTGGTTGTGTCTTCAACTATGACCGTTTTAAGTCATTACCAAAGTTAATTGCTTAATTTTGATGCAATTTCTGAAAATTCTTCACAAGCAAGTAAAATCCTATTGTGTCTTCAAGGAGGTTCATAAAAGGACCCTAACAGGTCCTTTACAGGTTCCTGATAACATTAGGATCATAGCATTTGGACTGGGAAAGAATTCCCAGAACTCTAATAAAGAGACTGACTGATTTTTAAACTGCTAACCCAAGCAGGACAAGAATTAATTGAATACCAAGAAAATACTTTGCCAGATTTTCGTGCTAAATCAGCCAATACTGAAATAGTTTAGATATGCAATTTGAATGAACTCCATTGTTCAAGTCAAATTACCTGTGATAAGCCATTTAATAAACAATGATTTGCACTTGAACCAAAGAAACAAAATTAATATTTAAGAGGATATAAGTTCAGTGTTAAGCATGGACTCATGGAGAGCCTGGACAGCCACCTGGTCCTTCCTGAGTCCTAAAAAGCTTCCATTATTAAGAGCCCTGCATTGTATGACTCATCATGGGAGAGATAAAATAATCTAAACTAAAAGTGTGTGTGTATGGTGTGTGTGTGTGTGTGTGTGTGTGTGGTGACTGTTCTAAATTGCTAAAATGGCTTATGACCGATGTTTAGTTTGTCAAACCCATAACTTTGGAAGACAATGAAACCTTCAGGTACATTTCTTCTACTTGATGGACCATTTAAACATTTATAGAGGGATTTCATGCAATTGTCATTTTCAATGCATTGTTTTCTGATTGTACAGAAGCTTTCCCATGCTAGAAAGATGATGTTGTAATAGGAGCTAAAAGGTTATTAGGAAAAGTGTTTTCCTCATGGGACAATCTTGGAGAAATCTTCAATTATAGAGGTATTTGTTTCACTGGGCAAGTTGTAAAATAGTTAAATAAGGTATTACAGAAAACAGTAGAATTAGGCAAAGCTAACTAAATTGACTGGATTGCTTTGGTCAAAAGTATTGCAGATTGATGACAATAAGATCCACTTCTAGTAAAAACCATATAAGTTGATTCCTTATAGTCACTGGAAGGCCTATGCACTTAATAATAGAACCTCACGTATTTTCTGCTACTAAATGCTGATATGACTAAATGTTGTGATGGTTTAATGCATCATACCTAAGTGTATTTTCACTAGGTAAAGAAAGCTTTTCATGGTTCACTGAATAAGAACAATCAAAACCCTTCAGAATCTACAACCCAGAGACTGGGTCTTCTGAGAATGACATCAGAAAGTCTGCCCTTGCACCTTAAACTTGGGTTTGTAATCTCACAACTCAGAAGGGCCCCTTCTAGACTCTTGGAACTGTATACTCATTGGAGACCTAAAGGTAAAGCTAACCAGGGAATTTTCTCCCCAGAAGTAGATGACATCCTACGTGTGAACAACTTTATCCCAAGATAACGAAAACTCACTGTGATCATGAGACTCTTTTCTCTGTGTTTTCCTTGCTTTTGCCTCTTTGAACAATAGAACTGAAAAAGGGAGCCTCTTGTGTGCACTCATGGGATATGTTTTATTTGTGGAGGATTTCGCAGCCAACCTTACACGTGGACAAAGTTATGCCTTGATAG
Source organism: Cheirogaleus medius (assembly GCA_008086735.1). NCBI lineage: Eukaryota > Metazoa > Chordata > Mammalia > Primates > Cheirogaleidae > Cheirogaleus > Cheirogaleus medius. Next base: position 38,808,855 of record VBSM01000361.1, read on the forward strand.
ATGAAAGATGAAGGGCTAACGTGCATAAGACATTTTAATGGTATCTTTGTTGCTGGACAATCAGTCAGAAACAGAACATTAGTCCACTCCTCTTAACTTACATCATAGGGTAAAGAGAAGACTGCCAGGAAGCCTTCACTCCTCTGGATGGACATCATTCGTTAGGTCTCTTTTTCCATAGTTTGAAGTAAATGAGGCAAGGATTAAAAATTTATTCCTCAAAATAGGCTCTATAGCAAATTATACTGCAAAGACTATGGTTACATATCAGATTTCAAATTCTCTTGATAAAGTTATGCTAGATAACAGAATTGCTCTGGATTATTTATTGGCTAACCAGAGAAGTATCTGTGCAGTTTCTGACACTTACTGTTGCACATAGAGGAATATATCAGGTATTATAGAGATCTAATTATAGGGGTTGGTGAACAGGCTGCTTGGTTGAAATGAGTAGACTCTTTATCTAATGCATTCTTTGATCTATTTGATTTTAGTTGATTTGGTTCATAGGGATCTGGCTATGGGGCATACTCCAATTCTTGGTTTTTACCCTCCTAATAGTCATTATAGCAGTCTCCCTATTCTCTCAAAAGTTTTAAATGTTTGCATGCAGCCATCGGTACAATGTCAAATGGTCTCTCTTTAACTGGAACAACAAAAATTTGAAGAAATGTATGATTATGAGAATCCTATAACTTATGAATGTTTTGCTGAGACCAGAAACCCAAAATAATGGTAACTGAGAGTGGCACTGAAGCCTAAGTTTTGGGTTCACTTTCACCTAAGTGTGAACCTGATCAAAATGGGGAACTTTTAAACAAAACTGTGGGAGGCCAGTGTTTTGGACTGAGCTTGTGCAGTAGGCCCCATTAGACCAGAGAAAACCAAAATGGAGTTACTCATAATAAATGCAACATAATCAAACTGAAACTTTAGAACAGACAAATCCTAAAACAGACCAGGTTTTATTTTTCTTCTGAAAAGAAAGAATTCCAACACAAAGAGGTCCCCTCTACTCTAACCCTTAAAAAAAAATAACCTGAAGTCATTGTTCCCACCTCACAAAACCCACTGTTCTGTTATTTCCCAGTGAGATCTGGGACCAAAGAAGTACATTTACAACAGTGACAGTGTGATATCAGTGCCTAAAGTTTTCGTCAGTCTCTCAAAAGTGGAAAATGATTAAATTAAGTTTAGCCTAAAGCTGCCTGCTTACATATTTTAAGTTCAGCGTAAAGGTTGTACTAACTGAATTATAACCTGTGTGGATGTGTAAACAGGCTGAAACCTACACCTGGGCCTATCACCAAGTTCTGGCCAGTCAAAGGTGGCCAACTGTTCAAACCATGTTGACATAAGGCAAACCCTGAGCTGTAACCAATCCAGCTGTTTCTGTACCTCACTTCCATTTTCTGTACTGTACTTTCCTTTTTCTGTCCATAAATCTTCTTCAACCACGTGGCAGCACTAGAGTCTCTCTGAACCTATTCTGGTTTGGGTGCTACCCAATCACAAATGGTTCTTTGCTCAATTAAACTGTTAAATTTAATTTGTCTAAGGTGTTTCTTTTAACAGTTCCATCTAGAAAACAGCAAATTTTACCCACATACCAATTTTTGAATCGGGGTCTGTATCTCTCAGATTTAAATGTTTGTCACATTTCTCTCTCACATCCTTAGGTATGGCATTAGAAAAGTGGCACTTTAGGGGTGTTATGGGGTAAGCAAAATCTCTCCTCATTAAAGCGACCCATGTACTAAGAAATATGGATACAAATTTGGATATCCAAATTTGGATAGTTCTGTTTCCAGAATAATAAATGAAAACTTTTTCTTAAGAGACAGTGACATCTTTAACCCCTAAAACTGACTTACGGGAGCCTCTCCTACCTGAGCCACTGACTCAGTGTGTCATCATGGCTCTTCATTTCCTAGATTTAAATGAAAGTGCAGTTAATAGTGGCCCCATTCTATGAATGATACTATTCACTCTTCCCTTTGTCAAATGGAAACTGGATGGCCTGGGCAACATGATTAAAAACTGCCTATAGAACTGTCTGTCAACCTTCTTTTGAAGCTTAAAATAGGGAGACATGATAGGGAAAACAAACAGTCCTTTAAACTGAAGTAAGTGGTGACAGTAAAATTCCATTTTTATTCAGCTTCACATCATTGTGGGTAGACATCAAATGCAGCTTCCTTTAGGCTCCAGTTATTAATAAAGTGCTCCTGCTACATATTCATGGAGACCATTCTTTTATAGGACTGGACATGAGAATGTCCATCATTAACTCCTGCAACCTGCCTTACAATCTAACAGCTGCCCCCAGAACTACTTGGTAAGTTCCTTCCAAGAAGAGGATGCTCAGAGTAGGGACAATTTCAAAGTCTGACTCCCTGGAGAGGTGAATACCCTAACCCTCCTAATTTCCAGGAAGCTGCTCTAAAGGACTATATCAACCTCAACATCATGAAAAATAAATGGATAACTTGTAGGTAACGGTATAAAAAAGATCATTTCCAACCCCACTAAAAACTTCAGAATTCTTGCATCCTGTCTCATACTTTACAGACAAAGAGTCTGAGCTCAGGAGATAGGATTGAGTGACTCCCTCAACTGGTTAGTGGCAGAGCTAGCCCATACAAACAGCCTGGCTCCCAACTAAGCACATTCCCCACTAAAAAAACACTGTCTTCTTTCCTTGGAAGTAAAAAGAAATTTCTCAACAACAACAAGGTGCTGTTTAAGAAAAAGCTATGCGTAATGACTCCAAAATTCTATGTGAGCCTCACAACCTTTCACTTTATCCTGCATGTCTCTTTGGGCTTGTCTGTTAAATGTGTAATAGGGAAATAATGTACCTGAGAGGAAACAGAGACAAAGACTTGCCGCTATAATGGATTACCAACATGGATTTTCTGAATGCATAAACATTTGCAATAAAGGGATCTCAATCAAAAACAGGTATCAGATCAAATGGCTTCATTTTAGCAGCATTAACCAAGAGAGTTTCCATTTATCTTAATCACTTATTTAAGGCCACACAATAAAAGAAGGTAATTACACTTATGAAAAAGTGGATAATATGAGAAAAACACATTTAAAGTTTCACCTATCCAGAAGCATTAATGTAAATAACTGAAAAGAATACAAAAAATTTCTAAGTTTATGTATAAAGAAATCACATTACTTGAGCAGTTGAAATCAGCTTTAACAGCTAGGACTTAGTATTAGGAAATTTTTCATAAGAAAAATGATATCTCAGCTTGTAATTTCCAATTGCAAATAAAATACTACAGCTGGAAAAATATACATATTGGAATTCATAAAATTCCCATGAAAACAAGAGAGGAAGTCCTCTCCTTGCTTGAAATCAATGTGGAAAAGACATTAAGTACTGTCATGATCTAAACTGAAGCCTGATATCCTTACCCTATTATTAATGTGGAAATAGTGACTTAAAAGGTAAAAACAATTGCATAAGAGCAGTTTTCAGCTTATAAAATATTAAATGCTAAGCATCCAAAATAAGCACTAAAAAATAATATTAGCATTACTAAATAGATGGCATTTATATAATCATTCTTTACTAACACGAAAGAGGAAGTCATGGTTTAAAACAATTATCAAAAGAAAGTAAATGTTTCTTTGAACAATAAGAACTTGTTAATATTTAAGATATAGTGATCAGGCCCATGAATGTCTAACCATAAAATATGTGGAATACATTCTTGGGTAATATAGGATGGAAGCTTGGATGATAATTATTTTCTTAGTAATTCTCAGTTTTTCACTACCCATCTTGGATACCACAAAGAAAAATTTAGTAACTTATGAATAAATGAATATCGCCCAATAAACCTAGTTGTGAACATCCTCAAATAAGAAAAGAAATATGAAAAGAAAACCACAAATCTTGGATGACCACTTTACCAACCTCAGTGGGAAAATGGAAGGAAAAAACTGATTGAGAGAATTAAAAAAAAAAAAAACTTA
>VBSM01000361.1:38818599-38836903 GCA_008086735.1 Cheirogaleus medius
AAAAAAAAAAAAGAAAGTTATTTTGGAAAGTAAAGAATATAATGTTACTATAATATACTTGATAAAAATCAATGACTAAAAATAGTTAAAAATAATTGACATTTTGGCTTCCTTCATCCATCTACTTAATCTACACTTATTGAATACCTTCCATTTGCTAACTGCTGAGAAAAAAAAAACTGAAACCTGAAGTTTAGGTCCCAATCTTAATGGAATTTACCTTCTATTAAGAAGAGTGAGCTTGTTCTAGAATTTTAAGAAATATTTTAAAACTTGCTAAAAACCAAAAATAATAAAAATGTGAATAAACAGCTTCTAACCTTAGCTATTTGCATTCTAAAGATAAAAGCGCATTAACATGCAATACTTTCCTAAAATCTACTTTTAAAAACGTCATGAATTTTCTCTTTTAGATAACAGTAAAAGACCAACAGAAAATACTAAATGGGCAAGAAGTCTTTTTTATTCCAAGCGTTTGGTCCAGGGGATGGGGTGGAATGGATGGTATTAAGGGAGTCAAAGGTCCTGAACAAGAAAGAATGCAATGAGCATTCCCCTCATTCCCTACATGTGCAGCAGTGACATCTAGGAAACACACACACAAAATAAATATGTAGCATATCAGTTAAGAACATGAATTCTAGACTCAGTCTCCTTGTGTCCAAATTTTGACTTGGACACATAGAATCTACACAGCCTTGATGATCCTGGAAGGGGGTAAAGCAAAATGGCTGAATGAAAACCTCCAGCATGCGTCCCTCCACACTAACACCTAATTCAACAACTATCCCCATAAGAAAGCACCTTGAGAAGAACCAAAAACCAGATGAGCAATCATACTACCTGGTTTTAACATTATACCAAGGAAAGAGGCACTGAAGAGGACATTGCCTATGCATCTCCTCCCCCAACCCCCAGCAGTGCCACGCCAGCATGCTAAATGGAGAATCCAGATGCCCAGAGGAGAGAGAGTAAAGTGACTGTGGGGCTTTGTATTAAAACTCATGGCCACCATAGACCAGGAGAACACAGCACAGAGCAGAATTCTGCTGGTCACCACGGAGGGAGCATTTTGAGCAGTTTGACCAGAGAAAAATTCTCCAGCCAAGTTCCAGCTAGCTGCATGATCAGCAGAAAAAGAGAAGCCTGGGGCCTGGATTAAATCTGTAAAGCAGTTGGGCCACAAGGGCTACAGTCCTTGTGCAATGCCTGTGGCTGCGCTGGCTGGGAGCCAGCAGACTCGGGGTGCACATGATCCAGTGAAACACCAGCAGCTGTGGCCAAGCCAGTGCCTTTGTCACCCCTCCCACAACTCCAGGCAGTGCTGCTCAGGGACAGTCTTCTTCCACTTGAGAAAAGTAAAAGGAAGAGCTCAGAGGACTTTGTTTTATAATGTGAGTACCAGCTTAGCCATAGTAAAATAAGGTGCCAAGTAGACCCCTGAGACCTCTGAGTCCAGGCCTTGAAGGGAAGGATTCAATACTGGTAGGATTCACCACCTGCTGACTAAAGCGCCCTTGAGCTTTGAGTAAACATCAGAGGTAGCCAGGCAACAGTCATTACTGGCTTTAGGTGAGACTGAGCTGGATTCAGGCATAACTTGGTGCTGGTGGCCATGAGGGTGCCTACATCACTGCTCCAACTCCAGCAGCCCAGCACAGAGAGTGAGGGAAGAGAGTGAGAGATTTTGTCTGATACTCCAGGGAATTCTCTTATATCTTATCCAGACTCTCCAAGGTAGTACCACCAGGAATCTGCAAGAGTCATAGGATTACTAGGCTTGGGGCATCCCTATTGCTGATATAGCTGCAGTAACCAGAGACTTATACTGCAACACTCAATTTAATTTGAGTATCTGGAAAGCCTTCTCAAGACGGACAGGTTAAAAAAAAACCAGACTGTGAAGAATAAAATACCTAACTCTTCAATGCCCAGACATCGATGAACATGCTGAAGTATCAAGAACATGCAGGAAAACAAGACCTCACCAAATGAACTAAATAAGGTACCAGTAACCAATCTCAGAGTGATGGAGACAAGTGACCTTTCAGGTGACCTTTCAGACAAAGAATTCAAAATAGCTGTACTGAAGGAGCTCAATGAATTTCAAGACAACATAGAAAGGAATTTAGAAGCATATCAGAGAAATTTAACAAAGAGATTGAAATAAAAAAAATCAAGCAGAAATTCTAGAGCTTAACAATTCAATTAACAAACTGAGAAATGCATCACAGTCTCTCAACAGCAGAATTGACCAAGTAGAAGACAGAATTAGTGACCTTAAAGACAGGTTATTTGAAAATACACAGTCAGAAAAGAAAACAGAAAAAAGAATAAACAAGAATGAAGCACCACCTATGCTATCTAGAAAATAGCCCTAAAAGAGCAAATCTAAGAGTTATTGGCCTTAAAGAGGAGGTAGAGAAAGAGACTGGGGTAGAAAGCTTATTATTTCAAAGAAATAATAACAGAGAACTTTCCAAACCTAGAGAAAGATATCAATATTCAGGTACAAGAAGATCATAGAACACCAAGCAGATTCAACCCCAACAAGACTAGCTCAAGGCATTTAATAATCAAGGTCCCATAAGCGACGGATAAAGAAAAAATTCTAAGATAAAAGAAAAAACTAACATGTAAAGGAGCTCTAAGACATCTGGCAGCAGATTCCTCAGTGGAAACCTTACAGGCCAGTAGAGAGTGGCATGACATATTCCAAGTGCTGACAAAAAAAAAACTTTAACCCTAGAATATTATATCCTACAAAAATATCCTTCAAACATGGAAGGAGAAATAAAGACTTTCCCAAACAAACAGAAGCTGAGGGATTTCATCAACATCAGACCTGTCCTACAAGTTATGCTAAAAGGAGTTCTTCAGTCTGAATGAAAAGGATGTTAATGAACAATAAATCATCTGAAGGCATACAACTCAGTAACAGCAAGGACACAAATATAGAATACCCTATTGCTGTAATGGTGGCATATAAACCACTTATATCTTGAGTAGGAGAACTAAAAGATCAGCCTATCAAAAATAACAACAATGACTTTTTGAGAGATAGATAATATAAAAAGGTATGGATGGAAATAACAAAAAGTGAAAAAGCAGGGGGTATGGAGTTATATGGTAGAATTTCTGTTAGATTTCTCTTTGCTTGTTTGTTTATGTGCAGAGTTGCCATATAATTAAAATAATTGATTATAAAATGTTTTGTAAGCCTCATGGTAATCTCAAATAAAAAAAAAATAGCAGATGCAAAAAAAAAAAAGAAAGAAAGAAAGAAAAGAAAAACAAGAAATTAACATGTTAACTCCCATGTGAATTGTATTTAACTCATGCTGATTTTGAGCCCAGGGCCTCATGAAGCAAAACCTGGGCAAAACCCTACAGTTGGTTTGTGAAAATCTTACTTGTTGAGGTTCTTATGGTTACAATTAATATTGACAAGTTAATTCTAAAAACATAGATTAAATGAATAGGAGTCAATAAATTTCATTTTTCATTAAATTAGAAAGGATCATTTCATTTTCAGAGTTTTTATTCTATTTTCATAATAAAACACCATGGCCCCAAGAAAAAGTATTTTTTTTCTAGTGTGGCAGTTAAAACACATTACCAGAGAAAATCATTCGTAACAAAGGAAGACAGGAGGAAAGAAAGAAAGAGAGGACCAGAAAACAAATAACAACATGGCAGTAGTAAGTCCTTATCTATCAATAATAACACTGAATGTGAATGGACTAAATTCTCCAATCAAAAGACAAAGAATGGTTGAATGGATTAAAAAAACAAGAGCCAACTATATGTTGCCTGCAAGAAATACATTTCACCTATAAAGACACACATAGACTGCAAATAGAGGGATGGAAAAAGATATTCCATGCAAATGGAAACCAAAAAAGAGCAGGAGTAGCAACACTTCTATCAGATAAAATAGATTTCAGGACAAAAACCGTAAAAAGAGACAAAGAAGGTCATTATACAATGATAAAAAAGTCAAGTCAGCAAGGGGATATGATAATCTAAATATATATGCATCCAACACTGGAGCACCCAGATACATAAAGCAAATATTACCAGAGCTAGGGAGAGAGATACACCCTAATACAATAATCATTGGAGACACCAACACTCCACTTTCAAAAATCAACAAGGAAACATTGGACTTAATCTGCACTATAGACCAAATGTACCTAATAAATATTTACAGAATATTTCATCTGACAGCCGCAGAATTCATAGTCTTCTCCTCAGCTCATGGATTATTTATTCTCAAGGATAGACCATATATTAGGCCACAAAACAAGACTGAAAAAAATCAAAAAAATTGAAATCATACTAAATATTTTCTCTAACCACAATGGAATAAAATTAGAAAGCAATAACAAGAAGAACACTGGAAAATATACAAACACACAGAAATTAAACAATATGCTCTTGAATAACCAGTATGTCAATGAAGAGATTAAGAAGAAAATTTTAAAAATTCTCCAAACAAATGAAAATGAAAACACAACATATCAAAACCTATGGGATATAGTAAAAGCAGTAATAATAGGAAAGTTTATAGCAATAAGTGCCTACATCAAAAAAGTAGAAAAATTTCAAATAAACAACCTAACAGTGCATCTTAGAAAACTAGAAAAACAAGAGCAAACCATACTCAAAATTTGGTTTTGGTAGAAGAAACCAAATAATAAAGATCAGAGCAGAAATAAATGAAAATGAAACCAAAAAAAAAAAAAAAGAACAAAAAATCAACAAAACAAAAAGTTGATTTTTTAAAAGATAAACAAAGTAGACATACTTTTAGCCAGACTAAGAAAACAAGAGAGAAGATCCAAATAAATAAAATTAGAGATGAAAAAGGAGATATTACAGCTGATACTACAGAAATCCAAAGGATCATTAGAGACTACTATCACCAACTATATGCCAATAAATTGGAAAACCTAAAAGAAATGGATAAATTCCTACAAATGTACAACCTACCAGGATTGAACCAGGAAGAAATCCAAAATCTGAATAAATTCATAGTAAGTAACAACATAGAAGCAAAAATAAAATGTCTCCCATCAAAAAAAAGCCCAGGACCTGATGGCTTCACTCCTGAATTCTACCAAGCATTCAAATAAGTACTAATTCTAATCCTACTTAAACTATTCCAAAAAATGGAGGAGGGAGAGATACTCCCAGACTCATTCTACAAGGCCTGTATCAGCCTGCTACCAAAACAGACAAAGACCCAACAAAAAAATGAAAACTATAAGCCAATATCTCTGAAGAACATAGAGGTAATAATCCTCAACAAAATACTGGCAAATTGACTTCAACAATACATTAAAAAGATTATTCATCATGATCAGTGGGATTCATCGCAGGAATGTAAGGATAGATCAATATAAGCAAGTCAATCAATGTGATACATCGTATCAACAGAAAGAAGGACAAAAAACATATGATCATTTCACCTAATGCTGAAAAAGCATTCAATAATGTTTAATACCATTTCATGATAAAATCTCTGAAAAGAATAGAATGGGAATAGAAGGAACTTACCTCATCACGATAAAAGCCATACATGACAGACCCACAGCTAGTATTATACGGAATGGGGAAAAACTGAAAGCCTTTCCTCTAAGATCTGGAACAAGACAAGATGCCCCCTTTCACCACTGTTATTCAGCGTAGTACTGGAAGTTCTAGCTAGAGCAATCAGATAAGGGGAAAAATAATGAAGGGCATCCAAATTGGAAAGGAAGAAGTCAAATTATCCTTGCTTGCAGATGATATGATCTTATATCTAGAAAAACCTAAAGACTCCACAAAATCACTATGAGAACTGATAAACAAATTCTGTAACATTGCAGGATACAAAATCAACATACAAAAATCAGTAGCATTAATATATGCCAAACAGTAAACAAACTGAAAAATAAACCAAGAAAGTAACCCCATTTATAATAGTTATAAATAAAATAAAATATCTAAGGATAAACTTAACCAAAAAAGTGAAAGTCTCTATAATGAAAACTATATATATAAAACATTGATGAAGAAAGTTGAAAAACACACCAAAAAATGGAAAGATATTCCATGCTCATGGATTGGAAGAATCAATATTGTTAAAATGTCCATACTACCCAAAGCAATCTACAGATTAGATGCAATCCCCATCAAAAACCAATGATATTCTTCACAGAAATAGAAAAACAATCCTAAAATTTATGTAGAACCACAAAAGACCCAGAATAGCTAAAGCCATCCTAAGCAAAAAGAACAAAACTGGAGAAATCACATTACCTCACTTCAAACTGTATTACAGAGCTGTAGTAACCAAAACAGGATGGCAATGGCATAAAACAGACACATAGACCAATAAAACAGAACAGAAAACCCAGAAATAAATCCATACATTTATAGTGAATTTATCTTTTACAAAGGTGCAAAGAACATACACTGGAGAAAAAAACAGTCTCTTCAATAAATGGTGCTGGCAAAACTGGATATCCATAAGCAGAAGAATGAAACTAGATCCTTATCTCTCACCATATACAAAAATAAAAACAAAATGGATTAAAGACTTAAATCTAAGACATGAAACTACTGAAATAAAACATTAGGGAAACACTTCAGGGCATTGCTCTGGACAAAGACTTCTTGAGTAATACCCACAAAGCACAGGCAATCAAAGCAAAATTGGACAAATGGGATCACATCAAGCTTAAAACCTTCTGCAAAGCAAAGGAAACAATCAACGAAGTGAAAAGACAACTCACAGAATGGGAGAAAATATTTGCAAACTACCCATATGACAAGGGACCAATAACTAGACTATATTAATATAAGGATCTCTAACAATTTTATAGGACAAAAATCAAATAATTCAATTTTAAAAATGGGCAAAGTATCTGAAGAGACATTTTTCAAAAGAAGACATACAAATGGCCAACAAGTACATGAAAAAATGCTCAACATCACTCATCATCAGAGAAATGCAAATAAAATCTATAATGAGATATTATCTTACCCTAGTTAAAATAGCTTTTATCAAAAAGACAGGCAATAATGAATGCTGGATAAAGATGTGAAGAAAGGAGAACCCTCATACACTGTTGGTGGGAATGTAAATTAGTGCAACCACTATGGAGAACAATACGGAGGTTCCTTAAAAAATTAAAAATGGAACTACCGTATGACCCAGCAATCCTACTGCTGGATATATATCCAAAGGATGAGAACTCACTATATTGAAAAGACATCTGCACTCCCACGTTTATTGCAGAACTATTCACAATAGCCTAAATATAGAATCAACCTTAGTGTTCTTCAATGGATAAATGGATAAAAAAGAACTGTGGTACATATACATAATGGAATAATATATAGTCACAAAAAAGAATGAAATCCTGCCATTTGCAACAATATAGATGGAACTGGAGAACAGTATGTTAAGTGAAATAAGCACAGCACAGAAAGACAAATCTCATATGTTCTCACTCATATGTGAGGGCTAAATATTAAAACAATTGATGTCATGGAGACAGAGAGTAGAATGATGGTTACCAGAGGCTGGGAAGGGTAGCAGAGAGGGAGGATAAAGTGGGGATGGTAAATGGGTGCAAAATTATAGTTAGATAGTTCGATAGAATGAACAATATTTGATAGCACAACAAAATGACTATAATCAACAATAAGTTATGGTATACTTTACAATAACTAGAGTGGAAATGGTATATTCCTAACACAAAGAAATGTTAAATGCCTGAGGTGATGGATACCCCAATTACCCTGATTTGATTAATTTACATTATATGCCTGTATCAAAACATCATATGTACTCTGTAAAGAAATACAACTATTATATACTCACAATAATTAAAAAAAATTTAAAAACAAAAAAATAAGAATTATTGTTATCCTGCTTAGCAGTAATGAATGCTATACTTATGAAGATTAGTGTCTTTCACTAATTAGTGTCACATCACTAGAAATTTTTTTACAAATATTATTTCTTTGAATATTTTATTTCTTTATGTATCTCTCTTTTTCTCTAGAAAACTTTGGATTTCAATATCTATCACTCATGTCACTAAATTTCTTTATAAAATCATTTTTAAAAAAGAATCTATATAGCCTTGTGTCATATAAACTCTGTATTTCAGTTCCTTCCTCTGTAAAATGAAAATAATTGCGCTCACATGGGTAGATTGTAAAAATGGACATAGTCCTTTACTCCTCCCTATAGCCACATCCATTTTAGCTCTTCCCACCTATTTCCTGTCTTCTTGACTACAAGCTGGCCTTGTGACTCTGTTGGCCAAAATAACTCATTGGAAGTGATACTGCATTAGCTTCAAGCCCAGGCCTCAAGAGCCATCACTCTCCTCCACTCTCTCCCTGGACTCTGCCTTTCCCATGGGAACACAATGTTTCCATCAGGGCAACATGCTGCTGGATGGTAAGCAATGGACCAGAGCCTATGGGTCAGTCCAGTGGTCCGAGCTCGGGCCCCAGAAATAGAACAATGCTGCCCACCTGACCCACAGCTGACAGAAGATAGACCAGCTTGGCTAGATAAGCAGAGCTACCCTGCTGACCCACAGACTAGTGGGTAGTATTAAATGATTAAGGTTTGGGAGTCTCTACATTTTAGGGTGATTTTTTTATATAGCATAAAGTTAACTGATATACATAAGATAGGGTTGATATGAGGCTTAAATAAATTCAAATAGTGCTTGGCATATAACTGCACTATGTAAGTACTTGCTATTGTTGTCAAAAAGAGATGAGACAATTTGCGTACAGACCCCTAACTCAAAGCCTGCGGGTCTTCTTGCTGGTTTGTATGCTGTTGATGGACCGCAGCACCGTGGCTGTGCCTGACAGCCAGCAGTCAAGCTCAGATCTCTGGGGTCTCTTCACTTCCACTGTAAGTGATTTTCATCAGAGCAGAATGCTTGACTAAACTCCTCCAAATTCACTCACTAATTGGCTGAGTGGAAGGAAATTATAAATGTATACAGTAAAAGATCAGGAAAGCCAACTATTTGATCATCACTTTAACTCATGATTCTTCCAAATAGTCTGGTTATTATCTTGACTTCTATTAATCATATGTTAAGTAACAACTCAAAGTGAATGATTCAGAAGTAAAGCTGGGAACTAATCTGATGAACAAGTTTTCTAATTGTCAGTAGTCCCTTTGGGGTATTCTCTTAGTCTCCTCAAGCTAGCAGCACAGAGACAGTCACTGTCTTTGGCCAGAAGGCCATGGTACTCTTTTGCATTTTATTATACCATATCACTTTTAATAGCTCCTTTAGCTATGTCAGAATTAGCTTATGCTTTTTCTCAATATAGTCCTTACTACCAACCTGTCTGTCCTTTTCAATACATTGTGATGCAGGGAAATTGCCTTATGCATGTGCATGAGATAAATTGTGAATAGCCTGCCAAGTCAATTTTATGCATTTAAATATGATGTTCTTATCTTTTCCTTATTAAACTTAGTTCTTGGGAATCTCAAGGCCTTTTACAGAAGATCCAAGTGCCCTTTGGTAATCGCCACCCACATTTCTTTTTATGATGTTGGTTCTTTTAGTTAATGTTTTCTTTTAAGTATAAAATTCGTTGCAGAGAATATTGGTGTTTCTTCCTTTCTCTTCTCCCCACCCCCACTCTCTCAGAATGTAAGTGACTTCGAGGTATAGTTTCTATTTCTCTATCTAACACAGTGTACTTAATTAATATAGAAATTTCACATCCAAATAAAGATGATTTGACTTAATTACAGTGTTAGGAAAAAACAAAAAATGTCTTATTCTTTTTAAAAAATCAATAACATCAGCCAGCATTTGAATGCAAAGAACAATAGCTGTTCTGCTTCAAACCAGACTCTATACTCCTAAAAGTTTGATGTACTGCAGGTCATCACACACATAAAGTATCCACTGCCCAAATAACAATGTATTGGGGGATTTATAGAAGTAGCATGTAAAAACAAATTTATGAAACTTGTATTGCAAATAATATTAGCACTTGAACACAATTTCTTCTTTTAACATTTTTTAAGAACTTAAAAGTCTTATGGGATTTACTAACTAGCATGTTCCTCATTCTGGAATTGCATGTGATCGTGCCACATTGAGACAAATACTTTCATGTATCAGTAAGGAAGTAGACTTGTACACTTCTGTAAACATTTAGAGGATTATCTTTTATACGTTAGTGAAGAAGGAGAATAACTTTTATAAGTTAGTATCCTCACTATCTTTTATCTTTTATAGAAGATGGGAAGAGAGCCTTCCTGTATGTTCATAAGACAAGTGGTTTGCACTGAGTTGATCACTTGTGTAGGCGTCAAAAAGCACATGGTCTCTAAATACATATATATATATTATGTATACACACACACATATCATGGGCTTTCATATATTAATATATCATCAACAGTTCTTTAGTACTTCTGAAACACTGTGACCTTCTTTTAAATTATTTTTAGAAAGCCATGGGAAAGTGAAGGTTCAACTGGCCCTACTGACCCCATATTCATTGAGAATTGATTCCTATAATCTGTCAAACAGCTGGTCCCAGTAGTAGACCAAGAAAATTTTGAACAGGATTTTCTTCTGCCTGGAATAATCGTACGAGAGTTGGCAGAGAAACCATGAAACATTATAGAATCTTGGACCTAAAGCTAGAAGAGATTTTTAAAGGATAAACCCTGACCCCGGTATTATATATTCTCCAGCCAAAGGGACCCTGTTAAAACTTAAATCACACAAAATCTTCCAATGTCTCATTTTCTCACTCAGAGTAAAAAGCAAAGCCTTTAAATGGCCTACAGAGCCCTATGCTACCATCCTCCTCCTCCTTTTCCCTCCACCTTGGCCTCACCTTCTGTTACTTTCTCACATTGACTCACCTCCCGCCTCACCGGCCTCCTTGCCAAGACATACTCCCACTGCATGACATTGTGTTCACTGTTCTCTCTACCTGGAATTTTTCTCCTCTCATTTCCATATGGCTCATGCCTATATCTCTTTTAGGTCTTTCCTCAAAAGTTACCTTCTCAGTGAGGTCTTTCGCTGATCACGCTAATTAACTTAAAAAAAAAAATCCACCCCCTGCATTCACTACATTTCCTACATTTCCTATCCCCTTTCAGTTTTTTTTTTCTGCATACCACTTATCACTTTCTAACATACCATATTTCATATTTATTTTGTTTTGTTCTTGCCTCACCCCATCAGAATATCACCTCCATATGCTCCATTTCTGTCTTGCACTGCTGTATCCCAAGAGCCAAAGCACTGCCTAGCACATTGTAGGCACTCAGTACACACTTACTGAATGAAGAATGAATATAAAACTGATGTTTAAAGTAGTTCATGATTTTCACAAAGTCACACCCTAGAAATCAGCAGCACAGCAGGACTAGACACCAATTTATACCCCCTTAATACAAATTAAATAATATGGCAGTAGCAATGTTAAAAACTAATTAATATAATTCAGGTGACAGTCTGAAACATAAGCCTACTAACATTTATATAGGCTTTTATTACTCAAAAACTTAATTCTCTTTTAATTCTCCTAAATCTCCTACCAAGCATAAATTAGTATCTCTATTTTACAGATTATAAACTTGGTGCTCAAAGAGGATAAAGGAAAAAATAGGTTAAGTTGGAAAGAGATCTGTTAAAGATGATCTGCCCTCTAAAAGAATGCTTCGTTTTGCAAAAAAGATGCACTGTAGAATTTCATTCAATGATAGCTCTCTTAGAACCAAAATTTAAAAATGCAATTCAATATTCCCACAACTTTTCAGATAAATTCTTAGGGCATAAAGCAAGTGTTCCATTAGTACCAGTTCATCTGGATTCCATCCCTCATTTTGCCTTTTATGAAAATACTTCTGAGGCCCAAGAATATTAGTATAACAGAATAATTTACTTTCTTTCCACATATTTGGATTTTATGTGGGTGTGCGTGCATGTGTGTGTGTCTGAGTGTGGGTGTGTGTATCTGTGTGCTTTTGTTTTGTTTCAATTTGAGAGGATTTACCAGTCTTTAAGGTCTGCGTCTGCTTTGAACAAATGTAATAACCCACAAAGTTATGTAGATTAAAAAAGAAAACAAAAAACAAAACAAAAGCCCCTCAGGGTAAACAAACAAAAAGTAACAGGAAAGAGAAAGGACAGCTATATTTAAAAATAATTAGCCGGGGAAAGAGCAAAAATTATCCCATGCAATTCTAACAATTTACAACAATACCCTGCCTGAAGCTGAGATTGTTTTCACAAGCAAGCTATACTTTTGACAATCCAAAGGCCTAGGAGAGAAAATTTGAGTAGCCCTCTCGCCTCAAAAGTCTGTAGTTGAAAGAGTTAGGTAGAGAATTTCATTGAGTTCTTCTGTGGGTTCCAAAGAAAGCAGTCTTAAAAGAAGTAATGAGTTTCATGGAATCATAAAGATGATGATTCCCAGGTGCTATGGTACCATTACCATGGTAATCCTAGGTGCTGTGATTTTCCCTTTCCAAACATATAGTGTCCTTATGAGCTTACACTTCACACAGCTGAGGAATAGAAGAGAAAAGTTTCCCACAAAGGCTTGTAGAGAGTACGGTCAAATGAGTCTCCCATTATTTTGACTGGTCTACCAATTGTTTCACTTGGCATCCTAGTTTAGATTTTTATCAAACCTAGTTAAGAATGCCCCAGGGCACAAGATGATTGCCTAGGGGCAGAGCACAATATGTTATAGAAAAAGAGGGAACTAATCCTCATTAATGAATTTAATCCAAACAATTTACAAAGTTAGCAATTGAAACAAAAGGCAACTTGACCTATCACAGTGAACTTTAAAAAAAAAAATTCTAACAGTACTATCAGAGGGAAATATCTCTTTGTTAAACATTCCAGGAATATGATATGTGGCTGTAGTTTGTGAAATCTTCATATTTTTTCCAGTAGCTTATAAACTGCTAATTTGCCTGGTTTAGATATTGGCATATTTCCTCTTAAACTCCAGTGAAGCAAATTCAAATGTCTACCATTTTTGCTAAGTATAGCCTTTACATCTACTTATAGGGAATTCATAGGCATGTGAAATATGAAATTTATCATATTCAATGACTCTAAGAATTAGAAAAGCTGGGCCTACAAGATATACTCAAGATACCTTGTATGGTCTGATTATTTGTGTTCCCCAAAATTCAAGTGTTGAAATCTTAATCTTCAAAAGGATGCCATTAGGAGATGTGGCCTTTGGAAGTGATGGGGTAATAGGGGCAGAGCCTTCATGGAGGGATTAATGCCCTTATACAAAAGGCCCCAGAAAGCTTCCTTGCCCTTTCTACTATGTGAGGACACAGAGAGAGGGTACCTTCTATGTAGAACAGATGCTCATGAGACATGGGATCTGCTGATGCTTTGATCTTGGACTTCCAGCCATCCATAACTTTAAGAAATGTTGTCATTTATAAACCACTCAGTTTATGGTATTTTTGTTATAGCAGTCTGAATGGAATAAGACAATACCTTAAGTGAATGTCTTTCTACCACAACTAGATAGAATACTCTTTGGAAATCCAACTAAAAACTTCTTTCATTGCTGAATCAATTACAATAACATCATAACTAGAAACTCATAAAAGTAAACTGACTTACAAGAAGAAAAATAAAAGTCTAGGATTTTTTCTATGTGTGATGCATTTACCACAGAGACTTTCGGTTTTAAGGTCAAGAAAATTTGTCTAGGATAAGAATGTATACTATACTACACAAGTTAAGTACTGATGCAACAGCTATTTTTATCAAAATAGAGAGTAAGTTAATTGATTACAGGCAAAAACCCTAAAAATAAGGTTTACTAATGTAGTAATTGGAAAATATGAGTGTGTAACAAATTATCTGCAAATATAACAGTACCAAATTTTTTAGGACTTAAACCATGCATGCATAAATTGTAGAATATTTATAGGCAATTTATAACCTTGCAAATTAAAGAGGTTTTTTTTTTTATTAGAACATTGAAACACCCTTAACAAAATTTTTTAAAAAAATAAAAAAGAAAAGAAAATTCATAGGTTCTTAGGATCCAAGTAGATCACCTGTACCTTCAGTGTCTTCAGTTAGCATTATATTTAAGTCATTTTAGGAAGAGAAATATCAATTAGCAACTACTACAGAAAATGCTTTAACAACCATCCCTGAAAGTCTACTGCAGTTGTTAATTATAAATTTTAATTTTTACATACTTACTTTTTCTCAAAACTAACTAAAATTAGTTTCCTGATTCATCTAGATGGAGATGAACAGCAAGGCATATGCTTATGTAAGAGTTTAGAATGCAAAAACTTTATTTCCTGATATGACCTGAAAATAAGGGTTTTATGTATTACCCATTTTCCAAGTATTAGAATGCACTAACCTTACATTCAATGAAATTTAAACTTGGCAGCAGGGGAGAGGGATGGAATCAAAACCATCTAGAAATTTTCATTAGACCAGTGTCCCAATTATGGACATCATTTTGCATAGCACTACAGTCTATGGCAGAGAACAGAGGAGAGTTCTATGGTCAACAGAAAATGTATTGAATCACCCCTCAAACTCTGCCCTTTCAAAGTTGAATAATCTCAATAAATTACACTTTCCTTGGGTCTTATTTATTAACCCTTTAATCATCTTTGAGGTTCTCCTCTGAACAACTTCCAAGTGTTCATTCTTCTCTGGCTTGTGATTTTGAATAACTTACTTGATCAAATGTCAAAGGAGGTCGTTATTAGTCTCATAGAATAATTTCAAAAATAGATATACTCTTAAAAATCATGACTTAAATGAAACCTACATATGTCAAAACATTTAGCTCTACCACTCTCAATAAAATAGGTTACCAAAAGTAAATTCTTTTACAAGTGTTTCACTATTTATAAAAAAGGGTTTTATTTAAAATATATGTTGTAAGTTTACTTCATTTATCTTAACTGTTTGGAGAGGTACAAAGAAGAAATTGATTTTGAATGTTCATTGGCTACACTCTTGTTTTAGTAACACCCATTAAATTATGAGTGTGAAAATGTTTATAGCAAAAGTCAATTTCTTATTAAAATATACATCTATTATTGATAGGACCTTTTCATGGGAAGTGCACTTTTTTTTTTACTAGCACACATACCTATTATTGATGTGACCTTTTGAAGGAAGGTTCACATATTTTTTTTATTAACACACATACCTAATATGACATTTTGACATGCATGATATTTTGGTGGGAAGATCCTTAACCCCTTGTTCTCAGGCCTACATGAACAGGAAAAGGAATCCAGTTCCCCTCTCTACCTAGTCTATTTTTTAATGTTTTTTTTTTCTTTTCTGTCCTCTAGATGGGGTTGGGAGACGGCAATGGAATTGAAACAGGTGGCTTTAATCTACTCAGTCTGGAAACCATTCCAGCCATCTCAGTTTCTCAGATTCACATCAGCCCACAACTTAATGCCCAAGTTTAGTTGGATGATTTCCAACAACATCCTTGGCCTTTCACTGTCCCTAATCAGGGACACTTTAAGCAAAGTATGGGGATGTTAATACATGTTAGTAAATTCTTTGACACTCCTCCCATCAAAAAGTATTATTAACAAAGCAATTTACTTCTAAAGAATAGCATATGACAGAAATGACCATATATAACTTCCAAGGCCAGATTAGAAAAGGTCCTTGGGCTTTTGCCTGGCTCTCTCCCTTGGAACATACACTGTGGGAGCCCCTAGCTGCTGTGTTATGTGTCCCACTACTCTGAAGCTGCAATGCTGGAGATGTCACGTGGAGAGACCACAAAGAGAAAGACAGAGATGCCAAGGAGCCTGAGCTCTTTTTGTCTCCAAGTGTTTGAATCTTCCCAGACAACAGCCAGCCTCACCACCAGACCTGTGAGTGAGCAACCTTCAGATGGTGCCAGCCCAGCTTTCAAGCCACTTTAATAGAATAAATAAGCAAATCCTTGCTGAGTCCTTCCCAAATTGCAGCTATATGAGAAAATTAGGCATTGGTATTGTTTTAATCTGCCAATTTGGGAGATGGTTTGTTATATAGCAATAGATAAGCAGAACACAGACCTTATCTCTATCCATAGAGAAAATCTAGCTCCACATAGAAAAATATTGCTAAATTAGTAGTCTCCATACTTTTTTTGATCACATGCACACAATAATTATTAACTTATTCGTTGATTTAATACATGCATGACTACAATAATGTATTTTGCACAAATATAAATTTTCAAAAGGATGAGCTAAAAGTATAAATTCTAATATTTTTTCCCTGTCCCGGAAAAGATTACCAAGCTCACCCAACTTTGAAAACTTCTGAAGTTAGTATGTGCATTATTTAGATAATGGCTTTAGAGTTCCAGGTAATTAAGCATGGATTAATCTACTAGTTAGCCTATTAGTCGGGAACAGATTAAAAGTGCCAAAGTTTGAAGAAGCATATTGTTTATATAATAATTTTTTAAAATCACTTTAGCAAACAGAGACATTTAGAATGGAAGGAGGCCTTGGAAGATTTAGCTAATGATTTCTTGACTCTGATCTCAGCTATGCAAATAATTTGTTACAGATATCAGTTAAAGACAGCAATTCATGAAGCATTACTCCTTTCAATAAATTCAATCGGGTCTCAAGAAATCTCTATAATAAGATCTACCCCCAGTCTCTCACATTCAGTGGTGCTTCCTGGAAGTAGACGGTGTGCCACAGTGGTCAGATTACCACCTTGCAAAGAGTGTGGCTTGGTGGTGAACTCTTCTGGAGTGAGCCCACTGACCGCTGCCCCACCTATAGGCTGTGTATCCTTGGGCAACTATCTACCTCTATAAGCATCAGTCTCCACTTTTGCAAACAGGGATAATAATGGCATCTAACTCATAAAGTTGTTATAAAGATCAAATCAAGTATGTAAATTCTAAACACCATGCCTGAACTGGAATGAGGGCTCTATAAATGTTAGCTGTTGGTTTCTGTTATTATTGTTGTTATAGAAAGAGCAATAATTACGTTTTAAGTCTAAGAAATTAGTAAAAAAAAAAAAAAAACACATCCTGACTGAAAATGGCATTCTTTCAGTAAAGACTAGGGCAGAAAACAAGCCCAATCCCAATCTTATACTCACGGAGTCTCTGTCCCCACTCTTCCATCTTAGCCCACCCTCAAACTATCTATAAATGGAGCAACTGAAGTGCAGAGAAGGGAAATGACTTGCCCCAAATAACAAACCTTATTAATGACAAAGGCTACAGTAAAACTACATAAATAGATGCATAACAGAAATACCAATGTATTTTGGAATAAGAAGATGTGGTTCAGTGATGTGGTTCAGTTATGTGGTTCAGTAGTTGTATGATCTCAGGCAACATCATTTTTCTCTTATGTAAAATGGGAGTCATAGTACACATCATGGTGCTCTTGTGCAGTGCAAGCCATCATATATCTGTCACTAATTCATTCATTCTATAAACATTTATGAAGCACCTACAAAATGTCAAGCCCTGTATTAGAAACTGGGGATGTAATGGTGAGCACATTGCTCTCACCTCTGCAACTATTTGGGCAGGTTCATCCCAAGCCAGGTAACTATATAAAACATGCATTACTTGAAGTACTGATACTTTAGGACATATCACAGATGTTAAAAGAACTTATATGTCTATTATGTCATTAAATCTGTGTAGCCATGATTTAACTTATAAACTTACACCTGAGCAGGTATTAGTTCATTTTATAGACTAACGAAATACAAATCCAAAGACATTAAGTATTTTGTCCAATATTCAATTGTTATCAAATGGTGGGGCTAGGGATGATATGATATTATACCTAGAAAACCCCATGGACTCTTCCAAGAGACTCCTAGATTTGATAAATGAATTTGGTAAAGTTTCAGGTTATAAAATCAATATACACAAATCAGAAGCATTCATATATGCCAAGAACCATCAAGCAGAAACCCAAATCAAAAATGCAATACCCTTTACTATAGCCCCAAAGAAAATGAAATACCTAGGAGTATACTTAACCAAAGATACAAAAAATTTATACAAGGAGAACTATGAAACACTAAAAAAAGAAATTGCAAATGATTTAAACAGATGGAAAAATCTACCTTGTTCAAGGATTGGTAGAATCAATATCGTTAAAATGTCAATATTACCCAAAGTGATCTATAGAATCAATGCAATGCATTCAAATTACCATCAGCATTCTTTACAGAGCTAGAAGAAACAATTCTTCACTTTG
>VBSM01000361.1:38837003-38917177 GCA_008086735.1 Cheirogaleus medius
TAACCCTAACAGTATTTGTACCCCCATTATATGATGAAATAAAAGGAAAAAAATGGTGGGGCTAGAATTCACCCCTGAAAGCCTGCCCCACATACTATCTCTTTCAGCTTTGTAGCCTTGCTGTGGCCGACCCTTCCCATTCCCAAGTTGATGATGGACGAGGGTGAGGAGCAGAGCATGAGATATATTTCACTTCCAGTGCTTTTGATTTCATTACAGGAAACACAAACTGCTCCATGTATTCAGTGATAAACAGTTTAAATGCAGAAAAAGGGTGCTTATAAAACGTTTCAAAGGGGAAGGATGCAAAGTCAGAGGGTCTTGGTTTTAAAGTCACACAACCTACCACAGCTGCAATCCAAAGTTCAAAAAACTTCTGTCACCAAGACACACATCTACAGAAACATGCTTAGTGGCTCCACAGTGATATAAAAGGGGCTTCTCTGCCACATCTCATGCAAGTTGGCAAAATCTGACTTGTAGCCAAAACCCTAGCTGCAAGGGAGTCTGGTAAATGTAGTTCTTTGTCTTCCAAGTCCTGGGATCAGGGAAGAATAGAGAAAGGTGGGAAGAGATGTCAAGGGGCAATGAAAAATATTCAACACTAATTTTTATTTTCCCAATACATTCTATGGCTCCTATCCTCCCCCAATCTTTATGCCCTCATTAAATCCAACTTTATCTTCTTGACATGGTGAAATAATCCCTCCTGTACCTCCACTGACAATATTGCATTGTAGGACTAAAATCTTAGCCACCTTATTTCTCTTTTTCTTAGTCATCACCCCACCTATTGCCAGATCCACCCCACCTTTAGAATTGAATGAAGCATCAACCTACAGGACATGAAACTTTTTACCCTGCATAGCCACTTATGGGCCAGATGAAGCAAATGGAAATGTGGAAGAGTTAGTTCCTCAAGGAGTGAATCTTGACCATGAAAAAAGAAAGACAGGGATAAAAAAGACAAGTAATTCTCTCTCCTTCCTCTCTCCTCTGTACTACTCCAAGGTACAGTGCTTCCTTACAGACCTTCTAGACAATTCCTTCCTGCTAATTGAATGAGCCTGCTGAACTACCTGTTCTGTTGTTTTGTGACACACTGTGATGCAGTTGCCAGCGTGATAACACACTGTTCCTTACCTCAACATCCTGTGACTATATCTGGAAAATAAATCATTAGAATCATAATCATTACTTCAGTCTCTGCTTTCTAGATGATCGAGGCTAAGTGACTGTCAGCATCTGTAAAGCAGGGGTTCTGAGCAGAGCAGTGCTTTGGAAACACTTTGTAACAATCATAGATGTTCTTGCTTCATTCAAGTCTGACTGAAAATAATAAAACCTTCTAAGGGTGGGCCTGGGCATGCATGGGTTTCCTTAAGTACCATTTTAGAAGTGCATCAACTAGTACAAGTTCAGAACTCGAATCCAGGTCCACAGATCTGATCTTCTCCACACACTGTCCCTTGATAATCATGAACTATCTACCAACTGACAAAGAATCTTGTTGCCATTGTGTATTGAGAAAGGCTTGTGACATCATTAAGCAGAAGTCACAAAATAGGAGAAAAATGCCCATGAACATGCCTGGGGTGGCATAATTAAACAGGTGTGGTAAGTGTGCAGCACAAGAGGACTAATGAACATTTTAGGAGTTAAAGAAATTTATTCAGAATTTTTTAAGAGGTTAGCATGTCTCATTATACTCTTTACCTTTCCTTTCAGACATTTTCTTTAAAAAAATTTTTTTTAAAAGATTCAAAAGCAGCCAGCTGGTAGCATGCATTGTCAGTAAGAAGTGATGTAGGTTAATTGATCACTTTTTAAAGATTAAGTGGCCCATTCTCTGTAACATGACATACAGAAAACCGCTTTGACAACACTGAAGTAGTTTATTGAATTTTGACTGCCAACTAAAAATTTAAATCATGCTTATTTTTCCCAAGGTAATCCATTCACAATAGGCAATTTACGTGATCTCTTTCTGTAAGAAAAGCTCTGATGCTCTTCCTGAACCCTCTACCTGCTGTGCTGTTACGATGCACCTGCCTTTTGGATATACGGTTGATAGGAGATGGGTTATTGAAGACACAATTTGCCTTGTGTGTTTCAAGCAGAAATAGACTCTCTCTTCTTGTAAAATCACTGAGTGAGTTCTAAAAGCTTTTATGTCTTATATATAAGCTCAGATGCTCCAGGACTCATTTTTCTTACTTTAAAAGTGGGATAATCATAATACACTATTTTACCTAATTCTCAGGATTATTGTGATGATTATGTGGAAAATATAATTGTTTTATCAAATTGCTATGAACATGTACTAGTACTATTTCACATCATAAGGAAAGCCTGCCGACAGAGTTATTGGGCTTGCACTACCGCAGGTGGGTAGTGCAAGCTGCATAGCCTTCCTCCTGCTCTTCGGCATAGACGACTGACAGAAACAGCAGCACTGGCAACCCATAGCCAAGGATGGGAGGTGGAGAGTTTGGGTGGGTTAGGAGTATAGAGCAAAACTGTGAAGCTCAAGACTTACTCTAGAATCCTTCCTCTTCTCCTTTCCTGATGGATAAGTTCAACCTCATCCCCCTTAGACTCTGTTTCCCATTCAGTCAAGTGGAGAAAATAATGGTCAGCACTACTGTGTTTGGTGATTCAAGAAGGTGGTGTATGTAAAGTGCTAAATACACTGGCCCAGATAGGAACTCAACAAAAGGCACCTTGCTCAAGGCAGCCTGGAAAAATCATACCGTTCAGGAAAAAATTTTAAAAATTTACAAAATGAACTTCTCATGGAGTCAGAATCCTGGTATCCACCTACCCCGGTAAAAGTAATATAGAGAGTAGTCCACCTTGGGAAATAAAAAATAGATATTTCTTTATAGCCTCGTCTTTTATAGATTTCCTCAAGTGGCTCTTGAAACCTTAAGCTTATTTAGAAGCCCCAAATCTACCTTCTTGATAATGGGAACTATATATGAAATGCTCAGTACTTATAATGAAATGTGTCATACCAAGACTTGATCCGTCTCCTGCCCAGCCTCCCTTCTCATGAGAGTCAGCATGGGTTAACTAATTTGTGACTTTGGGTAAGATTCAGAAAATTCACACTGGTTTAATATAGACAAGTAGTGATAATTAAAGTTTGAGAATAATTTTTAAATGATTTTCTGTAGATTTTGCTTTATATATGAAGTCCAGCATCCTTATTGCATCAAATGTCTAACTTATTCAATAAGTATAAAATGGCACCTAAAATCAGAAGTCTTATTGTGACCTTATGCAATGATATTGTAGGCACAAGATCTGACAATAGGGCAAAATTCTGAAATTAGAACACTCCTGAAAAATCAACAAGTGGTCACAACAGGTATAATACTCCAGAGTGAGACTGTTTGTTCCATGAGGCTTGACCAGCAAAGGATGTCAGTAGAAATACTGATTGTAACTTTTTACAAAGGAAGTTTGTCCATCAGCCCTTTAAGAACAATATAACAGACCTTAATCTTTGTGCCTTGTCCTTAAATATGACAAAATATGAGAAACAGACCTTAAACATGACAACAAATATGACAGACCTTACTTAGTGTTTGTGCTTTTTGTTCTGAAAATTTCTCTCAGGGATTCTCTAGTTCTGAGAGATGTAGCATATGATAAAAAGGAAAGCGTAGTCACTACCCCGGACAACTGCAGTCCTCAATTTAACAGGCTGCCAGGTTTGGTTTGCAGCAAAGAGAATAGACTCATAGGTGCTAGCAGATGTGATTTCTGCTACTTTTGTCCCTGCCACAACAAATGCTGTCGGTACAAGCTGATGCACCATTCTCAACTCCTCAAGCCCAGGAACTGAGAAAAGGCAGAAGTTCTTTCATTCAAATACTCCCACTCTAAACATCTCCACTGAGAACATATCTTTCCTGTTGTTCTGTACTCCTAATTTTATTCAAAACTGGAATGTCTCCACCTGGGTTCTCCTTGTGTGCTTTTTCAATGAGTTGGCAATCTTTGAGATCATTCTCTTATTTTAACAGTATTCTTGATTACTCTTCCCCATTTTAACATCTTCGTTAACATTTTATCAATTAGATATTTCATTTCGTCTTTCATCTTGAATGAAATGGGATTCATTCATTCATTGACTCACCAAAACTTAACAAGCACCTCCTATGTAGCAAGCATTATTTCAAATACTAAGAACATAGTAACAAGTAAGACAAAGTTGTTGCCTCTATGGACTTTCATTCTATGGTGACAAACCATAAACAAAGAATCAAGTTATAGTACAATTGCAGGTAGTGACAAGTGTTATGGTAGCATACATTTAAGCACCAGGGTTTTAAAGACTTAGAGAGTAATTTGGTAAAATTGCTGGAGAAAACTCTATTTTGTGTAGGAGGAACCAGGAAAAAAAAATCTCTCTAAAAAAGTAACATTTCAACGGCAACAAATAATAATAAAGTGAAAGCGCAAGAGATGCAAAAATCTGGAGGAAGAGCTTTCCAAGGAGATGGAACAACCAGCCTGTGCTGTGAAGTGATGTGCTGGCCAATTTCTTAATTTCACTTCTGTTTTATGTTGTATTTGACCAGAGACCTGTGTCACTTCTCAATTAAAGCTACTAGTGAAAAGGAGCCTGTTTTGCGTAAGTCTTTGAAAAATGTCACATAGCATCAAGACAAGGGCCTGAGAAATTAAGTATTCATTAAATGTTTTGATGATGGTGAAGGCTATGGATTTCTCCTACCATGCAGTATGGGTGAGTGCATACATAAATCAGAATGATAGTTATAAGTCCTCTTCAATTAAGGTCTTTACCCTAATTAAATAAATATACAGAATGAAAACACAACTGCTTTTACACAAATTGGGAGATAAGGTCTGGGGTTCATGTTGCATTTGAAGCATCTGAGAAAGGGACTTTTCCTAGCTATGGAAAAGGCAACAAAGACTAAATTGCACTAACTTCAAGATGCCAGTTAACCAGAAGTGGTTACATAAGAAACCTTCAAGGGAATTTTAATGTGCTGCCACAAACAGGGCAATAAAATTTCAAGGTGCATTCTAGTGAAGTTTTTTGCAGCAGCTTTGAAAAGAGAATGCAAATATCCAGAGGCTCAGAGAAAGTTTTTGCTTTCCTCAGCGAAACATCGACCCTTATACTTTGCTGCGAAACAAGCAAATAGCCAGTGCCTGTCTATATGGGGACTACCTGTGGGGAGTTCTACCTCTGTAAGCTTCCAAGAAAGCACATTTCAAGGGCTATTACCCTTATCCTGATTTCCCATTATTTCACAGGTTTCTTTATGGTGCCCCCTGCAGAGCTAAGCCTCCTGAGTAATTAACCCCAGGGTAGCTGAAAAATTAATTTTCAGCAAGTAAGTTCTACATGCAAGTGGAATCTAGCTTTTTAAAGGGCAATGGACCAAGCCTTTCGTTTCTCCTTTTTATTCCCCTAGCTTTATTGAAGTATAATAAAAATTGCATATATTCAAGGTGTGCACTGTGATATTTTGAGGTATGTACACATTATGAAATGATTACCACAATCAGACTAATGAAACTATCCACCACCTCACATATTTACCTTTTTGTATGTGTGCATGGTGAGAACACTTAAGATCTATTCTCTTAGCAAATTTCAAGCATACAATGTATTAACTATAGTCAGCAACTGTACATTAGGTCTTCAGAACTTATCTTATGAAAAAGGCAAATTGGTCAAAGGGTACAAACTTGCCTTTCACTTCTTTTGGATCCATTTTAGAGGCCAGTACAAGGATAAACACATAAAAGGCATTCAGTAAATATTTAATGAATGAACCATGTTTCAAAGGTTTTGCTGCTATGGGTACTCTATCAATGTAGTACTTAATGGTACCTAAAGGTTAGGTAATAACAAATTATAGAGTGTTCTTTACTCAAGTAAAATAAAATAAAATAAAAAATAAAGTGTTCTTTGTTCAAACTGTAGGAAACTTTTTGAAACTTATTTTGTGAGCCTAAATAGATTTTAGGATTTGGTGATAAAACACAGAACTCCCAGTTAAATTTGAATTTCAGATATATGGATAAGTTTTTATTATGAGTATATTCCAATATTGCATGAGACATACTTATACTTTTAAATAATCACTGTTTATCTGAAATCAAATTTAGATTAAATACAGGACATGTTGTATTTTTATTTACTAAATTTGGCAACCCTAATTCAGCCTTTAGGCCTTGAACATGATTGAATTTGTTTCTCTCTTTTTCTCAAAATGCTATTAAACCATTTTAATAGTGTTTAACTATTCCCTATTGAAATGAAGAACATATAAGCCATGATCTTTTTTACCTTCTTTGAAGAAATATAGAGGAAGAAACTCCCGAGCAATGTAATTCTGGATTAATACATAGAATGGAATTATCCACAGTAGCTAGTGAAGTCTACTATGTTGAATTTTGCTTAAAGAAAAAAAAAGAAGAAGAAGAATAGGGTTTCAGCCGTTTTCTAATGACATGGCCAGATGATGCCACAAAATCTTGGCATTACTGATAAGTACACACTGTGCTGGAAAATCAATAGTTTCTGAAGGGGATCCTGAAGGGAACTTTCCATAATTGAGATTAGAAATAACTTAGCCCCATACTCATAAATTCCTGGAGTTCAGGGTGCTCTGTGTCCCTAAGCAAGAAAGCACAGGCCTTATCATAACTTCATAAATTGCTGAGACAGAATTATTGCTTTTAAATATTACTAAGGGTATCTATTTTTTAAAACTACATTTTTAACAATTTTGAATGCCAATAATTTAGTTGGGAAAGTAAATTTAAGTACAGATATCCCTCCACTTTAAGAAAGCCTGATATGTGAAAAGATAAGCTTAAGTAAGTGATAAATTATGGAAGCGGTTATTTACATTAAATAATAACTCACTGCAATACTCTATTACATTAGATTCCCTTAGTATTTAAAAAAAACTGCATCATTTTCTCCCTTGCAATGAATTCCCAATTTTTAAGGTTTGGGGGTTTTTTTTTTGGTATATTTGGGCTATGAAAGTTTAGTCCCTGGTTCATTTTAGCAGGCTGTGTTTATAAATATCTACATAACAGTTTGTGGTTACATATTTTAGTATTCTCCTTCCTTAAAACTCTAAGATACTATTAATTCCTCCTACTATTCTACAGGAAAACATTGCCTGTAGAACCTAGCTCTCATAACACCCTTCCTTTTCCCTAAAACTTGTAGGTAAAGCTTCTCTAGAACTTTTAAGTAAACCACATCATTTTACTTTCACTCCTTCATATGATCTCCTAAAACTTTAAGTACAGAGACATTAAAAAATAAAATTCACCATTATTTTTACAAATGAAATCATTCCCAAGAAATAGCAGGGGTCACCCAGTCTTCATTTCTTAATAAACTTTTTATTTGAGAATAGCTTTAGATTTAGAGAAAAATTGTGAAGGTCATACAGAGTTTCTATAGACCCACACCCAGTTTCTCCTATCGTTGACGTCCTACGTTAGTATAGTACATTTGTCACAACGAACAAACCAATATGAAATATTAGTATTTCAATAACACTTTATTCAGATTTCCTTAGGTTTTATGTAAAGCCGTGTTCTGTTGCAGGATCTCATCCAGAATATCACATCACATTTATTTGTTATATCTTCTTAGGCTTCTCTTGGCAATGGTAATGTTCAAACTTTCCTTGTTTCGGTTATTTAAGGAATACTGGTCTAGTGTATTTTATAGAATGCCCCTCAATTTAGGTTTTTCTGATTCTTTTATCATAATTAGATGGGCATTATGGGCTTTGGGGAGGAAGACCTCGCAACAGAGGTGAAGTGCCATTCTCATCACATCATAACAAGGGTTACTATCATCAAGACTCATCACTACTGATGTTGACCTTGATCACCTGGCTAAGGTAGCGTTTGTCAGGTTTTTCCAATGGTACATGACTCTTTTTCTCCACTTTTCCATTCAGTACTCTTTGGAAGGAAGTCACTCTGCACAGCTCACACTTAAGAGGTGGGGAGTTAACCTCCATCTCCTTGAGGGGGCAGTATCTACCCAGATTATTTGGAATTCTGCACAGGAAATTTGTGTCTTTGCCCCTATTTGTTTGTATCTCTGTGATGTATGGATATCTTATACTTTGGGTTATAATCCAATACTATTTATTTTGTTGCTCAGATTGTTCCAGCTTTGCCACTGAAGCTCTTTCAGTTGACTCCTATGACCCTTCGAAATGTTTCCCCATGCCCAACGTTGTGGTTTTATATATATATATATATATATATATTTTTTTTTTTTTTTTCTCATCACATCCTTGCTTTCTGAAACTGCAGATGCTCCAGGTTTCTCTTGGATTTTCTCTTGGTATTTCCTTCTCCAGCCCTAGATTCAGCCACTTCTCCAAGGAGCCCTGGTTCCTTTCAATGGAGAATGGCATTAGAAACCAAGACTTGGGCCCTACTAGGTGAAAGCCACTGTCTTTTAAAAATCATGTTTCTTTCCCCTCTTTTATTTGGATGTAGATTTAAGGATACTGTATTCATGCCATTAATCTCAAACTTGATTCTAAGGAGGAAATTACAGTTTTCACAATCTTTATTCCACTTTATAAAGACTATGATTTTAATTTTGTTTTTGTTTTTTAGATATTTTGTCTTTTCTTTTTATTAAAGGAGTTGAATGTTTAGAGAATGGGTTTCCTAAGGAAAAGAAGAACTAAGTACAGCCTGGTAATTCAATTATAATTGGCTGGGTATACCTAAATCTAAGAGGAGATTAACATATACCATCCTTCTTCAACCTTTGTTTAAAAATAATTATGTGATGATCACAGACATCAGAGGAACTGGTTGTAGAATGAAAAGGTTGCAAAAAAGGAAGAACAGAATGACACACAAATACCATTATCAAACTGAAAGCCACCTTGTACTTTTATGATGTTTTTTATATCTGAGGGAAGCTGGCTTTTAATGCCAGGAGTGGCTCGGTCATAGACTCAGTGTCAACCATGCATTCTATCCACCTTTAAACGGTTTTTAAAACCACAAGTATGTCTTATGGTAGCCTAGGCTTACCAAAGTCTCATGCTACTCATACTGAGAAAGTCTCCAAACTTACATAAAGAAAAAATTTTAATCAATAAATAAATGTATGCCCCCTAGCAATCTGAATAGGTGAAGTTACATTAAATGCGAACCAAAAGGGCGACTTCCTTGCACTTCACGGACACATACACACAGGGAGTACAATATATAAGACCGTGTGATTGTTCTTCCTCTTCTCTACACTTCTCCTTCCAATTCCTGGCTACCAATACTTATTCCCCTAACTCCAACTTAGACACTCTAAATAACACTACAGAGCCTCAAACACAATCTATGTAACCAGATGACAGAATCACAGCCCTCAGGCTACTCAGGAAGACCAAGACCACTAAGGGTTACTAGAACCCTGCAGTCCAGAGCCACGAGTCTTTACCGATACTGGAAAACAGCTCTGACTTCTGGGTTACTTAACACTGCTAAGTTAATACCTAGACAAAAAATGTTGGCATCTATTAGCTAGATTCTTTTGGAGCTAATTGAGCCAGTCAGAGATGGGCTGGCTGAAAGCTGAAATGTTTTCATTTGTTGTGCTCTAATCAGAAAGTTGCTGAAGGCTGGTCTTCTCCACATACTGCCTTGTCTTTTCTAATGGACATGGGTTGGGATTCAGAGGACATGGTCTTTAGGCAGTACAGAACACCCTAGACAGCAAACACAAATCAATAGAAAAAAATAACTTCTTTTTATTTACAAAAAAAAAATCCAAATATTGGATGCTGTAAACAAAATTCACAATCTGTTCCCTCTAGCACTGATTCAAACATGTCAGTTTTTAAGAGTACATTTTCCATCAACTCCTTTTCTGCCTGTGACACAGTCTATAGTCAAAATATTTCAAGAGTGACCCAAGGTGCGGCTTGCTGCAACAGAATGCCTCAGAGCAGGCAATGGTTGTAGAGAGGTTGGAGGGTGAGACAGCCAGTGGGCAGAGCCTCCTCCATTCTGCCAGGCTTTGCAACAAGTCTCCCAAGTTAACTTGACATCTTCTGACTTTGTACTTTACCATTTACTTTGTTAAAAAGCCATTATTATAACAAAATACTACATAGAGATTCTTTCTTAGCACTGAAAAGGCTATGCTAAATGAAATTTTAAAGAAAGATTATATTCAAGAGGTGCTATATATGAAATTACTTTTTTTCTTTTTTTGGCTTTTTGGTTTCATCTACACACTTCACCTTCAACAACAAAAAAGCTTATTTTTGAACTGCTGACAGCTTTCAACATAATACATTTCATTTACAAAATAGTTCACAATATTTATTTAACAAGCACTGCATTGAAAACAACTTTATACACAGTAAAGCAACCAACAATAAGCAAACAGAAAAGGGGTGGTAAAAACAGTATATTCATTTTTCATTTCATTTCATTCCTTGGCTTGGATTACAGATATTCTTCCATCCTTGCATTTTTGGAAAATAGTCCACCCAATACCAAAGTGAGCAGATATTTGATCCCATTTCTAGAGAGGAAAAGTCCATCTTGGTGTAGGAGTTCTTGAGGCAGCTGGATTTACTGCAAATGAAGTAAACTTTTCATAAGGGCATTGTCACAGGTTAAGTGTTCTCTGACATGCCAGACTGGACAGGTGAGAAGAGCCTGCAGAAGATAAAATTTCTTCCTATTTTAAAGTAATAGCACACTAGGCTGGATAAACACACAAGCAAACAAATCACAGGCACTAATTGGGAGTTGAGAGCTGTTGTTTTCTCTGACCTATACACATGGCTCTCTCTCACCAGACATTCAAATTTTTAGGCCACACATCCACAAAGAGAGACATATATTTCACTGTGTGTTCAACTACATACGCACAAGACTATAGGACATACAAAATAGAAATAAATTATGTAAGTCTTAAAGTAAATGCTGAAGGTTGCCTCGAGCACAGCCTGTTCTATATGAATAGGTGCCAGGTGCTGGCACTGCCAACTAAGCTACCAACCCTGAAGTAAGCAAGAAAAGAATATAAATATTTGAGAAAATAAATGAAAAGTGTATTTTCAAATAAGGCTCCTCCAAACAAAAACATGTGTCATAAATTAACAGCAGGTTGTTGCTATGGCAGAGCCAGAGACCTCCAGACTCTTTAAAATAGTAGACGACTCATTTATCTAGAGTTAGAGTTAGAAAAAAACAGATCACCAGCTGCTCCTGTGTTCCCCAGCGAGCACTCCCAGAGTTTTCTGTTTTGTTTTAGAAAATTTCCAAACAGCTAAGCAGGGGGAGCCCTGGTTTCTGACAGGTGAGTGCCAGGCTTAATCTGCAAACCAAATAATAGTTCCTGGGAATTTGCAATTAATTTTTCAAACCCAGGGCTAGAATGAGGGAGACTGAGCCAAGGTGGGAGTAGGAAGAGTTGCCTAGAAAACTGAGTGGCAGTGCAGGGACCATGACAGCTCTCACAGAATTCACAGGGAAACCGCTACAGCAAACCCATCAGGTTCCCATTAGGGCTTCAAAGAAAGATGCACAAAAGATAGTCCAGACAAATTAAGCTGGATTAGCCTAGCACAAGGCATATGAGGGATGCCCAAACAAACAAACAAACAAATTACACTGCCAATACAAGGATATTGTTTTCTTCCCTATTCCCTCTTTAACTGATAACAAAAGTCTTCTGACTGGGCCTTTAGAGGAATTATATTAGCAAGCAGTCATCCACTAGGATTGGTGGGGATTATGTGGTTGTTTTACAACACAAAGTAAAGGTTTTTATATGTTAGTTTTGTTTTTAACAAATGCATTTTCAGAGACCAGTGTCTAGAGGAACTAATGGCTGGGAGAAAGGGTGGTTTTAGGATTAGCTGTCATTGAACTGAAATAGCAATGCTAGTTCATTTCACAAAAGTGTAACTGGTACCTTGTAAAAGAGAAAATAAAGTTGGATTTGATTTAATGCAAAGTGATTTAACGTACAGTACTAAATATTTAAATGCAGTGTGACAACCAGATCAAAGATGTTTCATATCGACATGAATTTATAAAATGTTATATATAATATATATCTCCTATATAAATTTTAAGCAATTGTGCAAATACTCTTTAAAAA
Source organism: Cheirogaleus medius (assembly GCA_008086735.1). NCBI lineage: Eukaryota > Metazoa > Chordata > Mammalia > Primates > Cheirogaleidae > Cheirogaleus > Cheirogaleus medius. The sequence goes on from VBSM01000361.1 coordinate 38,849,179, forward strand.
GGGTCATTTCACATTTACTAAATTCTAGTGGTCCAGAAATGCAGAATGCATTCACTAAAAAATTCATTTAAATATTAATAAGTAGTGTTCTGATCACCAGAAATTCTTTTTAGCAGTCAGGGATTTAAGTAGCCTATCACTGACCCATGATCCACTAGATTAAACATCATGGAGGCATGCAATTATTTAAAAAAAAAAAAAAAAGGATTCAAACTGTCAAAATGGCAGTTCAGTGTAAAAAAGAGTGCTCTGCCAAACAAATATTCTCCCATTTGTAGAATTCTATGGCTCACAAAAAAAGGAAAAAAAAAAAACCTCACTAAAACTGTAGAACTTCTGCTCTTCCTATAAAATATATTATTTGTTTCCCTCCTTCAGTTGCTTTAATATTTTTAGATGTAGATTTTAATTCATCATTGCAATATGCCCACGTCTCATGTCATCCTGTCGAAAACATAAAAGCACACAGTATTTAAACATTTCCTATTCGATATATTATTCTAGATCATAGTCAATGTACTGTGTGTATACATACATTATCATATGTATACATATACACATAATACACACACACATACACATGTACCTATGATAATATCACACCAACAATGTTGACTTTATACAAGTATTTGCCAAGAAAAAATACGGCATTTTCTCCACCATTAACAAGCTTAAGTGTTGTTTTATTTTCTTCTTTAGTCAGTCCCTGATAAAATAATCATTAAACCACAAAATAATTTTGCCACTTCAAATTTTCAGAAGGCAACAGGCACTTTGATGTATATTGGTGTGTAACAAATATAGTAACTCTTTATATATTCTACTATATCTCTTATACTTGGGTATTTTTATCTGTTAAATCTTTGGTCCTTGAGCATACTTTCTTTGCTACAGCTGTATTTGCTTGCATTTTCACATTTTAAAAATGCGAGCTATGCACGCAGCTGGAATTAATGGATTGTGTCATCATAAGTTCTGCTATTTGTTATGAGAACTGCACCAACCTACTACTGTTCATTCGGAGCAAGCCGTTTCTGTCAGCACAACAGGATCATTCCACAGAAAGCACTTGCTACAAGCCTCAGATAGTAATTCCAATGTTGGAGTTCCCATACTTCCTGGATTGTTACTATCTGAACTTCTCAGCTGATAAACAAATTGGGGTGAGATCTTTTTTCCTCTATATTTTTCCCTTTTATGAATTCCATCTTAAAAGAAACCTTCCACTTTTTTTTTTCCTATGGCAAAGCTATGGGAGCAGATACTGCAAACCCATATTGTCATCAAGCATTTTTTTTTCCCTTATCTTAGGAGAAACTGGTTGCTTTTAATGACAGGTCTCTTCTTTTCCAGTATAGAATCCAATTGAGTAGGAAAATAAGGGGAGGTCTAGGGAAGGGGAACCTTTCAACAGCATACTCCCATACCTATTAAAAGATCCACAAGCTTTGCCAAGCTTAAAACCAGGAGCATATCATCATTGCACAAAACACATCCCTAATCAGGGCTCGGTCACTCTCTCTCTTTTTTTTTTTTTTTTTTGTCTTTTTTTTTCTTTCCTTCCTATCTTATCTGAAATGGCTTTCCCACAGGACATTTTTGAATGATTCTTAATTGCAGGGTAGCCAAGTAGAATAGGTCTGTTGCTGGCATGTGAATACTGGCTGAACCTGTGCAATGTAGTAATTGCTAAAATTGGCATCTGCTACATAAGGGGCCGGCTGGTAATAACACGTGACATTAGCCACATTAGGGATGACATTTTGGTCAGCTAGCACTCGGATAGCCAGCATGGTGATAAGGTTTAAAGTCTGTCTTCTTTCATGTCCCATCAGGCAAACCGTACTCTCATTCACCACTCCGTGAAGGGTCATGAGATAGTCATACTTGCGGTCTTCCAATCCCACAAAGTGGTTCTGCAAATAGGACTCCAGTTTTCTCTGCTGCTCTCCAATGTCTGAGAAGTCGATGAAAAACCTGGAACACATATACCTCTGAAGGGTCTTGATTTCATCGGAGGCAGGCCTAAAGCCCCTCACTAAGAGGTTGCAGTACTTAAGCAGGCCTCCCCCTCTGATTTCCTCTGGGTTCCTGGTGGCAATGATCTTGTTACAAAGGTGCTCAAAGGCTTCCTGGAAATCGCCATAGACACTCTCACCGATTATTGTGGGGTGAAATGTTTCAGTCATTGGGTTCTCGGAACATTCATAAAAGAGAAGAAGAGAGTCTAATTTGATTTGAAAAGAATCTACACTGAATTCAAACTGCCTCCGGAGGGAATCCACAAATTTCAGTTCCACATTTTTGCCACTGTTGTTTGACAGGGATATAAGACTCCATCGGTCAGAGTCATTGCACACTTTAACCATTTTCTGCACATAAGCTTCCTAAGATTCAAAAGATAAAACAAGATGAGCAAAACCAGAAAACAATAATAGATAAATAAATACATCCTCTTCACAGCTGAGAATTCTTTTGCTCTTTCCCTTTTGTTTCGCCAACAGCAAAACACTACCTACAGGCTTAAACAGTCTGCTGAAAACAGAAAAAAAACTACATTTAACGAGTAGTTTTACTGTCTGGGAGAGAGAGTAGAGGTAATAGTTTGAGGCTTTTGGCAGACGTAGCACAGTACTAAGAGGTTCTGTTGTCATGTCTGACTTTTTAAATGTTATTTTTTTAAAAAATGGTCTAATAGGCACAATATTCACACAGTATCCACACAATATTCAAAAGACACAGAAGGGCATTCAGCGATAAGTTAGTCTGCCTCTCACCCTTGTCCCCAGCCACCCAGCTCCCCTCCCCCTGAGGCAATCAATGTTATCAGTATCTTGTGTGTCTCCCCAAGGGTATTCTGCAGTTACAACCAAATATGAACTAAATTATGATATTCAGGGAGGCTTCCTCCTCAGACAATTTTAACGAATTATAGAACTCGTCTTGAACCAAAGTGGGAGGTGGGGGCAGTGCCACTCTACCCTTAATGGGTGAACCAGCACGGAGAACCACCAGATCTTCAACACATGGAGTCAGCTGAATGCAGCTATGAAACCTATTCACATTTTCCAGTACAATGAAAAACCCATTGACTCAGTCTGTTTCAGGCTGCTATAGACTAGATCATAAAATGACTCAAAAAATTATTTACATCATTTCATTCTTCCAGGCATCAGAATCTACTCTAGACAAGACTCCCGCAAGGAAAGCCAAGAGTTAAAACATAAGAAGGAGGAGAAGGGAGGGCAGAGGAGGAAGCGGGAGAAGAGTTGTGGCGCTGAAGCATCAAGTAAACTGAAACACTCAACATCGTCCACACACCTTAGTTTACTCTTTTAAAATAAAAAAAAAAAAAAAAAAAAAAAAGAAAGAAAGAAAGAAAGAAAGAAAGAAAGAAGCGCGCCCAAGCCCGCCATAGCCACAGATTCGTGGCATTTAACCGAATCCCCTCTGCCCTCTCCCACCGCATCTCGGCCCCGCCGGTCAGGACCCAAGTCCGTCTCGGGTGGCTTACCTTGAGCGTGAGTGGTGTGATCTTCTCTTTGTTTACCCCTTCGGGTAAGAAGTCCAACAGGCAGTCCAGCACGACGTCCTTCACAGTCTGAAACTCCTCTTCCCCGCGCAGGTCGGCGCAGAAGATGAGGTCCAGGTCCTTGTAGCCCAGGCCGCTGTCCTGGTGCAGGACGTGGCTGGCGGCAGAGCCATTGAGGCGCACGTCCCGGACGCCGATGCACTTCTCGGCCAGGCGCCGCCGCACCACCTTCACGATCAGGCTCGGCTGCAGCTCGAGCGTGGGGAAGTTGCCGCGTCCGTGGATGGGAATGGTCTCGCTCAGGATGCCGTCCAGCCGCTGCACTTGCTCCCAGTTCAGCACGTTGCAGTGCGCCGTGGGGCTTTCGCAATACTCCAAGCAGTGCCCGCCGAAGCCGCCGCCGCCGCCGCTGAAGTCGCCGCCGCTAAAGTCGCCGCCCAGGGGGATGTAAGGGCCGCCGGCCAGCTCGTCCTCGGCCATGGCAAAGTACCCTTCGCTCTCCGCCATGTAGTAACCGTCGAGCGCCACTTGGCCCTGGTCAGTCCTAAAAGATAAGAAAGGGGAAAGAGCGCGGTGAGGACGTGCGTCAGCGGAGGGCAGGGGCCCGTGAGGAGGAAGAGCGCGCCCCCCTTCCCGGGTCGCCCCCTGGCCTGGGGGTGTCTCCTCAGAGACTCTCCCTCCCCGGCCCCCACGGTCCCCAGCCGCGCGCCGCGCCCCGCAGAGCAGCCCCGCACCAAAAGTATCTCTGATGCATCTGGAAAGCGCAAGCGAGAGTCCCGTCTGTGTCACCTGGAGGCGGCCGCCCCTTCCAGGAGCGCAGCGAGCGAGAGAACACGAGGCGGCAACACTTCCAGAAGCTGCGAGTGCGCTCCGGCTGCGGCCAGCGACTCGGTCTTTCCCAGACCCCCGCCGCCCGCGCGCACCGCTCCCGCCCCTCGCCCCCGCCCGCGCCGCTGCGCCCCAGCTGTGGTAGTCCCGGAGGTGGCGGCTCACTGCTGCCGCCGCACACGCTCCCGTCTCTGGAGCTTTAGCAGTTGTGCGGGGGAAATGTCTTCAGTACTTTTTTTATACTGGGGTTCTCCGCGCTTCCGGGGCCCGGCGCGGCGCGCTCGCCACACCCTCCTCATCTGCATAGGGCGCCGCCCCCTGCCCCCCCGTCCCTGCCCGCCGGGCGCCCGGCGGAGACGCCGGCCAGCGCTGGCGCTGCGGGGGTGACAGCTGCGGGGGTGGGAGCCCCTGGGCTGTATGTATGTGCGGATGCGAGCGTGCGTATGTATGAGCGTGTATTTATACATATATTTATGTACGCCCCCCACACGCCTCTTTTCTTTTTCTCCAAGGAAGCACTTAAATTGCCTGAAGAGTCATAAGTGGTCCTCAAAACCGCCTCAAAACCGGATCACGACTAAAATCACGCAACTGCAGAAACTTCCCAAACAAGATTCTGGCGGATACAGCCCGCCAGGAGGGCGTAACGTTGGGGCTCCGAAGGTCCCTCACGACCTCCTTTTTAAACAGAGTGTCGGCGTATGGCCAGGCCGCTCACTCCGTCAATAAACCAGCCCAAACGTGGACTCGCGAGTCCACTCGTCCACTCCGAATCAATCTGCCTGCGCGAGTGGGAAGGGCTTGCTGATAACTGGGTTTCGATTCTCGAAACCTCGGGAAGCGCCGGGGAGCTGGGCGATCCGGAGGAGACGCGGGGGCGGCGCCACGGGCCCGGGCATGCGTCCGGCTCCTGCGCACGAGTGGCGGCGGGAGCGCGGCGGGGGCCGGCGCGCGTCACCGGGCAGACGCGGGCGAGCGGCCAATCGCAGAGCACGGGGCGGGCCGAGCGCGGCGCGGGGTGCGCGCCCCGGGCGAGCGCGCCGCGGCCGAGAGGAGAAGAGGGCGGCGGCGGCCAAGCGCGTTTGTTGTAGCCAGCTGAGCGGTGTCCATTTCTAGTGAATAGAAATGTCAGTGGGGTATGATTTGGTTTCCCACGAGACGTAGAAACACAGGTTGAAAGGGTACAAAGACTTTCTCCCCTTCGGCTTTGGTGGCTTCGGCAGAGCTAGGGCTTATTCCCAGGCGCACGCGCCAGCACCCCTGTCTTTGCGAGAAAGCTCGCCGCTTTCTCTTGCCGTCTCTTCCGGACGCTCCAAACTAACCCAGCGCAGCTTCACCTTCACGTAGAGGCAGCGGAAGGCTGAAGTGGGCTCAGAAGGGAGAACTCCAGGGAACCTGAACACTCCCCAAGGCCCTGCGCCACGCAGGCCGCTTAGCCGGGAAGCAGAAACAGTCGGTCTTCTCTGAACTGGGGGAGCCCCGGCCTAGTCACTCAAGCTGCGCGGCTCAGGGGTGAGGGAGTGGGGTGCGGGGTTGTCACCCGGGGAGCATCCAGCTGCGGGACAACGCCGCCCCCTGCCGGTGCCCTGCGGAGCTGCGTCCCCAATGGGGAAACCCGACGTACCTGTGGCAGAGGCCTTGCATTCCCAGCGCTGTGCCTAAGTACTGGGGTGAGGCGAAGGACAAAGGGACCGTACACTGTTCTCAAAAGCCCATCTCTTCCTTCAAAGCACACTCATTTATACCCCTTTCGGGGCATCCTTGCAGGAATCTATCTTATCCAGGCATTGTATACATATATGCATATGCATGCGTATAGCGTGTGTGTATATGTAGTTTGATCATCTGTTGTGTGCCAGGAAGCAGCTGAGTTCTAAGGACTTAAGAATGACGATGTTTCACACAGTCTAGTGGGCATGACAAGCAAGTACATAATTATGGTTCAATTGCATATGTGCTATGAGAGAGGTATGTTCCTGCAGAGAGAGTGGTGGGCTAAGATGGGGACTGGGAGAGAAGGCCAGAAGACAGGTGTCATTGGACTGGATCTTGAAAGAATGGACGTTCCTTCAGCAGCTGGGGGAAGAGGAGAAGAGCATTACCCACAAAGGCAAGAAACTAGAAGAATTAGAGAAAGTTTGGGAAAGAATGAGATTGGTAGAGCATTGGAATGAGGTTTGTGGGGATTCCAGGAATTCATTAAGCACTTCCAGGCCATAATCTGTTTAGCTCTTTAGCATAATACCTCATTTACTCTTCATTACATGAAGTTATTCCATTTCTTAGGGATTTGGAAACAGAGGAACCCAAGAAGTTAAGAGACTAGCCCAAGTTCCCCAACTAATAAGTTGCAGGGTCAGGCCTTGAACCCAGTGATTTTAGTCGTTATTGCCAGGAATGGTATGTCTGTAGCTTACCAAAACCTTCTCATTGGAAGACCAGACAAGCACAAATAACAAAAAGATTTAAGGAAAAAAAAGGAAACAAGGAAAAGGCCTATTAGAAACGTTTCCTTCAAACGCTGATGTGAAATCTGTGCCTTTTAAAAGCAAGGCCAAAGTGGTAGATTATATATTAGATACACTGCACTTAAAAAACAAGAGTTTAGCCCTACTGCCATTAGTTTATGATTTATTTTTACCCTCCCTCAAAAAAATAAAGCAAAGAAGTCTCAGAGCTAATGAGCACCTGTGCATACCCAGGATTTTGTTCTTTGCGGCTAAAGGAATCTGCTTTTTTAGCGAGCAGCCAGGGTGATCCTGGCATAACGACCCAGCCATGCTTTGCACGGCCCTGACAAAAGCCACCACAGCCCAGTTCTCTATGTCTGTATCCTTCCCTAAGCAGAGACTGCTCTTCTCTGCCCAGCTGCTCCCATGGCCTCTCCTGAAAACAGAGGGCACAGCTGAGAGGTGGAAACAGAGCAGGAAGCTGGACATGGAGGGCCGATTATGTGCCACGCCCTGTGCTGGGGAAAAGAAGGATCCCAGCAGCAGTGGGGCAAGTTGCCCCCTTCTCCCAAGCAGCCAGAGCTCTGTCGTGATACTGCCTTAAACCTTTAACAAAGCATTCCCCACTTCCCAACCATAATCCAGACACTACTGCTTACTGCACTAGGACATCTGGCATATCTTAATTTTGGCAGTGCCCTGGTGGGCAATTTAATCTTTGGATTAATATGTGCGTGATACATAGTAGCCAATCATTACATACTGCTGAATGAAAGCATATGCTGTTCATTGTCCCTCTTTTAACTGCCTTCGAACTGAAATAATATTTACATTCTGGAAAAAATAGTCATCTTTATGTGAATTTGCAAATTTTGCAATTATAGGTATTATTTTTTTCTCAATAAACAAAATAATTATCAAATGAGAAATTCTGTACTTTCCAAACACATTCCTAGCCAAGATATTTCTCAACATAGTTACTCTTTGATTAAATTTAGGCACTAAGTTGCTGTATTTTTTTCAGGCTTTAGCATTTGAACCAATTTGGTAAGTAATTTACTTTTCCCCATTTAAAAGGAAAAAAAAGATTTTTGGCAAAACGATGCTATGAGTTGATAAAGTTAAGACTACCACAAAACTTAAATACAGACAGTGTAAATCTGGACTGCTTTCTGAATGAGCAAAGAGAGCCCTTCTCTGGAAAAGGAAAGCTTTACATACATTTTTGAGAAAGAAACATTTACACTTAGTTGATCTTAATTTAAAAATTATAGTAACAATCAACCTGGACTTAGTACAATAAGAAGATATTCAATTTTGGCCTTAATAGTAGTTATCATTAATGAATTTATTATTATATGCCAGACAGTGTGCTCAATACTTTATTAGTATATTATTTCTTTCAAACTTTCTCCAAAAACCAGAGCTTTGCATATTACATTCCCATTTTCCAAACAGGGAAGATTAGGCATGAGAAGTAATTTAGAGAATAGCTTAGTGTTGGGTTAGAGTTAGACCCACACATGTGGGTCCCTTACATTCGGTGAGTCCCTTACACTCTGTGAGTTGGCCTGCTCCCTGTCTTCTCATATTTCTTTTAGACTTGAATTTTAAGTGGAACTGCATTCTGCTTCTTTCTTTCCAAGTTCTGGATATTCAGGTTTGGACATAACTGTGGGGACCAAGGAGTTTTATCTTGAAACAGCTGCTGAAGGCCAGCATGCCCAATGACCTGACTGAGCTGATGGGCACTTCTTCCCCCAGCCAGGAATGACCTCCACAAGCCAGCAGCCTTATGGAGAGTTTGCAAGAAACACCACACATGCTGAAACACAGTGGGAAGTTTGAAGACTGCCCCAAGTTCACTGACGAGTGGTGCCACCTTTCCCTTTTCGCTCTGTCTGCTTCCTACCTTCTCAACAATGGTTTCAGAAGATAGGAAGCCAACAAACATGAATTTTTTCCCCAAAGTTCATAAGCAGAAGAAAATACTAAAGCCCAAGAAACTGTAAAGCCTGCTATTTCCCTCCCTCACAGCACTCTAGCTAATCTCCCCCGTATTCATCTCCCAGTTCTTGGTCTTTCCACACCAGCCCTTTCCCCTTTCTATTGATTTTCCACCTTCTACCACTTCTGCTCTTTGATCCTTTCTACAAAAAGTGACATGACCCTGCAAAAGCCCCATGCAGTGTGGGTAGAGCAGTGGAAATGTGAGGAATTTGAGGACACGGCCCACCTCCCACCTCCCCCACCCCCGCTCTGCACTCTGCACCCATACAGTTGATGCCTTGGTAGGGCAAATCCCAGTAAATCCTGAAATCACTAGGGGATGACATCCTTTTCCAAGCAGGCACACACAGATGTCCTCTTGGCAGAGTAAATTGGAGATCTCTTTGCTATCCAGTTAGTGTTTGTAGAACAGCAACTGATCAAAATGCTTCATGTAAAATTTAAAACTCACTTGGGAAACTAAATTACCTGTTTTTGCAGGGAAATGGTGCTGTGAAATGCTTTTTCCTGTGTGTCTTCAGGGAAATAAAAAACGTTTATTCAGGACCTATGGAAGACCAGCAGTATCCTAAGTCATACAACTTCTAGGTTAGTTTGGGAATAATTGTCCAACTTATTCCTTGTTATTGGTAATCAACAGATTAGCTTTTATAGTTTTAAACTTTTCAGCCCTTTTTCTTCTATATTATCTCATTTTATCTTCAAAACTATTCTTATCAGTATGGAGTTCTAATTTTAGAGATGAAGAAAGGCTAAGCGATTTTCCCTGTGTTTATACAGCTAGTTATGGAAAAGTTCAAGTTAGATTCAGTTGCCCTTATTTTGGGCCAGCACCCTTTTCTTTTCTTTTTTTTTTCTTTTTCTTATTTCAGAATATTATGGGGGTACAAATATTACAGTTATTATATTGCCCATGCCCCCCTGCCCCCTCGAGGCAGAGCTTCAAGCGTGACCATCCCCCAAACGTTGCACATCTCACTCATTATGTTTGTATATACCCATCCCCTCCTCCCCCCTCTCACCCACCCGACCCCCGACAAATGTTATTCCTTTATGTCCACTTAGGTGTTGATCCATTAATACCAATTTGCTGGTGAGTACATGTGGTGCTTGTTTTTCCATTCTTGAGATACTTCACTTAGTAGAATGGGTTCCAGCTGTATCCAGGAATATACAAGAGGTGCTATATCACCATTGTTTCTTAAAGCTGAATAGTACTCCATGGTATACATATACCACATTTTGTTAATCCACTCATGTATTGATGGGCACCTGGGTTGTTTCCACAACTTTACAATTGTGAACTGGCCAGCACCCTTTTCTCCTGATCCATAACAAATGGTTAAGTTTTAAAGGATCCTGTAGCTACACAGAGGGTCTTTTGTGTGAGCTACATTCTCCCCTGTGGATATCTTATAAAGCACCACCACTCTACTGTTGAGCATCTTGTAAAAGTAATTTCCTAAGGTGTTATTTTTAAGTATTTATTTGAAGTATATGACCACATAAAAATAACTCCATTCACAGTCATAGATTAATAAGTTTGGGAAATTTAATATACAAGCAGTGAATTTGATTAGAAAGACTTGCATCATTGCTCTTAAAATAAAACTAAATAGATTGTCCTTTAATAGAATTGTTCATCAGAAAGGTTAGCCAGTATTTTCTTATGCTATCATCAGTGCTGATTATGCCAGAAGTTCTTCCTGTTTTGACATCTTGGTGAAATGCAATCAATGTTGCAAGTCTCGTGGACCAGACTGTTTTCCTTACTCCAAACAAACAAAATATTCAAAAGTTACATTCATTTGACAAAATGTAAACCAGAAATGCACATATATTTTCCAAAACCATAAAATATGAATAAACTGTAATATTTGTATTATGATATTTTCTTTCTGTAAATTTGTGCTGGAAGATATTAACTACTCTGGAGAAAGTGCTGATGTTTACTTGTGGAACTTGTAAAGCTTTTGAAGGGTCCAAGGTGGGGGATATAATAAATTGTTCCTCTTTTCTAAAAGGAATTTGGCCAAAATGTTTGGGTACCTTGTAAAAAAAAAAAATGAAGCCATCTTCTATGGATATGTCCAGCTCATCTTAATATATTTTCAACCAATTCTTACTTTGTACCTATATTGATATATTCATTAGCCACAGATAGTTAATTTTTTATATGATCTTTTGATATTTCAAAAAGCATTTAGTTAGCACCATTTTTATATACTAAGTTTGGAAACTGTATAATTGCCACATGAATTTGTGGCAGCTGCAGAAGGTATCTTTACTCATATATATCGATAAACTGTTCATTGATTCAGTGATGCATATACCTTTCTGTTTAGAAAAACTTTTTTTCTAAATGTTATGTCTACCACCACATTATTTTTAGTCTTTTCCTACTAACTTCCTTCCCTTACCTCAAAATTATCTGCTGCCAAACAAAGAAATACCAAATTAAATAGTAAAATTAATGTTATCTGGATGTTTGGGAGAAATTACTATGGAATATGGTGAGCAACCAAAACATTGTCTTAGAAAATCTGAAAAACTGAACTGAACACAACAAATAATATTTAAACAAGTTTTTCTTGAAGCTACTCAGGTGACGAACATTTTTTAAAGACTTTTTTTTTTAAAAAAAAAACTGTACAAACCAGACTCTGGGAAGAGAGAAATCTGATCATCTTAAAGATCCTGCAGTTCTTAAGTGTGACTAGAGAAACTTGCTATAGACTCTCTCCAGGACGTTATGCTAAAATGCCAAAATTTATTTTAAGAATATGGGATAAAAGAAATTCAAGTTTAACTTTATAACAAAGGAAAGATTTCAAGATACTAGTAAATTAGGCATTAGTTGAGAAGATATAGAGGAGAAAAAGAACTATAAAAGTTACTGATATTTGAACCATGGGAGCTACTGACTAGAAGAAATCAGTCTCTAATAAACCACAATTCCTGTAGGGGTACTAGGGATTAAAAGAGTGTGTGGATTTACACGTGATTAAGAAAGCTGAGTACCAGAGTTTAGATAAGTAAGATATCTCTAATAGAACTGCCTTCCAGGTTTTAAAATTTGTAATTACTTATGGAAATGAGGAATTGATTAGCATAAAAGTGACATTCTTAATTTTTCTTAGCATAAAATCCTGTTAAAAAAAATTAGGGAAAAAGAAGCATAGTACCTGAGGTTCTCTGCCCAGCAATTTCTCCTTGATTTCCATTAAAATTCCAAAGAATTTTTTATTATTATTATTCACTGGTATTAATTTGGCAACCAGATCTCATTCCATCTACTTATTGTGAGATCTTTGTGAGGAGGAGTTCAACACCATCACACTGACTAGGAATGGATGATTTTGCTGTGTGTGTGTTAAAACAGAAATGCTTCTTGCAAACACATACGACCTCTATGGTGTCTTCCGTTCTTCTACTCCTGGCAAGTCTTGGAACATTATCTGTGTTCTGTGGGTCGCAGGGCTTGTTTAGGAGGTCAAAGTTCTCAGACATGAGACAGGCACTTTGTATACCCCTGAGAGCTGAAAACAACTGGAAATTGAGTCCATTCCATGCTCAGAGTAGTGCAGAATAGTGTACATATTTTTATTTCACTATTTAAAAAAAAATCCATAATTATTAAAAGATACTAATAGTAATTATATTTCACTTTAAATTGTATCTCCAGTAGTATATCTCAATTATACTTATGTAGCAAATTGCAATGTATTTTATTTTATATATTAGACCACTAGACCAAGTGCAGAGAAGATGTAAAAATATTTCTGACATAAAAGTAATTACCCTTGGCATATTGAATAGGTCATTATTTTGAGTCACACTTTCTTCATAAATCAAAGAAATTGAGTTATCATGACTAATTCTGAATCCACTTTGTGTCTAAAGATAGACATTCAAATTAAAATATTGGAAAACAAACTAATTATTTAGATGTTTTATCTACATAATATTTAACAGCCAGATGTCTGATTAAACGTCTTGTTTTTACTAGACTAAAATGGAAATTTTAGTTGTCTTCTAAATTTAATTAAAGAACAATTTGATCAAAACATTTACTCTGGAGCTTGCATTATAGATTTTGAATGCCTCTATTGATCAAATTAACCAGAGGCTTTACAAACTACACCTTATACTGCACTAAAATGTGAGTAGCCAGAGCCTTTCACCCCTGGCAACTCCTCCCTACCTGTGAGCTGCAGTGTGGGGGGAAGGGTGCTGGACGACACAGCCACCCTGGGAGGTTAGAGTATGTGTGCACGTGTATGCTTATATCTCTCCTCATTTTTCCCCCTAGATTATTTCCCACATCCTCTCTTTCTCATTTCCTATTCATTAATACATTTAAAAGACTGTTGAATCAATCTAGTGCCACCAGCCGCTGCAATAGACACCTTTTGTAAATCCTTTAGGTCTGGTAACTATGGTTACCTAAAAAGCACATAGCAAATAATCTAGATTAAATAGCCTAGATATGTTCTGTGTGTCTCCAATAAAAACATTCTCCCTTTACTTGGAAGGATAACATTTTCAGTTGGAATATAGTCAACTTTAAAGTTTTAGTAAATATCCTCAAAATTTCCAATGATCATCTAATGACTCATTTCTGAAGCCCCAGCTACATATGATTAATGGGATTTTATGGCTGATTTAACTTTTCTCTCTTTTGTTTATCTTTCAATGCTTCTGGGAATACTTCAGAAGCTTCTGCCACTATTCTGTTTTTTAATCAAGTGAGCTATGAAGACTAATCAATTTTAGATTTCAAATTGTGTTGTCATACATGAGATGTAAAATAAAAAACATACCATTTCCTTTTATGAAGATGTTATGTTACTACTTAGTCAAATTCTGCAATAATAAGCATTTATGTACACATTTCAATTAAGACTTTTGCTCTTTATATATATATATAGTCTTAGGACATTTAAATATAGTGACTATATACCCCAAATGAAAAATCAAAGTATGTGGTTTGAAAACAAATATGCTTATGAGGACAGATGGGCAATCTACTTTAAATCTCTTTAGGTTGTCAGATATTTAAGATGCTTGGTGTTCATCCATCCATTGTGTGGAATTCTGCTTCTTTCTTCAGTTCATTCCCACAAAAGTCTCCCTCACAGTGACATTTCATATCATCTATTGGCCATTGTTAAGTTATAGCAGAAATGAAATCTAGGGGATTCATTCAACATTCACTAACCCACAGAGATAGCACCATACTCATCCACTTAAAATTAGAGGCTTTTGCACACCTAGTGGAAAACACTGACCATAAGTATTGGTTTTATAAAACTGAAATGTAAGTTATGCTCCCTAAGCCTGTGGACAAATATAGTGTCTCACTGAAGAACACTGTGGTCTTCTCAAACACAGGAGTCTCCAGTTTTGTCTCTTGCTGCGACTTTTTATTTAACCATACAGTTCCTTTCGTCTGTGGCTCCAGTCCACTTTGCTTTCATTTGGTGCTGATGCCACTTTATGGGGGATTTAAAAATCATTTTTGGCTAATAAATGCCCATAATATATCTTAATATATTTAATTGCACTAGGAAATTAAACTTCAATTAAAATTAAGTAGAAGATATCAAATATAATATCATTAGAACATAAGTCCGTCCAGCATCTGGGTTAGATTACATTACCCAAACACATGAAACAGTCAAATTTCTGAGTTGGTCATTCCCTGCAGGCAGTGACCTGCTGTTTCTTGCCAGTTGAAGTCTGTTTTTGTGTTACTGCTCTTATTATCAGTAGATCACCCTCACAATTCCATAAATGCTGTTGAACTCCCTATGGTTTCCTATATTTCTTATCTGTTACATTGTTTCAGAATAAGATATTCCTTTTAAGAAAAAGAGACAAAGAAAGAAAAAAGGGCTGCTGTTGCAGAACCTCACAAACCATGATCCATCAGGATTTAGGTAATAGCTCAGATCTAATCCCCAAAATAGCCAGATCATTTTGTTTATAATAAATTGTAATTCTAATCAACTTGGCCCTAGGAAGAAACTGGGTTTGTTCCAATGGCCCAGAGGCGCTAGAGATCAGCTGTCCATGTCCCTTTAACCTATGGCAAGGCCGCCATAGTTAATGCCACATCTTTCATATTATTCATTGCTTGGGAAAAGTCAGCGGCTGACATGGAAACAGCTCAGTGCATTATTCTAAAATGAAGTGATTAAGTCATGAGGTTGAAGGTTGGTTGCAGGAACCCTGGGGATGGATATTTTTTCCTCATTCTTGGAATTGATTCTTCCTATGAGAGAGAACTTGTAACAATTAGTCCCTTTAAAAGCAGCCCATACTGAATTTCAAGTGGCCATAGTAAACTCTTCAAGGTTGAGGCTCAGGGAGAGAAAAAAAAGCAAAATAGTTAACACAAATCTTTGTTGAAGAATTGTAGGGAATCAGGAAGATAGGCACCTTTGGGAGCAACACTCACAGTACAGGTCAATTCATGTCATAGCTTTGAGGAAATACTTCCCTAGAACTGAGCTGAGAAGGGATAAATATAAGATTGTGACAAAGGGCCAGGCTGGGAGAGCAGAATGGGCAGTAGTAAATGAATGTAAATATATAAACAGGGCTTAGAGCATGCTTGGCACTTTGTAGGCACTTGATGCCAGCTAATTCTTCTGCGGGAGCCGGAGTCAACCCTAAGGCTGAAGCATGAAGGCTAGCAAAGGCAGAGGCAGGGTCAAAAACCAGGTGTCTCTCCTCCCAAGCATCAGGCCCCTGGGAATTCAAATGATGTTCTCAGTCTCAGGCTGTGGGAGTCCTCTCTCAGGGCATCCACTTTGAGGCTGAAGCAAAATTGGCTGATTCTAAGTTCCACCTGAACTCAAAAACAGGTATATTCTGCATCTCTATCCTCCAGCTGGCTGCTGGGGAAGGGTGATACCATGTGCAAATTTCGGTTTGTACATCTGGAACTGCTGGGGCAGAAAGAGGGACTTTTAATCCCTAGGGCAAAGAAGCATGCAGGGCCCCTTCAACAGTACTGCTCATGTACAAACCAGCAAATTATCCATGAGCTCCGCAGCAGGAAGGACCTCCAAAGCTAGAGAAAAGATGGGTCCAGGATGGAGACATCTTCCTTATTAAAACACCACATAAAACCCTCGAAGTTCTGACTCAAGAATCTTGAGATCTTAAAGAGAACCCCCAGATGGTGAGAGCTGGCCTGAGCAGCAGCCTCTGACGCTTTACCCTGACTGTTGCCTTTCTGTAGGGTTCAGTCACTTTAATTACCAGTCACCACTAATTCTGGAACCTGGGAGTCTCTCTTTAAATTGTTGGTGTACGTGCAACCAAACTCTTCCTTTCCTTCATCCTTCTTAGCAAACTGGGGACATGTGGAATTTTCAAAATGAATGTGATTCAATACTAAACAAAAATGAAACTGCAGTAATTATAGTCATGCTGTGTCGCATAAGGTCACATTTCCAAAGTTTAAGTTCTTGATCCTAAGGCAAACACATCTAGCCCCAAAAGACTGCACTATTTCCTGCTGGGAATCTTCCTCCCATCTCCATTCTGCGTGTTATTTGGTCAAAGTTTTCTAGCTGTTTCTAGCTTGTTTTCTTCATCTGTCCAAGGGCGGTGAGTGTTCAAACAATGGGCTGAAATAAAAAATAAGAAGGAGGACCTGCTGTAACTAGGGTGGTTAAGAAAGTCCTCTTTGCAGAGAAAATAAGATAGAGAAAAATAAGACAAGGACTAAAGGATAAACAGCACTCAGTCATGAGAGGCTGGAGAAAGAGTGTTCCTGGCAGAGGAAGCAACTTGTACCCAAGCAGGCAAGAAACTGGTGTCCTGGAGGAACTGAAACAAGCTCTGTGAGGCCAGAGCACACAGAGGAAGGGAGAGATGGCATGAGATAAGGCTGGACAGAAAGTCAAAGGTCAGATCATGTAGGACATAGTGAGGAGCTTAGAGGTGTTTAGATTTTATTGTAGGTGCAAGAAGCTGTTGAAGGCTTGGAGCAGGGAAGTGACTGAAATGATTGGATTAAACTTTTGAGATCCTTCTTGCTGCTATATGGAATAGGAAATTGAAGAGGGAAAAGTAGAAGGGAGACCAATTAATAGGCTGTTGTAGATATCTGGGCAAATGATGATGCCAGCTTAGACCACTATTTTCCAAACTGTGGGTCACAGCCCAACTGGGTTATATGGCCATTTTAGCAGTCTTGACCAGCAAAATCGGTGACATAGAATAATGTCCAATAGAAAGCATCAGAGACCATCACATAATTTCATAACATTTCCTTTCAGGTTTTTATGTGTATAGGCATGCATATGCAAGTACTGGATTGTGTTGTAAAGTGAATTGTTACTCTGCATAGTGATCAAAAATGCACTGGCCTGGACTACAGTGGTGACGACAGAAGCAGAAAGAAGAGAGCATTCATGAACATAAAGATGACTTCAGATACATAGGAATGGAAGGGAGCACTTAAGAGAAGACATTAAAAGAGAGGAGACAGAGTTCTGTGATGGATTTAATTTCATTTGAAGTATTACATTCATATATTTATGCCCCACTTATTCTTTAAAAAAATATTTACAATAACTTAACCATAGTAAAAATAAAATAAGATTGAACCAATAATATAGGGAAATGATACATAACCAGCCATTTTTTTCTGAAGGGTACATATTAAAAACTTGGAACATGACCTGATGGTTACCAGTAAGTCATTCTCTCACCTCTCTGCTGAGCATTACTTTTCTGGGTCATTGACAGAGTTTGTAAACAAGTCTAGGGTATTTCTAAAAAAGTTTTATGCAAGGGAGGAAATATTAAATCCTCTATCTATTAAGGCTTCATTCCTTCTGAAGAATGTTCCTTGGTCTTCTGAGGTTCCAATTCTAGCTTTGCTGAACTTCACAGTGCAATCTGGTTTCTTCTTAGCTTGATGTATAAAGTCACCACATACAACATGTTCAAAAATGTACATCATTGCCACAGTGAGTAATACAAATGCACTGTGCACTGAGCTAAATGTCATATTTATGTTTTATTTTGCCCAGTATAGGATACAATCACCTCTCTTAGAAAAGATCGTCTTAATGAGTCTATTTATATGTACTGGAGCACATTGGATTTAAACTGCTGTTTGGGGTAAGTTTCTAACCTGATGAGAAAATAGATTAATAATAAATCATCCCTGAAAATCAGAAACTTGCCTTGGAAAGAAAGAGTACATGTCATGGGCAATTAGCAGATGCAGAAATCCTTTAATTATAAAGCATGCCCTTACCTGAGGAACTTTATACTATGCTGACGAGAGCCTACATCTAATAATAAGCCTTTTCATTTTACACACACACAAACACACACCCACAATCTATGAACATGTTAAGACCCATATGTTCAAACAACCCATCTACAAATTGCTAGACGGGGCCAGCATCAGCTCCCTACTCATTCTACCATTTGAAGAAAGCAAGTTTGCTGTTTCACCCCGTCTTCTTCCTGGGGTCCTTATAGCCACAGTTCTAACCATATGCCTCTCCCCTTCAGACACCAGCTTTGCTTTGGGGTAGGTAACTACTAAAGAAAAACTGACACTATATTTTACTAGTAGACTCTTAAAGATTTTCAGAGTCAACAGAATGAGTTTCTAATGGTATAAAATTAAATTTCAGTAGGAACTATTCTACTAGAGATGCCTTCCCCATTGCCTCCCAAGCCAGACCACCCAGGTAACTGCATATGCTGAATGTCTATACATTTTGATAGCGCCATGCAGACAGCCACACCTGACCTGACTAGTTATGCTGCTAACTCTACTGTAAAGCCATTCCTATGTCAGATGAACCGCAGAATTTCAGCAAGTAAGGAGCTGAAGACAGGGCAGCATTGTAATCTTCAATCTGTTTCTTCATTCTCAAACCTCACAATGTTGGACCTTTCTGCAGAAATTCAGTTTGCTTTTTATTATTCACTGAGGAAGTCTGGTACATAGGAAAGCTTCCTCTTAGCATAGATAAGACTAGCAGGCTAACAGTTTTTCGGGTAAGTAGAATTAATTATCAGGAAGCTGTTGGCAGTTCATTGCTGATCTGTAAAAACCTGGTAAGAATGAGGTCGGCTAAAATAATAAGGTCTATTTAAAGTTTGGGTCATATAAGACGTCATTAAGGATCACAGTATTTCAGAAAAAAAAAAATTGCAGAGATCTCTCCTCTTAAAAGAAAATAGCTTTTCTGCTGGAAAGCTTCCAAACCACACCATTGCAAAACCTAAACATTTCAAACCATTGAACGCTAATGTTTAACTGTCTGGCTCTGGTTGTCTTGCAAACCTTTTCCCCCTTAGTAATTGAATTTTGTTGAAATCCAGATATCATTTCACTTTTAATCCCAATTTTGTTCCTTACTCTGGGGGAAATATGCTTTCATTGCCCTGGGGTTAATTTTTTACACCCTACATAATGTGGAATGTATTCTGCCCTGCTCCTTGTGATTAGGAGAAGTAGTAATCAGCATTTTACTAGAGCTGGGGAAAACAGTAAAGGGCAGGGCTAGCCCAAGGCATAATTGTGAAATGCCTGAAATTTTTAAAGCCCTTGCCTTCTAATTTGTCATTTAACTCTTTTTGTGCTCTAATAGATTGTTCTGCCACTTTGAGCTGCATGATGTGAGGCCTTAAAGTTGCTTTAGTTTCCTCCCCTTGCAGGATTGACTGAGGGTGTGTATTACACTGTGTGGCACATTTTCTGATGCACAGTAAATATTCCAAAGTTGGTATGTCACCCTCATCATCCTCATCAACATCCCGTAAACCTCAAGACTGAGGGATACTTAATACTGATTTACAATGAAATCGCCTGCAAGAACATTTGCTTTTAATAATTTCATTCTCGAAGACTAAAAAACCAAACCCAAAGGAATGTGCCTCTAATTCTAATATTTTAGGTCACCACAGGAGGTGGAGAAGAGATGTGGTAGCCAGTTGGGGGAAGCTTTACTCCTTTGCAGTGATGACAGCTGTCTTTTCATTAGACTGGCCTTGCTGGGGGAAAAAAAAAAAAAGATAACATGAGTCAAGCATGGGGCCCAGGCAGCATGTGAGACCTGACCAGCTTATACCAGAGCTAGAAAGCCCATGCCCTGGTTCAGCTCCAGAACCACTCCTGGCAGCCCTCAGGTCTGGATTCTTTTCTTCTACCTCCCTCCTACCAGCAACATTCACTGAAGGGTCAAATTAGTGCATTTGTAAATGCTGTATAGTGGCAGAGGCAGACACAGGATTTGTGGGATCTGATGCTTATACAATCATGGGGGCCCTTTTTAATGGAATACAAAATAATAAATAATAGATACCAGTGTGAATTTTTAATTAGAATAAAAAAAAGAAATCATCACAAAGTATACATTGAAAAAGCTGACAAATATCACAAACATCACAAAATCCAGAAAAATTATTTATTTATTAATTTGCTCTTCCTGATACATCCTACATTTTTTCCTACCTTGTTTTGGTTTGGGGGGGGACTGTAAACTCTTTGATTGCACCCTCATGTATTTCCTGATGAGAGAGAATTTCTGAGTGAACAAGGCATTGATGAGAATCAAAACCTTTGCTTAAAATTTTTCATTTTGATGATTTGAAGACCTTTCCACAAATGAGCTTCTGGCTCTCAACATTTCAAATCTTATTTCTCCTCTACTACACACATACTTCTGGCACTGTAGAACATCTTCATATAGCATTACAGCCACTGACCCCAGAGTCTTCATTCTGTGACCCCAAATGAGTAAGCAGAGGATTTCTGAAAGTATTCCTGCACAAGAACAGGTAGCAATAACTATTACTATAACTGGAAGTGACTCAAAACCATATAAAAAAACATCCCACTAAACCCAATTAAAGGGATCTCCAATTTGGTTTCTCATTAGCCATATATTCAAAATGTGCACAGCCAGTCTGAGGCTACCCAACATGAGGGAGCATGGAGATGAATTTGATATGGAAAGATACTTCAGTCCTGATGGCGGCTAAAATGTTTTCCTTTTTCAAATCTTACAAAAGCATATGCCCAAGCAAGTGTAGTCCCTGAAGATTTAAACTTCTTTAGCTTCACAGGAAACCCACCTCTGCACAGAGGAGCTAGCCCCACAGAATTCGAAGGATAAAGGTGAGTTCTTGCCCCCTGTACTTATGGAAAGATCTCTTTTAAGCAGAAGCACTTTATACTATAAAGACATCTGTACATAATAAAAATAATATCAGCATTATTACTAAAATCCATTGTGCCCAAGCATGAGGCAATCTCAGAGGCAGAAATCACTATATCTGGCTGTTTGGAGAATGGAGAAAGAAGCAGAGATGGTCTCCTCCTGAACCGTGAAGAACCTAGTTCTCTCCTGACACCTCCCTCAGCTCTGTCCAATGTGACCTGAGAAGCAAGTTTGCTTGTGTTAAGAAATATTTTTATCTAGTTCAATAATTTTAATTGCCTGATTCTTTGAATCTAAACTCTACTCTGGCAGTAACTAGCTGAGTGAGCTTGGACAAATTAAATAACCTCTCTAAGCCTCTATATTCTCACCTATAAAAATGGCAATAATAATACTTTCTTTGCAGAACTATGAAAAAGATTAAATGGATAATATATGTATACTATGTGGCACCTAGTAGACAATTAAGGTATTGTAGCTGTTATTATTATTGTCCACATTTTAAGTGATAGCTATAAAAAGGGAGGAACCAGTAGGGGAATATTGGACAGCCATTGGCCCGGCAACTCCAGATGTACCAAACACAGTGGGGAAGATCAAATTTCATAAATGCTAAAAGGTATTATTTCAGTTTCAGCTTTCCTACTTTGCTACTAGAGCCCAGTAGCAACACAGTGAAAGTGGCCATGGCAACGTGACAGCCACAGTACTCTATGAACAGAGTTTGTCAATAAACATGAGGCTTTTAGGAAGCAACAAGAATTCCTGTCTGGCTTAGGTTTTCCTCCTGATGTAGGCTCTAACTCTGAAACTGCATGAGATTTGGGAAGTGTTCTAGCCTCAAATTTTGATAGTATGATATTTGAGCAAGACCAGCAAGTTTTCCCTGGTAATGGCTACAAAGGACTGGCACTGAGCACCCCACAGGTACTAGTGACTCTGTAAAGCATTTGTGAATTCAGCTAAAGTGATCTGTCCTCAGAAGTCCTGGACACTGCTGCCTGGGCATGGACCAGGCTCTGAGTAGCCTGAGACATCAGGCAATTCAAGGCATCAGAACATTGTCATTAGCTTGGCTCTAAAGCCAGATCACACTCAGCCCCAAATCTCTGCTCTAGCATTTACTATCTTTACAATCCTGGAAAAGCTACTCAAATTCTCTGTGTCTCAGTTCCCTCATTCTAAAGCAAGGATAATAAAATATCTACCTTATAGAGTTGTAGTAAGTATTAAATAAGATTCTGTATCTAAAGGGCTTTTGAACAGTGCCTGGCAAATTGCACATGCTTAATAATGGCTAGCTCTAATGTTAAATGGGAAATCTGGTAGAGATATCCAACAGGTATTTGGTTATGTAGATCTGGCCCTCAGAAAAAAGATAGTGATTAAAGAAATAGATTTTAGATTTTTCTAGTTATATTTGTTTCTTGTGGCTGCTATAACAAATTACCATAAACTTGGGTTGAAAACAACAGAAATTTATTTTCTCGCAGTTCCAGAGGCCAGAAGTCCAGTATCAGTACTACCGGGCCAAAATCCTGGTGTTGACAGGGCCACATTCCCTCTGGAAATGCTAGGGGAGAATCCATGTCTTGGTTCATCCAGTTGCTGGTAGCTGATGGCATTTCCTGAATTGGGTGTGCAGCATTATTCCAATTTCTGCCTCTGTGGTTACATTGCCTTCACCTCTTCTGTCTACATCAAACCTCCCTGTCGTCCCTCTTCTAAAGACACTTAATGATGGCATTTAGGGCCTACCTGGATAACCCAGGATAATCCAGAATAATCTCCCTATTTCAAAACCATTAACTTAATTACAAAGACTCTTTTTTTCAAATAAAGTAGCATCTACAGGTTCCAGGGATTAGGACCTGATCTCATTGGAGGCCATTCTTTCAACCTAGTACGCTAGTTAATATACAACACTGCAAGACATGGGCGAAGAGGAGCAGACTAAATACAGAACCATGGGAACCAGAAATACCTAACAGGGAAGCAAAGAAAGAGGAGCCACCACAAGGAAATGAGAAAGAAAGGAGAGCAGTGAGAGGAGAAGATGTGGTGTGGGGGTGTGTCCAAGACGCCAAGGACATAAAGGGTTTCACAAAGGGACAGAATGCAGGAAACACTTCAGAAAATCAAGCAGAGGGCTAAGAAGGAATTATTGGGCTTGACTATTAAGAAAGATATCAGTAAATTCAGCCAAGATGGATTTATTGGTGTGGGAGAAAGAGAGCCAGGTGATGGTAGCTTAAGGACAGAGTCACTTACCTTTGTGACGTACTTTGTGCATAGACATAGGTATAAAGGGAAATGGTGTAAACACACATCTTGACATGTCACTCCTCCACCTCATTCTCAGTTGTGTTTTCTTTGGATTCCCAACAATAAAAGCTCATCAAAGGCCCTGAACTTGCCAAGGTGGACACGAGCCATGATTAGAAGTGAACGGCGCTGCCTGCTTCCCATATAAATATATTTGCTCTCCAGCTCTTGAGAGAGGTCAATGGAAAAGGTTTATTTATTTTTATGATTACTCAGTCCACTCTCTCTCTCTCAAAGGCATTCTTGGGCTAGTCAAGTAGTGATATTTTTAATCGATAAACTCTTTTTCAGTATCTTCAAAAGGACCTTATGAAGTACATAGTATAAAATGTTTTCTAATATATAAACATCATTAGTCACTCAACAATCATTATAGCTAGGCATTCTATTAGGGAAAGTACACGATATATTAGGGATAATATAAGATTAAAATAATATTAATAGCTAACATTTAGTGCCTTGTATGGGACAGTCACATTTAAATATCAATGTATTTCAAAAACTTGGTGAGAGAGGAGGTACTACTATGACCCTAGTATTATTGTCTCCAATTTTATGGAAGAGGAAAGAGAGGTGCAAACTTAAGGAAAAACCATAGAGCTAGGAAGCATGAAGCAAAGATTAACCCAGCAGTCGATCTCTGGGCCTGTTCTCTGAACCACTATGATGTACATTTTTTCAGCATCCACAGGAAACATCTCTAACATACTTTTTTTAATGAAGAAGAGTACAAATAAGCAGTATTTCAAAATGACTTAACAAAAACCAGATTTTGCCTTTAAGAAAACTTCATACTGCAAATCCTTATTCATTATTCAGAGCATATTTACCGACTACCTAGTAATATACTAGGCACTGTTATAAAAACTGATCTTTCAAACATGAGCAACAGGGACAAAAACTCCTGCCCTCATGTTCAAGAGAGCTCGCTCCATCTTTCAATTTCATGCACTAATCAACACTGCCACCATAGTTCCAGAGCCAAGCTGAAACCAACTCTTCCCTCGCTGTAAATGAACAGCACTGAAACATTGCAAGGAGAATTGCATTGTATGGTAAAAACTACTGCTACCGACTATGGAAATCATCCTTCCGGGGGAAATTTTGCTATACTGAACCATAGGTGAGAAATTACTGAGAAAAAATGGAAAAGCCTACGTGCAGAATTTTTCTTGCTGCTCACTGACCTTTCAAGCATCTAAATCAATAATCCTGGTTCAGAGAGGCACTATCTCGATGATATTGAGCAACCTGTTAGGCATTTCTGGGTCAGTTTTCTGAGAAAGGTATTGCCTATACCTGGCATCTAAGATCATTCTCAATCTGACGTTCTATGACCCTAGGTAACAAATATCAGGGGTTAAGAGGAGGTCATAGAGCTCCAACAGGTTCTAATTCCCACTCACTCACAGGCAGGAATCTAAGCAAAATCCCTAAACCTCACATACTCAGAATAAAATAGCACAGTCCAGGCCTCTGCAGTAGCACAAATAGAGCCCCAGAGCCCAGCAATCTTCTCCCTTCCACACCCTGTGACACCCCCTTTCCCATCAGAATTTATCATTGAAACTCATTTGCCCTTTATCCCAAAAGAAAACTCAGGACTCCCTGTGTGTCCCTCATGCCCAGGTGTGTCCCTAATTCCCAGAATACAGTGATAGGTTCTTTCTGAATTCACCATCTTCTCCAGAAAGCAGGCTTGGGAACTTGTAGATCATATGCAGGTTCAAGGGCAATTGTAACGTAGAATTCCAAGGCCTGTGTATCAGCACCACAGCCAGGCCAGGGTTGCCAGATAAAATAAGGGATGACTAGCCAAATTTAAATGTATATCCTGTATTACTATTTGCTAAATCTGGCAACCCTAGCCCAGGCCTCCCAACCCTTTAGGGGAAATGCCACCATATCCAGGAAGACTTCCCTGATCAGCCACTGTATTTTAAATTGTAATCCCGCCTCCCTCAACATACCCTATCTCACTCCTGGGTTAATTTTTCTGGTAGCATTTACTGGCATCTGACACAAGATACAGTTTATTCGATTGTATTTTGTTTTTTTATTCTCTGTTCTCTTCTTCTCCCACCAGGATTCAAGGCCCACAAGATTATACAGGATTACCTACTTTGTTCATGCTCTATCTCCAGTGCCTACAATACTGCCTAGCCCAGAGTAAGTGTTGGATAAATATTTTTCAAATGAGTTTGTTAAATTATCTATTTATTTGATTTAAAAAATGATATTGGTGTTATAATAAATATCATTGGTGAATTGAATTATTAATTATTAATTGAATTATAAATAGCTGATATTTATTGAGCATATATGTACCTAGTATTATGCTAAACAGTTTACCTAGATTAATCATTTAATGCTTATAAAAAACCCAATGAGGTAGGAATTGTTAACCCCATTTTACAGCTGAGGAAACTGATACTGTGGGAAAAAAGTAACTTGCCCAAGGCCACATAGGGTAGCATCAAGATTCAAACCCAGTAGCCTGACTCTGGAGAATGAGTTCTTTATCTGAGTTTTCTTAAAAAGAATGCTTTTACCTAGGGATGCTAAAAATATGAAATAAAGGGATTCAATGCTCACACAAGCTATTAAAGGCTTTTGAATGAATAAATTACTGCTTTAGGCCAAAGAACTTTGTTTAGTGGATCCCCTTATGTGAACTAGAGCCTGGATGTGGACAAATTTAAGACATTCTTATGTAACAGACAGATTTAAGTCATGTTAACACAGCATTGGGTTGGAGGGGAGTGTGAGAAGGTGGGATCATGACTGATCATCTGTTGCTTTTGCTCACTTGGAAGCTCAAAATCTTGACTCCTGTAGGTACCAAAATATAACTGGCCAAGATACTATTACCTATACACACTTAGTTTGCTGTTTCTTGTAAGTAACAACCAAAGTTACCACAGATTCTGGAATGAGAGCAATAATTCATCTTACTAACAATTAATTTGAACAAAAATATATACAATTCCGGGTAGGACCTGATCTAAATGTCTAGTTCCTCCTTGCTAAGGAACAGGTTATACACTCTGCCACTGACAAGAAGGAAAACCCTTTACTCCTGCCCATTTGGAAAGCCCTCCTCTTCCCACTCCTGTGTTGGCTGTTCTCAGTTCACACCGCTCTGTGCTGGGTTCCTTTTCTTACATCAGAGTGCTTACTATCATTTTTACATTATTCTCAATCTCTGCTAAAACAATGATTCCAAATTTATATTAAGGACTCCCTATTATTTAAACCTAGTGCAGTATACCATTGCTAGGACCCAGGACCCTAGTAAAAGCCCATAGAATGGAGGAACCAACAGCTGTTACTGATTAACTTTCACTTGCTCTTTTGTGGACACCACTTTTCCTGGTCTTCTCTCAAGCATTTAACCCAAGATAAGCAAACTATAGCCAGTAGGCAACATCTAGCCAACAGCCTGAATTTTGTATAGCCTAGGAGCTAGGAAAATTTCTTAGGAAAAAACATTGCAGTCAATTGGGTGATAGGGAACACTAATGTTGAACCTCAATTAAGTAAAATGTTATTTTTAAAAATCCATTCTTATTAGTAGACTTGTATTACCAAAAAAAATACTCAATTATTATTATTATTACATTTTTAATTTCATCAATTAAAATTGCAGAAATGTGTTTTCTTTTTTGTTGTATAAGTATTTAAGACCTACATATACTCAATTTATCCTTTTGGCTCACAAAGCTTCAGATATTTATTCCTTGGCCTTTTACAGAAAAAAGTTTGCTGATCCTGGATCTAATCTTTGATGTTGAGGCAGTATGTTTCCAAGAAAGCCAACTGGTAATTATCTTTAAAAGGGGAGTAAGTACAATTTCATCGACTCTAAATGTCTTATTTAGACCTAATTTAAGTATGCTATTTTATAATATCCTTTTAAAAATTAATATTTATTTGTTGCTACACACAGGTTTTTTATAACTTTTAAAAGTGTTGTTATTTTCATTTTCAAAGAATACCACATTTTTTAGCCTAAGTTCCCATTGTCACAGTTGACTAATTGTTACTAAAACATTCCATTTTGGCAGTTTGTTTTTGATGGGTACCAAATTATATGCAGTATAGTGTAAAAAGAAAATTCAGACCATCTAAAAATATGCCTCAATAAACATACAATCTAGGAAGGCTTTTCATTCAGGATCATCTATCTTTTACCCACATCGGCAAACATATTAATAATTTTTCAAGAAAAATTTTTCCGGTTGACTGCCATCTCATTTCAGAAGGAAAAGAAAACATATTTTTTTTAAACAAAGAGAACCTGCTAAAGAAAATTTGCATGAATGTCCACTCATATACCGAGGGAATCCCTTTAGCTGATCCCAGGAAAAGCATGGAGCATCTTTGATAGAACTGTAGAAACATGGTTATGACTTGTTCCATATTAAACATTATTTTAAGCTGTCTCTTTTTTTCTTGGTAGACTTTGAATCAGCAAGGGAAAGAAGAGCACACATAGGCGTGGCTGCATCACTGAAACTCTAACAGCCATCATTGGATTTAGCCAAGCCAGGTTTATGGAGCAAATAAATTCTGCCTGGACCTGGAGTTGTTTATTCATCATTCCCTAATTCACTCAACGCACCTTTACTAAGAGCTCACTGTACAGTTTCTGCTTCAAAGGAATTCAGAGTTAATTTAATCTCATTTCTCCTAGGTTGGCCCTAGAAGAAACTATAGTTCAGGTACAGTTAGCTATCTTTCACTTTGTTTACCTATATTGTCTTCATCGTTTGAAGTTACCAATATCAATGCTCCTTAGATACCAAAGGTCTATAGCTCAGCCCTGCCATTCCTGCCTTAACTTCTGGAAGCCAGAATTCCCGAGGCCTCCATCTGAGGCCCCCAGCACCGCCCCCTCTCCCCCATGCCTCAGATCTTCAGGCCATCTTCATGGCACCCAAACCTAAGATTTCCCTTCCATCGCTCTATATCGCTTCTTTCCCATCTCATTCCTTCAGGACCAGATTGATTCTAAAAAGCCAGCTAGCACTTTAGAAAGTGGATTAACTTCTCAGACATCTAAATGAAAATAACTGATAACACTTATCAGTTCTAGTACTTACCTGGGCCAAGCACCGTTGGACATACTTTACGTGAATTAACTCATTTTCTTTTTATAGTGACCTTATGAAGGAAGTACTTCTATCGTTCTGCATTTTGAAAATGAGTAAACAAGCACAGAACATTTCAATAACTAGCCCAAGGCTCCTCTGCTGAGATATGGAAGAGCCAGATACAAAGCAAATCAGTCTGGCCTGTAACCTTTACTCTCTCTGGTGCCCCTAGCAAGATTTAAAAGATTGGCGTAGATTTTAGGAGTTGATCATCCAGAGGCAGTCTTCCAAATTTGACCTAACCCAAAAAGAGACAATAAATTCCTCCTTATCCAAGGGGGGATACATTCCAAGACCCCTGGTGGATGCCTGAAACCATGGCTAGTACTGAACCCTATATATACAATGTTCTATCCTGTACATACACACTTATGATAAAGTTTAGTTTATAAACCAAGCATAAGAGAGTGACAATGACAATATAATAAAATAGAATAATTATAACTATACTTATAGTTATAATTATATTACACATACTATAATAAAAGTTATGTGAATGAGGTCTCCCTCTCTCAAAATATCTGATTGTACTATACTCACCCTTCTTCTTGTGATGATGTGAGATGATAAAGTGCCTACACGGTGAGATTAAGTGAGGTGAATGATGTAAGTGGAAAATTCCAGGAATAAATAATTCATAAGTTTTCAATTGCACATGGTCTGAGCAGCAAGGATAAAATCTCCAGCCATCCCACCTTTACTGCCATTGGTCACTTCATTGCCTTCTGGGTTACCAGGAGGACTGTCATGGTATCACAGTGTTTGTGTTCAAGTAACGCAATGTTACTTAATAATGGCCTCAAATGCAAGAGTAGTGATGTAATATTTTCAGACTGAGATTGATTGCAGGTAACTGAAAACCAGGATGGGGGACCAGTGTACTCTGAGGAGGGGAATTTGGGGCTGGCAGCCTCCCTGGAGAGAAAGACACTTTCAGTAAAGAACCACCCTACAATGGTCAATGTTGAGCTGAGGGCTTTGATGTGAAATTTACATTCACAAGAGAATCTTGTTTCTTGAAAAGTTAGAAATGAGCAGCCTTTTAGTCTTGTGTCCTGACCTGGGTCACCTTGTTCCTGGGGATGACCCTCCCACTGGGGCCCACCTGGGCGGCTTTTTCACACCAGCAACTGGATGACTCTAAGTCCGAGTTGTGGCCAGGAGGAAGAGTCAACCAGGACTTGGGATGACGCGCTACAGTCAAGAGTCCAAGTCCTTCGGAGAAATCTGCCTCCCTGGCCGTTATCAGGAGAGAGCGGCTGGAACCAGATGGTCAATTATCAAGGATTTTCTGAGCTGCAAAATCCTTCAAATATGAAACATGTCATGTCAGACTAGGTCACTGAGAAAGAATACGTGAATAAATTAAAACTGCCAAAGTGAGTTTTTGGTTTTGACTTGCGTGGGCACCTGTCCTCCAGCTGTGCAGAAGGTGTCAAACCTCACTAGTGCGTGAGCTCAGACTAAACAAGCCTGGCAGGCGGTTGTAAGGACAGCGGCCCCCACATTCCTAGACTTCCCAGCATCCCCTTCCCACTCCTCCAGTGGGCTTTGGGGCTGATTAACTTTGATTCTGGTGGAACCAGAGACAACTTGACCCTCCTGTAAGTCAGACAGAATAGCTTCAGGTGTCTGGAATGACAAAAATGCACAAACCACAGCAACGTGGCAAGGACAAATACAAGATAAATTCGGTTACTGTCACTGGTTGCCAGGCATTCTTACCCACTTACTTGCAAAGGAGTTTCAACTTCAAGGGTAGATTTTAGGATTTTGCCCTTTCACATTACGCATAATTCTTTACTCTCCACCTTTTTGCTTTTAACTGATATTTGATATTTAATTGGATTAAGCTGGGCAGCAGGATTCTAAAGTGTTCCTCAGAGATATCTGTTTGTTGGTTGGTTTTGCTTTCTGTTTGCAAACACCAGACTCTATTGCCCCCAAATAAAACAATTTAGGGGATTATTTAGAATAGATTTTCCAGGATGTCAGATGTGGCAAGAACTTTCAGAATTCCTAGGTATTCTGTGAAAATGTGCTTTATGTCCCAACGCACAAGACAAAGAGTTCACCAGGCTGCCCAAAGCCACATCTTCTACACTCCTCTCTAGATTGAAGCCTGATCCTCTAAGGACTGAACTAAGAGCACATAAGGGATCTGAGTTTAACATCCTGGCTTTACCATTTCCTACTTGCTAAGGTCTTTCTCATATGTAAAAGGGGAGTGATACTCACCTTACAGGTTGTAAGGATTATGTGAGCAGACATGTGCCAAATTGAGAATAATAGCCTGATGCATAGTAAACCCATGCTAGGGCCACTTCTACCCCAGTTGTGCAGATCACACTACAAACCCCTTTCATTATGAAGAAAACCTTTATTACAGATTAAAAATGATTACAATTCAAGTTGATATATTAATACATTCTATACCAGATTTTGATGAGACTTGGAGCTAAGGTCCAACTGATCTTAGAGATTTCTAACAGGAAAGGTTTTAGGTAGTAAAACTAGGTGCCACACTTCTTGCTTTACATTTAACCAGTTCTTCAGGTAACTCAGTTGAGGCAGTGGGAAGAAAATTCAGTCAGTTGGGTTAATTCTACCTAAACAAATAATCAATTAAGCCAGGGTTTTCTCCATTCTTTTTGCCATGTACATTTTTAAGAGACTGTAATGAAAATGTATTAATATAGTATTTTAAAATGAAGTATTACTTTTAAAGATTTATGTTATCTCACTATGGAAATGGAAGAAGGAATAAAAAGTTAAGGCAAATGAATCATTGACAATGTTTACCAAGCTCCTATATTTGCCAGGCACTGTTCTAAGGACTTTTCACTTGTGAATCCATTCCATCTCACAACACTATGGCGTTTGATACTCTTACTGTATCAATTATGCAGGCAAGGAAACTAACCTGCCCAAGGTCACAAAACTATAAATAAGAGGTCTAGGTTTGAGGCCAGGCATTCCAGTTCCAGATCATACACCCAGCCTCTATACCACCTGCTTAGTATTTAGTTCCAAGATATTGACTAATCAACCAAATGGAATAGTTATCCCAGGAGTCTTTTATTCAACTTAAAAGTCTTCCTTTGGTAACCAACAGATCTTAGTTTAGGTCTATACTGCAATAGCAAAAGAAAAAAAAAGGGAGTTGTCAGGTGTCTCGTTTATTCATAATCACATGATTTTAAAGCTAAAAAAGATAGGAATCCTCTAGTCAACTCCTCAATTTTACTGACAGAGAAATTAAGAGATTTGACTAAAATCATACAGTTATTAGTAGGAGAACAGGTACTAAAATTTGGACTATCTTCCAGTTCAGAGGTCTTCAACTATTTCACCATATTCTATAATAGTAATAAGAACAATGAAGACTCACTATGTGTTCTGTTAAGTCATTGATTTATGTTGTCTTATTTAATCTTCCCTAATATCCTATTAGATATTTTCACACTCGTTTTATACATGAGAAAACATATATGTGTGTATGACCCAAAGTTCATGCTATTAACCTTTACATTAATACCATTACATATACTAGATTTATTATTTAATTTAAATAAATTGACAACCAAAGGGCTTTTGTCTAGTTTTGTTTTGGGTTATTTCATTTAGCCCTCTCTTCTTCAACTTTCTGAGTAGTACCCATCTCTGTGTAAGACTAAATTGAGAACATTAGTATTCTATGCTATCTATCAGTCTTTCTTCTTTACATAAGAAAAAGGAATGAGAACAAAAAGGTTCCACAGGCTAAAGAGCTTCTTTTCTAAGTTAAAATCTTTTGGAAAGGCATTAGAAATTATTTTTAGTTTTATGATTTCTTTCAAGAGCCTTAGTTATTTAGAAAGCAAATGTTAGGAGAAGAGCTGAACTTCCTCTGGTTGTGCCATAAAATCTAGCTCACGTCTGTGTGCTGTTCAAACATGTGAATCTAGCCACCATTTTGGAGGAAGAGGGAAACGTTTCCATAGTTGCTGTGTGAAGAGGAATAAAATGCCAGCTGGAATTAAGAGGCAGTGTGAAATTCTGTTAACATTTGCAAATAATGCTGGCTTAGTTGTTTCTATTTTTGATTGTGTGTATTGTCGTTGTTTTGTATTCTCTCCACTTGCAGTGCTCAGTTTAATTAACTGCTCACCAAATCATCTATTGATGAAGTATGTCAAAAGGGACTGCAGCACATTGCTGTCCACTTATAGCCCAGGGGAGCACAAGAGACTCGTGTACTGACACTTTGAGAATTATTTACTATGAAATGCAAACTAGAAACCAATTATTGTTAATTATCCAATCATTGATAAATAACCAATTAAATCAGTTATAGATTAAATTAATAATTATTATTAATACATGAATATCAAAGTGCAAATCATTTGGGCAAACAAACCCTAAAGAGGAGGTTCAAAGGTAACAATGCAAACTGAACATCTGAACTAACTTTACATTGACAATTCCCTATTAATATTTAAGGAAGAAAACACACACACAAATCAATAATCATTCATTTCCAGACTATCTTTACTAGGAACACTTTGGGCCAATTACATTTGTTTGATTAAAGTCAAATGTTGATTTAACCTTCAAGATATTTCATGGCCTAGGGGCTGGTTCACACCACCCCACCAAATTGCTCCCAAAAAGCAAATATAGGGTGATTATATTAAATAAGTGATCTCATAAAAGAATTTTATACTGGTTACAAATAATCCATTATCCCCAAGCCAACATACATGATATATCTTCACATCCACATTGCATAAATTTTTAATTGATATTCAAAGGGCTTCATTTAAATGAAGAAAAATTGAACATTTGGAAAAAGGAAAGGTTTTTTTGCCAGTCACTTTTAAACATGGACATTTCAGAAATTAGGAATATGCTTCTGTTGGTTAACTATAAATAAACCAAAAAGAAAAAGAAATAACTAGAAGTATTCTGTGTTCTGTGATTCAACTCTGTGATCACGAAACTGTATTTATGATTGTTTTCTGAGCAGGTGGGTAGCTTTTTAAACTCTTAGAGGACAGTTTGTACTTTCAATTTCATACCCGCTTAATAATGGCTATTGCAGTTTCTAAAATACATGCTTGCTTAATTTTAAGACTTGAGAGTTTCATTAGAGGAATTCTAATGTATCTCACAATCCAGAACTTTACTTAAACTTCAGGAATGGCTCTTTAAACCTGAAGAATGAGATTTCATAACTCTGTTGGTCTATGCTGGTAAAAGGTTGTGGAAGATTATATTTTCCAAGATGTCTGTAACACGCTCAACTACAATGTGTTCCCTACTCTTGAATCTGTGCAGGCTTATGATTCTCCAGTAACCAATGAAATGCAGCAAATTGATGTGGCAAATACTTCGTGACTTCCAAGGCTAAGTCAAAAAAGCCAATGCAGCTTTCACCTTGCTCATTGGAAAGCTTGTTTTTGGAGACTTGAGTTGTCATATAAAAATTTCAACTCTCCTGAGACCGCTATAGTGGGAAGAAGCCTAAGCCACGAGAAGAGACCAATGATTGGTGTTCCAATCATTGCCCAGCCGAAGTACCAGTCCACAGCCAGCAAAGACCATTATATATGTGAATGAAGAATACCCTGAGATCAATCATGTCTAACAAGAATATAAAACTAACCATATACGCAGTTTTAAATTTTCTATTAGCTGCATTTTAAAAATTAAAAAGAATGAAATTAATTTTTAAAATATATTTCATTTTACCTACTATATCTAAAATAGTGCCATTTCAATATGTAATCAATATACAAATTGTTAACAAGGTAAGTGTAAATTTCTTTTTTTTCCCATACTAAGTCTTTGAAATAATGTGCGGTATATGTTTTAAACCTAAAGCACGACTCGATTCAGGCTTGACACATTTCAAACATGCAATAGCCACATGTGGTTAGTGTCCACTATATGGGACAGCACAGCTCCAGAAGTTTTCAGCCTCCTATCACCAAGTTCTCCCCATCCCTAACCGAGCCACGAAGCCTTCCCAGCTGAGCACTGAGCCATGTGGAGGCCTCTCTCCATAATCCCCACACACAAGATACAGATTGTAAACTGCTGAGTTTTGGAGTAATGTAATTAGCAGTGATAGTAGAATCTAGGTACTACTAGAAATACAGGTTATAAGAACAGATGTGTTTTATCCTCTATTTAAGTTTAATTATTTTAGAGAAAAATTAAACCATAGAATCTTAGAGTCCCTTAGAAAAGGCCTTAAAAAAACACCCATGTCAATCTCTTACCTAAGTGCCAAAACCATGATTACAGCACCCACAGCAAATGGTCTACTCACCTTTGCTTGATCATTTGTAAGTTATACCTCACAAGAAAATGCATTGAATTTTTGAGCAATATTATTTTTTTTTAAAAATTTTCCTTTATATTGAATAAAAATAACCTTTCTATAACTTCTCTTTACTAGTTCTATTCCGGCCTCTGGAGCTACAGGTCTAATCACTCTGACAAAACAGATTTTTGGAGACAACAAATAGACTTTCACTTTCTGTATCAATCCCTCCTTTTTCCAGGCTAAACACCTGAATTCCTGCAGTCGTTTCTTGTAAGACATAGTTTTCAGAACTTTGACCACTTGAATAAATTCCCTTAGGTCTTCAGACTCTTCATAAATCCCAACTCTCACAATGTAATACTCAGCATAGAGTTCAGTAGGAGTATTAATCTTACTGTAGATGATGCATTTTCATGAATGTAAGTAAGATTGCTACTCTTCAAAGGTACTTTAATGAAGTCAGGGCTCCCTTCATCTAAACACAAAAGGTCCCTTAGCTGCATCCAGCTCCTTCATATATCTTAGGATGAAGCTGGGAGTTAAAATCAAAAGACCGACGTTGACTTCAATCATCAATTTACTAGATGTGTGACTTCAGGCAAATTGTTTCTACAGTCTGTGTCACACTTTACGTACTAAAAAGGGACAATATAGAAATGCAGCATTTTGGTAGGCATTAAATGGAATAAGTATGTGTAAGTGATTTGTAATTCGTGAATATTTATACAAACAGAAGATCCTTTTATTATTAATATCAACCTAAGATAGGACTTGCTACTTACTTTCATTCAACTTTATCTTCCTGGTTTTGGCTCACAATCACAGCTTGTAGAGAACTTTATTTAAAATGTTATTCAGTCTGGTTTAGTAATCTAATAGACATTTGCTAAGCATTTATTCTAAGATATCCCATTATTAGTTCTCTCGATGCCTTAGAAAGTCTACCAAACTTTAAAAGTCCCTAGGTCATCTATCAACTTCCCACTAACATGTTGGATTCTTTTAATCACAAGGAGTGATTCGACTCAACACTTAGGATGCAGTTCTTTGTACTTACCGATTCAGAACCCTGGGTCAGGTTGCCCAGGGCAGCAGTTGCAGTAGCAGGTAGACTCAAATTCACTTTAGGGGCTGGTACACGGAGCCACCTGTACAGTTTCCTGCTCTATGCCAAAGCTCCAGCATGGTCAGAGTGAGCTGAACACTCACCTGTTAGATAAAAGAGCCCTTTTAATTAGTGTAGATAGTGGATCTTGAGACTCTGGGACTCAGACTGGTGCAGGGCAGTAGGCCAGTAGGGATCAGAAGCCTAATCACAGGCTCTTTGCAAGGCTCCCAGTGGCACCAAAAAAAAGAACAAGCTGCAATCTTCAGACTCATCATGTCAGTCCACAATATAACCCCACTGAAAAAGCCAAAAGGGAAACACATTTTTCATTCTCTTTCCTTTTACTTCATATTTTTTCTGTCACATGCAATAACATCTAAGTTAGCAAATTTAACTCTACACTCACTGTAAAAGGCATGGCAAAGAATGGCAAGGTATTTTTCAGATATGACCAGGCATAGATATATTACAAATTTCCCCTTGTCCGTAAGTCATGCTATAGACATGCTTAGAAGGACCTCATGTATCAACTAATATGACAGACTCATTTTACAGGAGGCAATTGAGCTTCAGAAGCTTGCTTATGATTCATGGCAAATTAGCAGTAGCACAGACTACAGTTTCCTATGCAATGAATTTCCTCTATGCCCTAATGATTAAACAATTGAGGAGTTAAGCAGCTGAGAAGGTCACAAATACACACATACAAGCACACACAGACACGCACACTGAGGCATACACACATTAAGTTGGAGAGTGAAAGGAACTGGGACCCACATCACTTCTAATCTGATTCACAATAGTTTCTCTTCGTAAATGGGAACTGGATGAACCAGTTTTGCATTTTTGTTTTTTAAAAAGAAGCTGCAATGAACTGACCGAAGGGATCCACCCTCATTATGCACACCTAGTCTTAGTTTCATGTAGTGTTCTAAAACTCCATCAACATCCACAGAATTATGCGTTCTTGCATAACTCTCTATTAAGTGGCAATTGAAAGTAGAATTAACAAAGCAGAATGGGAGTCCATTGTGGAAGGTTTCCAGAGAGACAGATCTTTAAGAGAGGAAGGGTAATACATCAAGGTAGAGAAAGCAGCCCAATGTGAAATAAACAGCATCTAAAAACACAGAAGTGGAAACAATCAAGTGGTTTGAGGGAGATGACAAGCAAATAGTTTTGGCAGGGGCAGGGGCAGATGTATGGGAAACTGGTGGGATGTGGCGGGAAAGGGTGGCCACTGTCTTGACATCATCTAGATATGCCGATGGGGTTATGCCTCTTCCACTGCTTATTACACAGGGCAATAATTCCAGCGGCGAAAACAATAGGTGGGCACTTAATATTTGTAGTATCCTGAGCGGCAGGTTCTAAAGCCAAATGTATATCTCCCAAACATGAGTTGGTTAGAATTAATTAACAATAGCTCCATGGTACAATCTGAGAGAGCAGAACTGCTCGCACTTCACTGACTTTTTCATCTAAGTAACTCCGGAAAATCAAAGCAAGTACTTTATTCGAATTACTCTGTCAGGAACTATACATGCCATGCATTTATTAGCATTTCACGGTTTAGCAAGCACATTCACAGATACAGATTGTTTTATTTGACTCTCTCATCAACTCTGTGAGTTAGGCTATTATTACTCACATCTCACAGATGAACAAAGCTCAGCCTTGAGAAATTCCGTGAGTTGCCTGAGGTCACTCGGCTTGTGGATTTCAGTGCTGGAGCTCAGACTCAGGTTCTGAATCCAAGTCAAGTTCCCTTTCCACTGAACTGTTCCAGGGAATAATGATGGACACCTCCTCGGGCTGGAGCTGACTGCCTGTGGAGCAGCCTTCTTGGCAGATGAGATTTCTGTGAAGGTGTTCCCAGCTGCTATAAAGAGTTAAATGTTAGACCATAGCCTCCTTCTCTGTCAGATACATTTCAATCTGTCTGTCTGAATACTCACTGGGAAAGTCTGTCATAAACATCAGGGCAATGGATCATATGATAGAAAAGTTTATATATAGAGAAGCTTGCAATTCTATGATTCTCTAAGTGGATTAAAAGAACAACTTGAAGCATTGTTTTAATAGAACTTACAGAGATTTTGACCTTTGCATTTTCTGGGGAAGATGAGTTCTATAGGCAACAAAATATTTG
The DNA here is from genome assembly GCA_008086735.1 of Cheirogaleus medius. NCBI lineage: Eukaryota > Metazoa > Chordata > Mammalia > Primates > Cheirogaleidae > Cheirogaleus > Cheirogaleus medius. The sequence goes on from VBSM01000361.1 coordinate 38,887,265, forward strand.
GATTTACTTTTTAATTGGCTTTTTCTAGAATAATTAATCCCACCTTGCATTTAATCTTTAGAAATTGCTCTGTTGCCTAAAGTTTTATGTTTTTACATTTTCTGAGACTGAGATGGCATTAAAATATTCACTGCGGCTTTATATTTCAGTGTTTTAGTTTCAGTTTCACTTTTAGTAAACTGATATTTTTAAGTTATATATTAGAGCCATTTTGTTCACAATTGTGTCAATGCCATTTCCTTTTTTGTTTTCACTTTATTTACACAAAATGTTTTTTGCTTTTGTGCTCAGACATACATCCTAGTATGGTTTTCTCGAGTGTATGCTTTCTAATACGTTTTTTCCTTGTGAAGTGGCTATTACTATTTTCCCTCTTTCAAAATTTACTAATGTCAATTTCAAATAGATTTTTAAAAAGAAATTCAAATATTCGTTTACATTTTACTGTATGAGGCAGGTCCTATCTCTTATCTAACTGTGACCAGCATTGTTTCCTTATACAGTCTCCTCGAAGCAGGTTCTCCCCAGTTCTTCATTTTATCTCCAAGAATCTGGGATGACAGGACAAAGCCTTAGTAGGCAAAGGAAACGATCAGTGTATAGGCCTTTTGAAAACAGGAATAAATTGTATTATTGGCAGTGTAAGAAAAAGTCTGTTGATGATGATGTTAACAAACTTGGCATAGTGCTACTTCGATTGACCCTATTCCTAGGCAAGCAGAAGTAATCTTTATTCAGTTCCAGACACTGTGATTCTCAGGTTGAATCTGGAAATAAAAACCCAGCAAATCTGTCACTTTTTATTTTCTTAATTCTCAGGCCGATACTTAAAAAACATCGAAAGACAAAATTGGCTATTCAACAGTAGCACTAGAGGTCTTAATCGCACAGTTCCAATCAGAGAAATACGCCCTCAGGACAAAACTTTGACACAGAGCTTAGCTATTCAAGGTTCATAGCACCCTGCATTGGTAGAGCATATTTTAGCTCACAAATATTGCTTTCACGCTGACAGCAACCTTAAGCAGTGTGCAGAGAGCATACACTATGAATCCCAGTTTAGAGCTGAGAGGTGTGGAGGTCAGAGGGTCTGAACAACTGGCCAAAGGACACACAGCTAATTAGAGGAAGACCCAGGTCTCCTAATTCCTACTGCATGTTATTTCTACTATTTGACTTGGACCATTTTAAAATTTCTGATATTAGAACATGTTTGGAACAATAAAAAGGGCAATTTCATATGGTCTCTGAAATGTGCTTCCTACAATGAACGCTACTTGTTGTCGGTGGTTTTTTTTTGGAGGGGGTAGAGTGGAGGAAATAGATTTGAATTTTGTATAGTTACTAATTAGTTTGGAAATATCTGGCAACCATGTGACTTAATTTAGTATGCTTTTCCCACCTACATAGCAAGAGTTCCATTAATTGTGATAAGTTTTAAAACTGAGAGGTAAATATCTCCATAAGTAATGTTTGGATGTTTACAGTATGTGCACTAGGTTTTAGCTACACAATGATAGCAAGTAAAGTGGTTTTGTTTTGTTTTAATTTCAGAATATTATGGGGTAAAGTGTTTTAATAGAGGCTCAAATCCAAGCAGATCTGACACCTTTTTAACTCAGATATCCTCGAACATGTTCTACTATCCATCTTTCAGAGTGTCAATAGACCTGTGCCACTCTAGAAAATATTACAGAAATAACTTAATCATCACTTCTAGATAGATTCAGTCTGAATTGTGATTATGAAAAAGCAAAAGAACATATTTTGTGGTCAAACTTTATTATTAAAGCAGTTTATGCTACAATAAAAAAATTCCAAAACTAGCCAGGCATGGTGGTGCACCCCTGTAGTCCTAGCTACTTGGGAGGCTGAGGTGGAAGGATTGCTTGAGCCCAGGAGCAGAAGAATTAGAAAAATAAAATTCCAAAACTTATAAACTTATGTTTGGGGGAGAGGGATAAAAATCTACCTACAGAGTACAACGTACACTGTTCTGGTGACAGGTACACTGAAAGCCCTGACTTCAGCATGAAAAAATTTATCCATGGTAACAAAAAACACTTGTACCCCTAAATTTTTTATTAAAAAACAAAAACTATAGGGTTTAAAAAATGAGAATGAAGAAGATACATCATTAACTCATGCTCCCAAGAGAAATATTTAAATAGTCACTTTGCACTCTGATCTTCCTGATTCTTTTTATATCTGAAATTCTATATTCTATTAGACTCTGTCCCTGATTTATTTTAAAAGAAATTTTAGTAGCAATTGGAATGGAAAGTTAATAGCTCAAACTTAATGAAATTGAGAAGGGTTCTAGCTTAGGAAAGTTGTCTCCATTCACTCAGGAACCAGAAGGCACTTAATTTAAAGGGGAATGCTTGCTCCCAATTAGGAAGGAGGGATTTTGGTGTTCTCTATTGCTTTAGTCTCTTACCAGCCCAGTGCCAATCCCCCCAGCCCAACCACCATCTCCAACTTCAGAAAGCAGCTTTAATAAAACACCCTGGCCCGCATGGAGGAGCAATGAAACCATTCCTCTTTAATCAATAATTTAGTGTGTCATGCTCCCAGGCCAGCAGGCCTCCACTCTCCTAATGCCAGAAAGACGTCTTTATTGGTAAACAACATGTTCCAGGAAGCTCCATACACCTGCCATCAATAAAGCACCTCTCAGTACCTTGGGAGCTGGTGACTCAATGATGTTTGTTTTTTTTCTTTCCTTGTTGTTGATGAAGGACCATTGTACAAAGAAAATTAAAGCCTGAAAAAGAAAGATAGTTCTGCCAATGCTGTATTGATGAAAGCTGCACTATTGATTCCCATTTGCCTCAGGATTCACCTAAGAGTCTTCTCTATTTCTTTTCAATGGAAACTCTCTGATTTGGTGTTTTGAGGAATAAATTGTGCCTTGTGGCCAGGGCAGGCAGAACAGCGTCAACGGTCAAAAACAGTGGCTTTGAGGCAGACTGCCTGGGTTTGGATCCTGATGCCACAATGTACTAGCTATGTGACTCTGTGCAATTTCCTTAACAACTGTGCCTCAAATTCCCCATCTGTAATTGGAGAGGATAACAGTATCTACTCAGTAAGGATTTTATGAGGATTATATGCATTAATATATGTTAATCTCTTAAAATACTGCATAGCCCATGGAAAGTGCTCAACATGTACCTGTCACTGTAATCAGCCCAGGTGCCCAACCACCCCAGTGATAAATATATTCATCTTCAGAAAAGCAACGCCTCTGTGTGCCCATATTACCTCTCATGTATGATGGCCACAGAAGTCATAAATCAAAGGTCACCTCAGCACTGCAGTAAGAGTATGGTCAGCATAATGTTCTAAGAGAGCTCTATTCTGGAAGTGAGAAGGCCCATATTTTTGTCCATGTGTGCTATTAACTTGATATGACCTTGGGCAGTTACTCTACTTTTCTGGCCCAGCGTTTTGATCTATAAAACTAGGGGAATATTCCAAAGGAGTATCCAGACATACTACCTTACAATTACTTGGCCTTTGAGGAATAAATGGAAAACCTGAATGGTTGGGTAAGCTAGAAACAATTTATTCAGTGAACATTTGTGTGGCACATACAGTTATGGGTTCTGGCTGGGGATACAGATTTGAGCAAGACAGACAAGAATGCTGCCCTCCTGGAGTTTACCTTCTAGAGAAGAGAATCCAGCAATCTATAATAGAACAACAAATACACAAGAGAATTCCAGGTAGTGATAAATGCTATGAAGAAATTAACACAGAGTAAAGAAGTGATGTGGAAAGAGAGTTAGTTTAGTTTGGGTGTCGGGAAAGTTCTCTTCGAGCTGTTATTTAAGTTGAGAGCCGAAGGGCAGGAAGAAGCCAGCTATGTGTAGACTCAGGGGAAGAGCATTCCAAGCAGAGAGAACAGTAGCTCAAGCCCTAAGGTAGGAGCTAGTGTGGAGTACTTGGGAACAAAAGGGAGACAAAGAACATAGGAGAGAGTGGGAAAAGATGAGTCTCCAGCAGGGAGGCAAACTCCTGCAAGCCTCCCAGTGGGCAGTAGTGAGGAGTTAAGGTTTTATTCTACATGTGGTGAGAGCCATCAGACAGTCTGAAACAAGGAGGGAGAGACTCATTTTGATTTTTGGTTTATAGTGTATAATTTAAAGTAAGAACTGATACCAGAAACTTCATTGGTGGTGGCAGTCACAATTTTCTGAACTGAGGGCCAATTAATTTACTTTATTAATTCAATGGTTCTGAGTCTTTGTCTCAACTTAGCTCTTAACAGAGAGATCATCTGGCAAGTCGTATAAATCATAATTGCCTCCTTTTATTATCAGAAAAATAAGAATTGAAGTATTTTCTCACCCTAAATTTGGAAGTATGACAAGAAGAACTGAGATTACAGCTTTGAGTTGCTTTAAGGACATGTGTCTTACACATTTCCTATGCAATGTTTTAAAGTGTTCCATATTTCTTTGGGAAATGAGGAGAAAAAAGGCAAGCAGGAAACATACCGTAGATATCTGCAGTAGTGGGTTGTTAAAAATACAGACTCAGGAGCCAGACTACTAAACTGGTATCTCAGCAATCCTGAGAAAGTTATTCAACCCCATCTGTAAAATGGGAATAATCATAGTAATAATACCTAACTCATAGAGTTATTGGGAATGTTAAGTGAAATAATGCCCCTGTAATGTACTCGGTACAGTGATCGGCACTGGATAATGACCACTACTTCCCTAGGCTGTGGCTCTCCGCCATCAGCCTGCCGACTCCATTCCCGTTTGGGGAACTCCTACGGCATTGGGCTTACCTGTGCCCTGCCATCCACTGGAGACTGAGCTTACTGTTTTCCCTCAAGTGCCTATGACCTAGTCTGAGCTGATCAGAGTTAATATGGTACAGAGACGATGGACTTGCTGTATTTTATTCACAGCCAGGCTGTGTCTGCTGAATGAGGGATTCTGTGCTCCCCTCCCCCCACTACTGGCTCAAGGTGCTTTGGTACCTAACCTACATTTTCCAAGATCAGTCCTCCAGCCTCCCACTGACACTGTGAGACCCTAACCTCCTGCCAGTTCATTCCCCTCATCTTTAGATAGCCAAAGTGAGTTTATTTAGTTACAAACCATTCCTAGTGTGGGCTAGAACCTTCCCTCTGGCTCTCCCTCTCCTTCTCTTGATTACATCTTCCAAGATGATGAAGTTGATGGATGACAGCTAATGATAACACCCGAGCTGCCCAGTCTTGCTTAATGAGTAGCTCAGAATTCTGTGCAGTATAAAGTCTTCCTTTCACTAAGAACATTTACACTGAATTCCTCCTACACCAAGAAGCAGGACTACAGACACCTCCCACCTTCATATTCCCATGGCACATGGTTAGGACGTCAAAGATAGCATTGGCCACACTTGATTTTGCATCAGAATTATTTATGTGCCTGTTTCTCCTCTGGATTGTTAGCTCCTGGAAAGCAGAAATTATGCATTACTTATTTTTAAATTAGTATTTGCTATACATTTCATTGATTAATATAATCTCCTTTAAGAATTATGACATTGCAGATAATATTAGCTAAAGCTCCCTTTAACAGCTATCTTTAATCCTGTTGCCTTTCACTTCCCAAAGTTAACCAGAATCATCAGGTTGGTGTAGGGCTATCACCTGTGGCTTCCAGACTTTCACCAAACAACTATCTCCAGTGTGAACAGCATTTCCTGCCACTGTGCGATGGGAGGACCTACTTGGAGGGTATTGTTTCAGGATTATTTGCTATGCATTTGGTGATTATGGAGAAAATAAATGGTAGAGAAAGTGTGTGTGTGTGTACATGCATGGTGGGGGGGTATGTATATGTATTGTGTATTTATAAAGAGTATCAACTGGATGTACCACTTTGTATAATTAATTTTTCTCTAACATCATATCTTGGAGACCTTTCCATATATGGATCTACCTCCCTCTTTACAAATGATGAGTGATTTTACATTGTATGGATATCTCAGAATTTGCCAGTATCTTATTAGGTCATTTCTGAATTGTCACTATTATAAACAATACATCCGTGAACATTTTGGTACATGCCCCTTTAGGTTCAAGTATACTTCCTAAGATGGATAAATAAGAATCACTGGGCTTCTTATTCATTTTATGTCTCCTCCACAATATCTGGCTTGCAGTCAGCCTTCAGTAGATATTTTTTAGTTGAATTTAAAGGATTACAACTCACCCTCCCCCTTCTAGCTCTTGTTTCCCAAATGGAAATCAAGTCCAGGGGCAAAGTGAGCTGAGATTAATACTACCTGTGCTGAGAACAGAGGCACCTCCTCAATCCGAGAGAAGGCTGGGATATCTTTCCACAGACATGATCACGAGACACGATCAGGTCCAATATTAGTCACAATTTTTAAAAGACCCCATTGAAATAGGCAGAAAACAAAATATGAATTATCCCCAAAGAGGTATAACTTCCGCAGAAGCAATTAGAGCCATTTCTTTTACAGCAACTAGACTTACTAACATCTCCTTTCTGCAGCCCAAATGCCTCCCATTCAGAGATGAGAAAATTATTGTTGTTTCCATCATGAATATTAAATGATATTTACGCAATTCTCATCCTCTCCACAGTTTCCATACACTTCATATGGCCTCATTCACTTGCAACAGAGGCACATTAATAGCAAATGCTGAATGATAAATTATTTCTCACGGGAAAGATCGTTAATTTCACTGACCCCCCTGTGTCACAATTCAATGCATCACCCCATATGAGGAAGCAGACCTGTGGAGAGGAAACCACAAAAAAGACAAATCAATGCAAAGCTCTGTGATCCAAGACTAAGGTCATTTTTAATGGAATAAAAAGGCACTCCGGGGCTTTAGTTATTATACCACAATCACATGCCACTGTGCCCTCAACTGTAATTAGAGCACGATATACACATCCTAGGATGTTTTCCTCACTGAAAGCTGGGGGAGGGATAAAAAAGGATTATTTGTCGAGTCAGTACTAAGACTTAAAATACTAAGTTAAGTGCATCATTGATGAAAGAAAAGTATCCATTTTTTTCCCTATTACAATTCCTAATTTTCCTTTGCTTGTCTCTACCTCAGCCGGTCACCAGATATAAAGCATCCTGCCCCTAAATAATGTCAGAATTAATGAGCTCTTTACTGTGGGGTTTCAGACAGCTGGCAACCATGAGGTTGCCTGTTTTGAGATTACATAGTTTGACTGAGAGCTCCTTGTTTTTAAGCATCGATCACATCATGAATTGCTTGGGAGGGAGAGCAAAGGTGGTGTTGAAAACAACCGGGAGCCTTGCTCAAGGTGTGTCCTTTCTGGGAGCACATGAGAGCAACGTGTGCAAAAAGTTCCCCGAATCATTCAGGCCCCAGTTGTTTTCTAGTTTTGCTACCAGGTGCCTCCATCAATAAATATTTTCTCTCGAAGAGACTGAAGTTAATTTGTTTTCCTTGTATCCCCAAAGTCCTCAACTTGAAAAGTAGACAAGTGTCAAGATTTATGACTTATAATAGAGTATGTTCTTGGACTGTGAGATCTTCTTCATGAGGACAGCTTCTGTACATTAGCATGGGGCCATTTCCATCTTTCATTTCAAGTTATTTGTTTCTGTCCATATTTCTTAAGTTAATGTAATTTAGGCTAGAAGGCAGCATAGCATCCACAGAAAGATACTTCTCATAAGTTATCTTACCCTTCTTGGCCTCCATCTAGTAAGCAATGCTACTCTTGACATATGTGGCTGCCTGAAAAGATCCTATTGAGCCAGACTGTAGAATTCTCAGAAATCACATACTCTGCTTCTTCGTGTGAATTATGATTCTGCTCAGGCTGGGATAGATTAACTGAAGCATTTTGGGAATATATTCTTCTGAATTCTTTCCAAGTCATACTTGTTTGTGGAGGAGGAATAAAAGGAAAAAAAGCTGGACATAATTTAGGATAAAGGGGAGTAGAGAAAACAGGAAGTGAAGGAGATCATAATCCAGAGAGAGAAAAAAGTGTGTGGAAATCGATGTGAGTTAAATGTTCCCTCTTTGGAGGAAAATATGGAAATAGGGTAAAAAAGAGGAAAGTTTTCACTAAGTTTAAGGAAAGACTATTTTATTTTTATTTGTATTTCTAATCAGAAAATTTGATTAGTGGCTCTAATTATTTTCATTAATAATGTAAACAGCTAAATCATAAATAGTGCTGTGTACAGTTCTATGACAATAAATTTGACAATCTTAAGGAAAATGAAATATTTTCTAAGGAAAAATGTATAACCGAAATAGTAAAAGGAGCTAAAGGGATTGGAAATTCCAAGAAACAAATAATCATACAGGAAATGAAGAGAAATGTCAAAGAAATACTTTCTCGTTGCCCTAGGTACCCTATCCAGTTGGATTTGTGAGTAGATTTTTCTCCCTAAATATTTCCTAAATAAATAACTTTCATGCTATTTAAATGATTCCAGGGACTAGAGAATGAAGGAAAGCTTTATAGCTTATTTATGTATAGTTAGCAAAACTCCACTGTAGCACAATTTCGCTTATAAATTAATACAAAAATAATAAAAGATATTAGCATGGCATGGCAAAATACAATATCTCTCTAAATGCAATAATGGTTTAATAATAGGACATTTGTTAATATAAATATGATTAATACATAATATAATTATAGTAATTCTCTTATTTAACATTATTCTAGATGTGATTGCCAATACATTCAGGGGTAAACATGAAACAGGAGGTATAAATATTGGAAAGGTGAACATAAAATTATTTGTATATGGAATGAGTATTTCAACTTCCTGAACAATTTAAACAAAGTGACTTTAAAAAACATGTTAGAACTAATAAAATTCACCATGGTGACTTGTTACAAGTTTGATAAATTTTCCCATACTCTAATAATAACTAGATAGAAAACATAATGTGAAAAACGATCAGTTTATATAGTAAGACCCCAAAGTAAAATAATATGAATGTGAACTTAGCTGGTAATATGCAATACTTCTTTACAAAGAGAGTAAATATAAGTTTTCCACATTGAAAAGAGGTCAATCATTTCCAAATAAGACTAAACATTTTATTAATTTCAATAAAAGTCCCCATTTACCAATGTGACTTCTGATACTTGATCAAGTAATGATGGGGGACTTGTAGTTTATATAATGCATCACAAAGCCAGCATTTAATAAAATATGATGCAGGAATAGAAAAAGAGAACAATGAAAGAGAAGAATATATTTACAAACATTCCTAAATAAACATAAGAATTTGGCATACAATAAAGGTAGCACCTTAAGCCAGTGGGGAAAGGCAAAATATTCCATTAATGGTGTTAGAACCACTCTAACCTTGGAAAACAGTAAGGCTAGTTCTTTACCGAACTCATTTTCTTACTTTGAAATAAATTCCATATGGTATAATAATGTATGCTTTAAAAAAACCCATAAAAGCTGGAACCCATTCTACTAAGTGAAGTATCTCAAGAATGGAAAAACAAGCACCACATGTACTCGCCAGCAAATTGGTATTAACGAATCTACACCTAAGTGGACATATAGGAATAATATTTATCAGGTGTCGGGCAGGTGGGAGTGGGGAGGAGGGGATGGGTATATACAAACATAATGAGTGAGATGTGCAACGTTTGGGGGATGGTCACACTTGAAGCTCTGCCTTGGGGGGGATGGGCAATATACGTAACCGTAATATTTGTACTCCCAAAATATGCTGAAAAAAAACCCCATAAAGTTATTATACAAAAACACTAGTAAATCATTGCATAATTTTCAGGTAGGGAAAGTCTTTCTAAGCATAATATTCAATGCAAAAACCATAAAGAGAAAAAAGGTGTTAAATTTGCCCATATGACAAGTTGAAATATATATGGTAAAAAAGCATTTTTTAAAAGGGTTAGTACACAAACTGCAAACTTTGAAAATATTTGCAACATATATGATAATATATTACTTTCCTTTATACACACATGTGCACACACAAATGAAGCAGTAAGAAAAATTTTTTAAAATCCCTGAACAAAAGTGGGCAAAAGACATACATATGAAATTCACAGAGAAATGCAAATATCCAATAGAAATGCTCACTTATAAGTAATTAAAATGCAAGTTAAAACAAAATATCAATTTTGGAATTACAGATTAGAAACAATTAAGAAGGATAATATGTTATTGAAAGATTAGAGAATGGACCTGCTAGTATAATTCTGATGGGAAAGACTAGAAATTAATATGACTATTCTTGAGAACAAAATATGTATTAAAGACTTAAAATCTGCATATCCTCTTGGCATAACAATTCTAATTCTTATCTCAAATAAACAATTGGTAAAATTACAAATAATGATTATACAAGGATATTTATTTGGTTAAAAATTACATATTTATTAAAATTTCACCTCCAAACACACACTTCGTATATGATCCAGGAATTATATTCTTGGGTGTATTTATCCCAGAGAAATAAAAATTTACAGTTATACACAAAACCTATATATATTCATAGTAGCTTTATTTGTAATAGCCAAGTACTGGAAACACCTCAGATGCCTTTCAACTAGTAAATAGATAAACAAACTGTGACACATCAATTCAATGGAATATTATTCAGTGATTAAAAAGAATGAACTATTGGTCAATATAACAACTTAGATGAATCCTAAGAGTATTATACCGAATGAAAAAAGCCCATCACAAAAGGTTGCATTTAATTCTACTTATATAACATTTTTGAAATGACAAAAGTATAGAGATGGAGAAGAGCCCAGGGATTTCCAAAGGGTTAGAATTGAAGAGAAGAGTGTGACTGTTAAGGGGTAACACAAAAAAGTTTCTTTGTGATGATGCAACAGTTCTATGTGCTGATTGTGGTAATGGTTACATGAATCTCAGTGCATGTGATAAAAATTTCATAGAACTACATACACACATCATGCACACAAAGGTGGATAGAGGGTACATGAGCATTCTGTAATACTTTGGCAACTTCTTATGAGTCTAAAATTACATTAAAATAAAGAGTTAAAAATACTACTATACGTTCAAGACCCTTATCAGATGGCCTCACTTACTTGAAGCTTTTCCTGTCACTTGATCCATTTTCCCATTCTGATTTTGATTTGATGTTTCTATCTCTTTCTTTTACTCTTTCTTTCAAAGCACATCATTCCTCTTGCAAGACACTTAAAATACTCAGCTTTGTAGTTAACATGCTTTTGTTTTATTATTCTGCTAGATTTTAAGGTTTTTGAAAACAAGGACAATGTCATTTACATCTTAGTATCTCTGAATCTTTTTCATTTACATTGAATGTGAAAAACACTATCTCCAGCATAGTTTATAGTCAATAATGTTTGTTGCTTAATTTCATCTAATTAAAATTCACAAAGCTCCTCCTAGTTGTGGAAGAGTAAGAGGGGTTAAAATACTGTTTCACCACTTCCAGTTTGGTGAATGTAGTCCTTAACTACCCTGAACATACAAAATGACCATGAAAGTATTAAAAATACATAAAATATTTAACATACTGTAAAGTTCTCAATAATAATATTTAATAGATTAAAGTAAAATTAAGATTCGTTCTTCGTATGAAAGAAAAAAAGAAGTGAGATTTTGTTTTGTTTTGTTTTTTGAGACAGAGTCTGGCTCTGTTGTCTGGGCTAGAGTGCCGTGGCATCAGCCTAGCTCACAGCAACCTCAAACTCCTGGGCTCAAGTGATCCTCCTGCCTCAGTCTCCCGAGTAGCAGGGACTACAGGCATGCGCAACCATGCCTGGCTAATTTTTTGTATATATTTTTAGTTGTCCAGCTAATTTCTTTCTATTTTTAGTAGAGACGGGGTCTCACTCTTGCTCAGGCTGGTCTTAAACTCCTGAGCTCAAAGGATCCACCCGCCTCGGCCCCCCAGAGTGACAGGCGTGAGCCACTGCGTCCGACCCGAGAATTTTTTATGTAAAGTCCATCTCTCTGGGTTCTTTAATTGTTGATATTATAAAAGAGTTTGATACAAAATTGAATTTTGGTGATGAATATTGTTGTGGGTTTTTTTTTTTCCTGCTACAGTAGCTCCTAAAATCAAAAGAAGAGAAGCAAATTATCAAGTTTCTAAAGGACATGCTATAATTGTATTGATTCTTTTGAGGCACAAGAAAAATTGATCCTCTTTGAAACATTCCATTGACTATAGCCTATTTTTAAAAATCATGTTATTGAGTATGATGTACATACAAAAAGCTGAACATATTTTAATGTATATAACGTTACATTTTGATGAATTTGAAGATAAGCATATACCAGTGAAACTATCACCACAATCAATGCCATAAACATATCCGTCATCTCTAAAAGTTTCTTCCTGCTTTCTGTATTATTATTTTTGTGTGTAATCAGAACACTTAAAATAAGATCAACCATCCTAGCATATTTTTAAATATACAATATAGTATTGTTAATTGTAAGCACTATGCTGTACAGTAGATCTGTGGGACTTATCTTACATAACTTAACCTTTATACCTTTTGACCAAAACCTTTCCATTTTCCCCTCTCCAGCCTCTGGCAACCACCATTCTACTCTCTGATGCTATGAGTTTGACTATTTTAGATTCCCCATTTAAGTGGGATAAAGGTAGTATTTGTCCTTCTGTGTCTGATTTCACTTAGCATAATGTTTCCCAGGTTAATCCATGTTGTCACAAATGGCAAGATTTCCTTTTTTATAAGGCTGAATAATATTGCATTGCATGTATATATCACATGTACTTTATCCATTTAACCATTCATGGACACTTTGGTTGATTCCATATTTTGGCTATTATGAATACTACTACAATGAACATGGGAGTTCAGATATCATCTTCAACATATTGATTTCATATCCTTTGGATATATACTCAGAAGTTGGAGTGATTGATCATATGGTAGTTTTATTTTTAATATTTGGGGAACTCCTACTGTTTTCTGTAGTGGCTGCACCAATGTACATTCTCACCAACTGTATACAAGGGTTCCCATTTCTCTACATCCTCTCTAACACTTGTAATATTTTGGTTTTTTTCAGGTAATAGCCATCCTAACAGGTGTGAAGTGATATCTTATTGTGGTTTTGATTTTCATTTCCCTGACGATTAATGATGCTGAGCATCTTTTCATATAATTGTTGGCCATTGTATGTCTTCTCTGGAGAAATGTCTATTCAGGGTTTTTGTTTGTTTGTTTGTTTACTACTGAGTTGTAAAGTTAATATTGTTAAAATGTCCATCCTAGCTAAAATGATCTACAAATTCAATGTAATCTCTATCAAACTCCCAATGGCATTTTTTACAGAAACAGAAAAAACAAGTCATAAAATGCATATGGAGCTATAAAAGAGCCCTGAATAGCCAAAGCAATTTTGAGCAAGAAGAACAAAGCTGGAGGCAACACACTTCCTGATTGCAAAAGATATTATAAAACTACAGTAATCAAAAAGTATGGTACTGGGATAAAGATAGACATATAAACCAATGAAACATACAGAATAGAGAGCCAAGAAATAAATCCACACACATACAGTGAACTGATCTTTGACATGGGTGCCAAGTGTACACAATGGGAAAAAGTCTCTTCTGTAAATGATGCTGGGAAAACCAGAAATTCACAGGCAAAAGAATGGAATTGGACCCTTATTTTATACCTTATAGAAAAATTAATTCAAAATGAATTAAAGACTTGAATATAAGACCTGAAACCATAAAACTCCTACAAGAAAATAGAAAAAAATCTTCTTGACATAGGATTTGGCAAGAATTTGTTGGATATAACAGCAAAAACACAGGCAAAAATAGACAAGTGGAGCTACATCAAACTAAAAATCTTCTGCACAGCAAAGGAAACAATCAACAAAATAAAAAGGCAACATACAGAATGGGAGAAAATATTTGCAAACCATACATCTGAAAAGATGTCTAATATCCAAAATATATAAGTAACTGCTACAACTCAAAATATATATCTATCTGTATCTATAGATCTATAGATAGATAGATAGATAAAACACCTATTTGAGAGTTTCTTTGGAGGAAGTCAAGAAAGTAAAAGTTTCTCAATGCTTCCCAAACCTAGTAGTGTATTAGAATATATATAAATGTTTCATGCTGCCATGTTCTCATATTCTCACATCTCTCATTAAGAAACTGTCATGTATACCCTGCTCTTTTGATGGATTAAAAGGAGAGACAATAACATTATCTTATTTACACTTAAAATAAAAATAATCATTTTTTCTCATAAAGAAAAATAAGCAATTTTATATAATATTTTTCTCTCAGCAGACTTTTCAGCGGAGATCATGTAAATTTACGTAAATAGCATCTCATACAACAGTACATGATTTGCTGAATAGTCACCATTCTATGACAAATTAATGACAAAATTATAATTTTATTTTGCTCCTTTCCTAGAATGTGTGTAGATAAAACTGAGTTACTGTTTGTAAGTTATTGGCAAGGCCAAATCCAACCATGCTTTAAAGAGTCATGTTGTAAAGATTAAACAGTTCTACAACCTACCTTCCTTTCATGCTGCATGCTGAATTCCTTTTAAGAAAAATAAGTGAATGAAGGATAAACATAAAAATCTGTGTTCTTTCATTTGTCCTCCTGGAGGTCTTGATTTTTTGGGGTTTTCTTAACTCTAATTTCCTTTGGATAATAGGACTTGATGTCAGAGGTTTGTGACTTTGCCTTGTTTTGCTAACTGATATAAAATGCCACTTGGGTGTGGCTAGATAGGAAATCAAAAATCCTACCCTGTGGGTCTTATTAATGTCAGCTACGGAGCAAGACAAGGACTATTGATCCTTAATTAGATGACATGATTTTAATCATTCATGGGATGCTCAAAGCAGGTTTGCTTTTCCATTAAATTACATTATATGCACCTAACGGGGAAAATCACACCTAATGGGTACAATGCATATTATCTGAGTATTGGGCACACTTATAACTTTGACTAAAACTATACAAAATCAATTCATGTAACCAAAACATTTGCACCCCCATAATATTCTGAAATAAACAATAAAAAAAGTAAAAAACAAAACAGTTGGATTAAGTAAAACTTTTCCCATTCCCCAATACCAATCTCATTCCTCTATTCCTCTGGTATAATCATTATTAAAGAATTTAATGTGTATCCTCCCACATGTTTTTATGTGGACATCTGTGGGGGAGGTATGGTGTATGGATGGATATTCCTTTTAATACCAATCGATGTGTACTATTTATCTTGTCCTGTAATCCAAGTTAAAAAAATAATAAATAAATGATAGACATATTTTCTTATCAGAACATATAAATCTACTTAATTTTCCTTTCCCCACCAAATTTATTTATCTATCATTTTAGATTTCATATATATACATACACACATTCTTGTTATAAAATCTGTTTCAGTTTTCACTGCCATTTATCTAGAACATACATGAGGGAAGATCATAACACATCTTCAAAGAGTATACCTTGTGTTGCGATCATCTTTCCCTCCTTCCTCTACTTGCCTGTGCTTTCTGCCATCATTATATGTCACACTCCAGCACAACTGGCAAGTGCACACATAAGACATGTCTACGTGAAAATCTATGTGAAATACACCCAGCGTAGGGTGGATTTCAAGGCATAAACAATGCACTGTTCAGGCTAAATCTCAGCCAAAGTACCACATTATTTCTGTTTGATTGGCACAGATATAAAGCATTTTATGAAGCATTCTGGGGGATGCTCCACTTTCTGCCATTCTCTCCTCCTTCATTTTCCTCTTCACAATTGGCTCTTAAAAAAAAATCATAGCCAGGACTAGAGCAAGCTCTTTAGTTAAGAACTCCATTAAACCTGAATAGTTTTCTTACACCTGGTATTGTTCTTATACTTTATGCATATTTTACAAATATTTTCAGATATATTGAATACTTAGCAAAAATAGTAAAATTTTTTCTTTTTTTAAAAAGAGAAGCCTTTTGCCTTAGAGCTGCCAATCCTGCCCTGCTATCCTACGCTGGTTCCAGTTCTAGGTTCACACTTTTCTCCTTATGACTCAGTTCCTCTTTTAATACTTAATTCCAGTGTGTTATTTCTCCTTCTCACTCCTCACCCATCATTCCACCACATCTTCCAATGCACAACCTTCCTTTCTTATTCCCTTGAGATCCAATTTTCTAGTTCCTCTGGAAAAGCATCTTCCATTAGCACTTTACTCTTACTGTCCCTGAAACTTTTGCTGTTGCTAGACTTCCCTGATACTTTGTGTGCAGCCTAGATCCTTCTGTTGCCTTCTTGCCAAGGTCATGCCCCTCACCTTCCATGCATATGGCGGTGTCTCCCTGACCCCGGTTCTCCGCCCTTTTGCCCACTGCTGAGTTCTCCCCTTACCACCAGCCTCATCCCAGTCCAGTCTCTAAGATTTTTATGTAAACTTGCCTGTGTCTGATCTGATTTGGGAGAAAACACAAGACCCTTCCCAGTGACAGCGAGTACAGTGGAAAAATCACTTGCTCCTCTCTCCTGCCTGGCTTGTTTTCCATGAGCCTTAGTGGTGTTATATGCTTTCTCAAGCTCTAAACCCAGAGTTCACTTTGATATTGCCTCGTCTTTGGCTTCCTACCATCTCATCCTGCCAATTCTTTGTTTTTCCTTTCATTCAATTTAATTTCCACTCCCATCACTTGGTTCAAGCCTTTACTGCCAACAATATAATGATGCTCGTTATTTTTATTATAACTTTCTCTGGCCCAGGTGCTGTACTAAGTGTTTTACCTTTATATTTCACTTAATTGTCACATAAATATGATGATAAACATGCTCTTATTATTTATTTTTTGGGGGGGTGAAAAATTGAGGTTTAGAAATATGAATAACTTGACAAAGGTCATTTGACTAATAGATGGCAGAGTCAACATCGAATTCAGGATATTCTGCAAGACTATCCTTACTGCAACACTGTTGCTCTACTATTGGCCTTATCTGCATCAACCATCACTTCCATAATTTTATATATCAGCTCTCTAATGGTTTCCCATTGCCTAAAGGATAAAGTCCAAACTTTCTTACATTAACTCTGGAACCCAATTCTCTTTGTGAACTTTATAAATATAACCATTGCCCCCTCCTTTCTCTAATCTAATGAAATTCCCATTCATTATTCAAAGTACTTCTCAGTTCTCACCTTCTCAATAACATCATTCTCAAGCCCCCAACTCATAACCATCTCTTCAATTCCTGAAATATAATTGTTCTATACTACTATATGTACTTATTTACTTAGTTATTTTCTTTTTCATGTGATGATTTCTTTTCTCTCCAGTTAGTCTGAAACATTTCTAAAAGCAGATATAAGGGTCTTATATACCTTTTTATTCAATAAAATGCTTACCAAAATGCCTTTCATAAGGTAGTTCAAAAATTTATGTTGATTAATTTCCTAAATTTTCTATATCCAACTGTTGAGTCTTATTTTTGTAATGCATAATAGAGATGGAGAAATTAATTTCAAGAGTTTTTAAATGTAATGTTCTGGAACATTTTCCTACACCAGAAAACCCTCCATGGTATCTATCACTTGTGGCTAATCATTCCCCCCAAGGCCACTCAAAAATAAATAAATAAATAGTTTAACATTTTAACATTAGGGACTGAGTCATAACATCGGGTATTCTAGAGTTTCCAGAACATCTTTGTTATCATTTTTTTCCCCCTGAAACAAATTGAATCTATTGGTGAGAAAGAGCATGAGACTAAAAGAAGATGAGAAGGGCAGTGAATCTGAAAACAACCCAAAGGACCAATTTTACAGATGCTAAAGCACATCCACTGCAGTGCTTTGAGTAACTTTTGGGAAGAGTTAGTCATAGGAAACCAAGACTATGCAAAGGGAAAGGAGACAACTAAAGTGGCCAGCAGGTTGTATCATCAGCTCTTCCTCCTGCCTACCATGCACTTATAATCTTGGTAAAACAGTCATACTCTTGTTCCAGTGACACCAAGGGTTGATGAGGATGAGTGGTTTCCCCCAGAATTTCTGTGAGTGATCCTACAGCTACTACAATGTAGTAATATAATAATATCTAGAAAGTTGATGCTTTATCAAATTTAAGCAGTGTGAATATAAGCTACCTTAGAAAACTGTTGTTTTTATTGACCCAAAACATATATATAAAGTAAAAATATTGCTTGCTATGCAAATTCAGCTTCCAGGTGAGTCCACAATTTATCTTCCAGCCATATTGTTGCCATTGAACCCACTCTGTGTAGAATTCTGAAGCTGCCTCCAATGAATGGGCAAATTTGTTGTGATTTTCCTTGGGAGCTTTCTTGAAGAGGTTACATATTCTGTTCCATATTTAGTTTCTAAAAATCGGAATATTATCGGAATCATCAAAGTGCTTCCAGACTACTGTTGAACCATCACCATTGAATATCACTTGTGTATGTAAGCTCACTCCATCTATATTTCCATATTCCCTGTTAACTCCCTAAGCCACCTCACTAAAGTACTTAGAACAGTATCTGGGATACAGCGAGCATTAGATGCATGGGCGCTATTATTATTATAACCCCCAGGTGTTTCCAACATCCTTCAGCAGGGGTATGCTGGAGACAGCTCATCTGATTTACTTCTAGGAATTTAACAAGCCAATTGTTAAACATGCCCATTATTAAAACTTAAATTATATTACCTTATAATTCAATCAATTATATTAAAAATGAAGGTCATAAACACTCAGAACTTACACTTCCCAATTATTTTCCTACATTTTAATATTATACATGCCCTTGAGGTTATTTAATTCTGTTATATCAGCAGGGTAGAAATACCATATGATGGTGTACTACTCTGTATCTCTTCCCATCTTCATGTACAGTGTCACACTGGTAGCTTGAAAATGGTCATGATGGCAGCATTTCATAACAGAAAGTAACCAGCTCTACAAATCAGCACTTGATTTATTGTTCTGTTGATTGTTTAGACAAAAGAAAATGGTGCAGAAAATGTTAATAATACAAATTAAACTTAACAGTGTATTGTGTCTAATATTGAAACTGAAAGAGGTTTCCATATAATGAATATAACATCTTACAAGAGTCAGAAATAGTTCAAAAATAAATTTTGTATAAGATTTAATGACAAAAATTTTATTGGGAAAAGAAGTAGTAGATTGTGATGTAACTTCATTTATCAAATCATGGTTGCATTGCAACCATACGCTGGCTATGCATACAAGAGTTTTGCAAAAATTAACAAAAGCATATCCTGAGAATCAATTGGATATGTGTAATTTACAAAAGGATATTATATATTTTATTATTTATAAATTGTGTGTTATACATTCTTTATATATGTAAAATTTATAATAAACACGTGTGTATATATACAGATACATACATACACACATACATTTTTCCCTAAAAGCTTTATTATGAAACATTCACCAGTACACAACTGCCTTCAGATTTTCTTACCACCAAAAAGAAAGAATAAGGGAAGAATTGTTTTACTAGGGATGGAATTCATACAGAAAGGAGATGGTGAAAAGGAAAAATGGGCAACGCCTTAGAATCATGGAATCATTCAAATAGTAAATATTTATAATCAATTAGTTATTGCTTCATAGTAAACTACCTCCAACTCAGAAGCTTAAAACAAACAGAACGTTTTACATCGCTCTGAGTCTATGGCTCGGCTGTATAGCTTTCTCATCTGACCGAGGTTTGACTGGACTTGTATCCACCATCAGCTGGGGTGCCACTGGGATCTGCCTGGTCTAGGATGGCTTCGCTCTTATATCTGGCAATGGCTGGGGTGATGGAGGTAACTGGGCCACATGTATTCATTTGCCCGTGGGATATCGCACCTTATTTTTGTAGCATCTGGGCAAGAGGCTACAAGACCTCTTGAAGCCTAAACTTAGAAATGGCATAAAATTCACTTCTTCAATCTGTTGGCTAAAACAAGTCACAAATCCAGCTCAAATTCAGGAGGTGGGAAAATAAATTCCACTTCTTCCCTTCTTCTTCTTCTTTTTATTTAATTTAATTAATTTATTTATTTTTGAGACAGGGTCTCGCTCTGTCACCTAGGATGGACTACAGTGGTGTGATCATAACTCACTGTAGCCTGGAACTCCTGGGCCCAGGCAATCCTCCCACCTCAGCCTTCCAAGTTGCTAGGATAGAGGCATGAGCCACTTTACCTCCCCTAAATAAATTTCACTTCTTACTGGGAGTCTGTGAAATCATATTGCAAAGGGTATGGATGTAAAGAGGCATGAACAGTTGGGGCCATCACCTACCACAATGTTTTCTGCCATCTACACATACTCAACCCAGCAAAGAGCTGAAATCTTATTTACCTTGGTTAAGCAAATTGCCTGTAAATGGGGCCAGCTCAGCTACAACCAGACAAACAAAATCCTGTTTGTCCCTCAATTATGGTCCTGCTATCTTCCCCCATTTTCTGAATATTAGCAATTCAATAGATTCATTGTAGATAAAGTAGCTAGAAATTAGTCTTGGTTCCTTCCTTCACCTTATGACTATGCTATTTCATCTCTTCTGTCTTCCTCAATCAAGATGGGTCTATATTCTTTATTTTAATTTTAACTGGGAAGAAGCTTTAGAATGTATTAATGGAAATGTAGTAGAAAAGGAAAAAAAGTGTTCTAAGCATCTTCTTCCATTGATGATTCTTTTGGAAAGCACTATCAGATAAGAGTATGCCATGTTTCAGCCCTCAAAGGAAATTAAAACATTCTCATCAGCTGTGGTTCATGCTGCAGCAGAATTCAGTGTTACCCATGACTAAATTATGCCCCTCTTTTTGATAACGAAGATCCTGGGTCTTGCTTTACCCCTGATATCATTCATCCAATATGGCTGGCTCTGGTCCGTGGCTGCACTCCCAGAATCAGTACATTCCCAAGCCAAACCATTCTTCTCTTTTATGTTATGTCTCCTTCACTGGGAGAAGGAGTCTCAGAGAAAAGGAAACAGATACAGGCTGTGTAAATAGAGCATATTGTGGGGTTGAGAGTGAAGTAATGTTAGAGGAAGTTTTGAAATTTTGCAAAGTAATAGCAAGTATAAAGTTTAAGCATAATTACATGTAACCATCATACATGATATAAAAGACAAAGACACTACAAGCAAATGGTAAGGGAAAACAAAGATGGATATCAGGGTGGACACAGGAGTAAGAAGAAAAGGGCCCTCAGGAGAATAACATAATTTCTCCTTTTGGAGGCAAGCACAAGGCAGTTTAATTCCACTTAGTTCTCTATTTGACAAAGTTGTTTTTATGATCTCTTCTAGGCCTAGCCAAGTTTTCTCTAATCCCGTGCTCCTCAAACTTGACTGTGCATGAAAATCACCGGGAGAGCTTGCTGAGAGGCAGATTCTGATCCAGTAGCTCTACAGTGAGGTCTGAGATTTAATGTTTTCAGCAAGCTCCCAAGTAATGTCCACACTGCTGATTTGGAACCCCACTCTGAGTAGCAAGGTTCTTGTCCATAAGATACTAGGAAGTAGGAGAGGGACAAGGAGCAAGAAGATCTAGTACCTTAGAAAATGAGTTCAAAAAAAAATTCTCCAGCTTTGGGCTGTGAACTTTGACATTCCATGTCAAACTAATTTCAGAAACTTATTGTGATTGCTTTTTTAAAATAAACAATTTTTTTTTTAATGTTGCTGACTTTTGGGATTTGAGACCAGTTAGTTCCTCAAATGTTAAGTCTATGTTTATGTAATGGAAAAAGAATCTAGACTTTTCCTATCAAGGGTGCAATAAGATTCTTTTTCTCATATGGATGAATTCGTGAAGCCACAAAAATAAACATCAATTTCATTATGTGTGTAAAGGCATACATATGTCATCTAAGTCAAAATCGTGGATTTTAAGGTAAAGAATGTACAACATAATTTTGGAGTTTCTTTTTGACAAGGAATAGTAAGTTTCAGTCTAGCCAGAGGTAACCTAGTCTAAGAAAATGCTCTGTAAATATACGAGGGGTACGAATTTCCTCCCTCTCTTTCAGAAGCTTCTGGCTAGAAAAAAGTCTCGAAAAAAAGATTTCCACTTGCAAAATAAAGCAATATCTTTGCTGGTGATGAGGTAAGAGAAATGTTTGATTCTTTTCATTTCCTGGTTTGGAAAAGCAAGGCACAGAGGAGTTGGTCAAAACTGATGCAGTCATCAGCTCGGGGAGACTTGAGAATGAAAAGCCAGCCCACCGGCACTGAGGGCAGCGTGCCGCCCTCTACCCATGCTGCCTGCCTGCTTAAAGTCCATCCAACTTGGTTTCCCGTCTCCTCAACTCTCACCCTCACACGTCATCATTGTCCCCTTGGCGATGATGGCTTTCATCATTGATATGCCAGGACTTTCTCCTAGGCAGTTTCTAATGCAGTTTGCCAGTGAGATGTTAAGATCTGGGTTTCAGGAAGAGCGACTGCCCTATTTTTCATCAATATTTTTGCCCAGATCTACTAGTATTGATATAAAATTTCATTTGCTGCTTCTACAGCTCCCGTCATCTAGAATAATAAGGGTTTGAGAAACCCTGCCTTGGGACTCTGACCTTTCCCTCCCACTCTGGCTTGCTTTCCCACGGTCCTTCCCAATCCCAGCTCACTGAGGTACACCATCCCGCCACTCACACCACTCAGTTACTCAGCGTCAGGAAGGAAAGAAAAAGTGAACTGTCTTATTCTGGAGACCTTTGTCCCATCTACAACATAAGAATTTGTTCTGTCCTTCACAGTCTAAATTGGGACACATTTTTATTTATGTTTTTTTTTTCGGATTTTTTTTTCCTTTTATTTCATCATATTATGGGGGTACAAATATTGTTAGGGTTACATATATTGCCCCTACCACTCCTCCACCCCCACATGCCAGAGCTTCAAGCTTGTCCAATCCCCAGGTGGTACACACTGCACCCATTATGTAAGTATACACCTTTCTCCTCCTTCCCCCTCCCGCCTGCCCTCCACCTGATAAAAGATTTTTTTTTTTGACATTTTGGTTACGTTGTGTATCTTTGCCTCTCCCTAAGAAGGGTTAGAGGTATGCCCTTTCCCCCCACAATGCTCTCCACATCCCTTTGATGTGGGTTCCCCCACCCCATCCCTGGTGAACATTACCACCATTTGAGCACCATAGTTTTAATCAGTCAGTATCAACTTGATGGCGAGTAGATGTGGAGCCCATTTTCCATATCTTGTGTCACTTCCCTTTGGATAATGGGCTTAAGCTTAATCCAGGATAGCATAAACGGTGCTAGCTCACTATCGTTTCTTAGAATTGAGTAATATTCCATTGTGAGCATATACCACATTTTAATTATCCACTCATGAATTGACAGGCACTTGTGAATTGTGCTGCCATTAACATTCAGGTGCATATGTCTTTATAATAGAATGTATTATGCTCTTTTGGGTACATGCCTAACAATGCTATTGCTGGGTCGAATGGTATTTCTATTTCTAGCTGTTTGAGGTATCTTCAAATTCTTTTCCACAAAGGTTGCACTAATTTGCAGTCCCATCAGCAGTGTAAGAGAGTTCCTGTCTCTCCACATCCTCCCCAGCATTTGTTATTTTGGGATTTCTTGATGTAGGCCATTCTCACTGGGGTTAGGTGGTATCTCATTGTGGTTTTGATTTGCATTTCTCTGATGATTAGAGATGATGAGAATTTTTTTATATGTTTGCAGGCTGTTATTCTGTCTTCTTTGGAGAAGTTTATGTTCATTTCCATTGCCCATTTCTTGATGAGATTGATATTTTCTTGTTAATTCTTTTAAGTTCTAGATAGATTCTTGTTATTAGACCTTTATCAGAGGTGTAGAGAGCAAATATTTTCTCCCACTCTGTGGGATGTCTATTTGCTCTACCGATAGTTTCCTTGGCTGTGCATTAACTTTTTAATTTGATCAGATCCCATTTGTTTATTTTTGATGCTGCAGTGATTGCCTTGGGGGTCTTCCTCAAAAATTCTTTGCCTAGACCAATGTCTGATAGGGTTTTCCCAACATCTTCTTCTAGGATTCTTAAGGTTTCATGCCTTAGGTTTAAGTCTGTTATCCATCTTGAGTGAATTTTTATGAGAGGTGAGAGGTAGGGATCCTGATTCATTCTCCTGCATGTAGCTAGCCAGTTTTCCCAGCACCATTTATTGAAGAGAGATTCTTTTCCCCATTGTATATTTTTGTCAGCTTTAATTGGGACACTTTTAAAAACAAAAGAGATGAGAATATAATTAGGCTAAGATTGCAGGCATAAGTTAGGACTGTCCTAGGCATATTGTAACATATAGCCACTCTATCGATGGCTTGTACAGATGTCTCTGTGGGCTCCCCAAGATTCCACTGAAAGAGGTCTTGAATGCTAGGAACTTTAGTAGACCCTGACCAGTAAGTTATAAGTAGGGACTTATAAGTAAGTGCCTTATAAGTAAGTTCAATGTAAGTAAGTAGTAACTTATAAGTAAGTTAAATGTAGGGTGGAGCCTCTAGAAGTTCCACTACATTGTAACTTTCAGGTGTCGATTGATTTAATAATGTTTGGTAATAAAAACTTAAGTTATAATGACTGCATGCAGAGATATGTGCAAAGCAATGGATTAAAGGAAGAGCTAAGACTTATTTTAATCTTATTATTTTTTGTTCTTGCTCCCAGCCGACTTAAAACCTTTACTGTTTGTCGGATATAAAACATTTTTGTGTTTGCTTAACATTTACATCAGAAACCAATGTTGGTTGGGAGGAGAAACCCAGAAGTACACGTTTAATTACCTTTGGCTCTCCACTCCCATTCTTTGTTTAAGAGCCAAGCTTATGTTTAATTTAAAAAGGAAAGCAAGGTTGAGAAGTGATTGAACTGTACTATCTATCTACATTTTAAAATTTAGAGGTTCTTTTGCACAGTGACATTTAAACCCCTCATGGGCAAATGCAACAACACAAAGAACAGGATATTATTGTATGATCTTAAGCTGCTTTATAGCTGCTGCTCCTAAGATATTTTCCCATTTGTTTCTTGGCAACCCTAATCTTTGTCACCAATAGTCTCCTAATTCTTAGTCCCCTTGAATTCACCAGCGGCTTCTGTTATCTTTTGTAAATTCTATTCTGAACCTGTAATTCCCCAGTATAAAACCTTTCAAGGGCACCCCATAAAGAAATGTCCAAGATCTTTAACCCAATTTACAAGTTCCTCCATCCTCTATGCCCCCAGCCTCACCACGGAACAAGTAACATGCCGATATTTGCTTAATGGATGTAACCAAAGATAAAAAAGACATGTGCCAACGCTTTTCCCTCAAGGGATTTATTCTTTGAACAGGTAGTTACAACGCTGGTTTGGGATGGATTGAGACTGCCCACGAGCTGCTTTGAGAATAGTTTTTATTTATTTATTTATTTGCTAAGCTTGGTGGTAATGGGGAAGCGAGTAGAAGGAACTGACATGGGACTGAAATTGTTTTAGCTTAGCAAACAGGTAGAGGAATTAGATCCTAAGCTGTGGACAAGAGCAAAAAACTGGAGGAGTAAAAACACAGTAAGGGAAGGGAGAAGAGAGACTAAGAATGGAGGAGAACTTTCCAAACTATTTTTAAATATCTTTTAAGTTGTATGAGCTCATTTGGTACAAACAGGCTTCTGTTTTGTGCCACAGATGTTGACCTTTTGACTCTGTGATTCTCAGTCTTGGCTACACATTAAAGTCAAAAAGGTACGTGCAGAATGACACTTCCCAGGACTCACCTCCAGATGTTCTGATTTGACTGGTCTCAGGTGGGCCTGAAAAGTGTTGTGTTTAAAACCCTCCCTCTCCAGGTGACTCTTGTGAAGATTAAATGAGATTACCCATGTGGATGCACTTTGTACAGGGTTCTCTAAAGGTTGGCTCTTATTGATAGGATTACTAAATCAATAGCCATTAAATTTCAAAGCAAAGGGAGAAAAGGGCTCAGTTATGGACATTTTTAGGGCCTAAGCTCACTTCAGAATGAGTCTTTGAACTGAATCTTAAAGTCCAAGTTAGGTGAAGAATGGAATCACACAGCCCAGGAGAAGAAACAGCATGTACAAAGACAGATAGGTGAGAAATAATATATTCTCTGCAGAAAACATTTCATTTTCTGATTCATTCGACAAGCATTTATTGCATCCTTAGTCCATGCTTCACACTGTTCTATTCATTGGGGACACAAAGGTGACAGGCAAGAAAGTCACAAACTAAGGTAAATTGGACAAAGCAAGGCTATCTTCCCCTCTAGGGTGCTTAAAATGGTGGTTTGGTCAAGTTGAACTTTAAAGGCATCTTTAGGAGCAAACAAGGGGCAGGAACTTCCTACAGAGAAGTTTTCGTGCATCAGCTAATTGAGAGTCAAAGAAATGGATGTCAGGAAGGATGGCATGAAAGTTCCAGTGTGATTAGCCACATGAAAGTGCATGAGTAGGGGTATCACATACATCCTCGTCTTGGCACACTGCAAAGTACTCTGCAAATGTGAAACAGCATTAGTATTATTATTGTTATTAACCCTTCAAAGCAATTGTTAATGAATTGATAGAAAAAAATTATTTTTAATGCCTAGTAAATATTAATCCCCAGAAACCTATAGAGTATATTTAATATTTAATGTATTATAATTGAAACGTTTGTTCAGATTTTCATATGTGAAGTGACCCAGTTCTCCTAAGTGTTAGTAGTTGCCTCAAACCCTTTATGAAAAGATACATAAATTCACAAACATATATACATAATTATTGAGATTGTAACTCTTGCCAGATATCCACCCCTACAATTTTCATATTCCTAAGGAAATGTATGTATGAATCAAGGGTAGCTTGCCTGGTCAGCCCAGGGAAAACCAAGACCAAGGACAAGGGACTGACCCCTCCCTGCTGCCCACATGGCACTGAGGCTGCTCCATAAAGGGGTTGGGAGTTGCGAGGGGAAGCTGAAGACTCAAAGAAGACCAGCTGCAACAAATAATAAGTCAGTGCAATGGTTTGCAAATATGATCCGGGTACCAGCTGCTTCAGCATTACCTGGGAACTTGATTGAAATGCAGATTCTCAGTTCCCACCCAGGAAAGACTGAGCCAGAAACTTTGAGGGTAGGTTCCAATAACCTGTGCTTTAACAAACTCTCCAAGTAATTCAATGAATGCTGAAATTTGGGAACCATTATAGTAGTGGTTCCCACTCTTGACTACTTATTGAATTTACTTAAGGACTATATTTGTTTGCTAGGGCTGCCATGACAAATATCACAGACTGGGAGGCTTAAGCAAAAATCATTTTTTCACAGTTCTGGAGAATAGAAATTTGAGATCAAAGTGTTGGTAAGGTTGGTGTCTTCTGAGGCCTCCCTCCTTGGCATATAGATACTGATTTTCTCCCTGTGTCTTCACATGATCTTTCTTCTGAATATCTTTCTTCTGTCTCTATGTCCTAATTTCCTCTTCTTAATAAAGACACCAGTTGTATTGGGTTAGGGCCCACCCTAATGACCTCATTTCAACATAATTACCTTTTTAAAGATGCTATCTCCAAATATAGTCACAATTTGAGGTATCGAGGGTTAGGACTTCAACATATGAATTTTAGGGGGACACAGATAAACCCATAACAAGGATCTTTAATAAAAAAATATCAATATCACATGAGACCAACTAAATCTGAATTCAGGGGCCCAGATGTAAGTATCTCTTGAAAGCTTTCTTGTGATTCATATGTGTGGCAAGGGCTGAGAACCAGTCTATAATGGGTGAAAAGCCGAAGAGTTGGCACATATCAGGGGATTTGGCCATCAGTGGCCAAGGGCTGTACAGTCAGGCAGCAGACCCTGAAGAGAGCAGAGGGTGTTATAGGCAGCAGGAACTCAACCATGGGAAGTCTGGCTTAGGGCAGCATATTTAGCCAAGCCCTGAGCCAAAAGTGGATAGATTGAGAATGCAGTTAATATAGTAGAGATGTGGGTAAGAGATAGTTCATAAGAAACCAACATCAGAATGAGTGTAAAAGATAATAACTCAGCCACAATTCAGGCACAAGTTTGTGACCAGGGCTACTGGCCAGGATGTTGTCCTCAGGGCCAGAGGTTATAGCTGCAGAAATGCAAGAGACAGCAGTGAAGAAAGTCAGATGGCATCTTAGGCTTTTACAGGACATCCTACCTTTTAATACCTTGAATACATGTTTCTTTCTACAATGTTGTATACAAAAAGAAGAGAAAACAAGACAGAAAGTAACAACAACAAAACCACTGCCCTGAAGATAAAATGTATACATGGATTTATGATGCTTTGTGAAGAGCTATCCAATTCCTAGTGCGTTCTCTGACTTTATTTCCTGTGGGTGATGAGAAGTCTCACAGAGTGGCTGATTAAACTTCTAACCTTTGTCAAAGCAATAATCTCTGCTTTGTTCTCCCTCACAGAGAAGAAGCCAATTTTGTTCAAATTGTCATTATTAGTTCCATTTCCAACACTACAAAAATTAAAGGACTGTTGCAAAGAAACAAATGGAATCCAGGAAGAACACACAATCTCTTTGAAAACTCCTCACCTCTATCCACCCACCTGGCCCAGAGATGGAAGAATTACAGGGAACCCAGCTGAGTAATAATGTTATTGATCCCCTGCTAATCGGATTTTTCTTGAGTCCAGCAACAGTCAAGTGTTTACAAGACTTCCCTTTTCAAAACAACTCAAAAGTCATTCCCAGCAGAGAAGCTAGAAACCAGAAAATCAATAATGCAGGAACTGCTACTAAGGATTTTCATCTACCCAGCGAGGAGAATATTTATTTATAGAAAAACTGGCCACTCCAGTTTAGTGTGGTAATAACATGGTACAGCTAGTTCAAAGAGTGGCATGGTTGAACACAGCCTTGTATTATGCCCACTGTAAATGGTCTCTATGAGGAAAAGCCTATAATTTAGAGAGATTTGCCATGAATGGTAAAGCCTGGGTCATTGTAACAGATACTTTTTACCAATTCTATTTATGGAAGGGGCGTGTAAAAAGGAAGGAAAAATCTTAGCTTCAGGAAACCTAGAAGGGGAAAGCGAGCCTCCTTGAGTTTTACCTATGTGAGAGCTTTCTTACACCCAACTTGAAGCCTTCCTTGACGGCTGAAGACTTAATTATTAATTACAAAGACACAAAGTTTTTTTTTAATGGAATATATATAATTTGCTCCCTAAATATCACTTCCCCACTGTCCTGCTTATAGATTATCTCCCTTTATATTGTCCTTGAACTCTGGGGAAAACTATGTACTCTTTTCAATTGCATTTTATATTTGGGTTTATCATTGGGTGGAAGTCAAAAAATACTGACTCAAAGTGTCAAGCTATTTTCCAGGGAATTCTTTGGGGCATGGTTCTGTTGACCTTCTGTGGTGTATACCATCAATCTTTGTCATTGCTACTGGAAAAGCAGGAGGTGCAGATTGTAAGTGTGGCTGCTTCAAGCCAGGCTCTGAAGATGCATGCAGCAAGTTCTTAGACTTACTTAAAAAAAATCAAGCAACTATTCTGTGGGGAGTTAGAGAATAGCTGGTCTGAACTTAATCTCTCTGTGCCTGTCTACCATTGCCATTTTCAGTTTCTATCAGCCAGCTGTGATGCATTTCCAAAGATGACACTTGCACAGTGGTATTCTGGTAAAGATTTACACTGGCTTTCCAAGGAAAATAGGCCTGATTTGTATTGTTTGACAATTTCCGTGGTGTAAATACTCCCGCATGGCTCATTTCAAGCTATCAACATGAGTCCCTGAAAGCAGAATTGGAAAGAGATACACCATTATGTAATATTTCCAGAATGCAGATACAGTTGAA
>VBSM01000361.1:38917187-38943050 GCA_008086735.1 Cheirogaleus medius
AAAAAAAAAACCTCAGGAGTATACATAATAATAAAATGTAGTAAAATAATTAGTAAGTGATGAGTTTTGAATATTTATGATCTTGTTTTTAATATAATTTATGTAATTGTAAATTTACATAATTTAATTTTTAAAATGGCTGTGTTTATCATCCAGCTTAAAAAATTCCTGAAAATCTGAAATTGGCTCACATAAGCCAATAGCAGCCAGTTCCAGCATACCACTGGTCCTCTGGAATGTGAAGCCCAGATTTATGAATGAAAGGAGAACCCAGGCCCACAACATCAAGCACTAGGCACTTTTACTCTTCTTTCTCTGTGTCCCACACCCTACCCGTTGGCAAATCTTGTCACCTCTACCTTCCACATGCATCCGAAAGCATTTTCACCACACCTAACACAGCTTCCATGCTATCTGCTCCACATTACTGCAGTAGCAACCCAACTGTTCCCACCCTCCAGCTGCCCTTTCTCACCGCTGCCAGCATGAGGTGAGCCTCTTGCAACTCAATTTGTCGTGTATGTTCTCTGGGGTAAAACCTCAATGTCTCCCCATTTCACTTAGAGTGAAAGCTGGAGTCATCAGGCTTCTGCTGTTCTCTAAGAGATATTCTTTCCCCTGGATATTCCATGGCCCCTTCTCCCTCTACTAGGTCTTTCCCAAATGTCAACTTTTGACCTATTTTATATTGCCAACTCCATCATAATCTTCCCCCTCCTTTTTTTTTTTCTTTTTTCTCCATAACACTTAGTAGCAGCTGGAAGACTATAAATTTTACTTAGTGTTTTCTTCCTGCTAGAATTTAAGCTTCCTGAGGCTTCCTGAGAGATTTCTGTCTGTTTTGTTTACTCCTGTATTCCCAGCACCTAGAAACAGTGCCTAGCATAGTAGGAACTCAATAAACACTAGTTGAAAGAATGGTTCCATCTGCAGGAACTGAAGATATTTCAAACACAATTAGGGAGGGGTGTTAGGGTGGAAGAAGAGAGGATAGGAAGGAGGGAGTTAGGGAAGTCATAGGAAAACAGAACATTTCCCTTGGCAACTCAGCTTCCCTGCTGAGAGTTAGTGAAGGGTGTGGAATTCTAGAGAACTAGCTCTCCTGATGTGGAATAGGGGCGTATATAAAGAAAAGTTGTGTGATTTCCTTAAAAGAGCATTACTTTTGAATTCAGATAAATGCTGTTACGACTCCTGTCATTATTTTGGGGGATGTATAATTTAATCCCTCCAAGCTTCTCCCAATTCTCCCTTCTGTGAATTCTCCTCCCCCTTTTATGCAGTTGGCTTTTCTGGCATCTTTTACTCCCTTGATCTCTTAAAGGCTGAGTCCAGCAGCCCCTCCACCACCCTCTTCTCTTCTGACTCTAGGCAGATGGGACCACACTTTCCACCTCCCTTGATTTTGCTAAAGCTGCTTCCTTAACCTGAAAGAAATGGACAATGCAAATTCAACACTACCTTCTTTTCAGGTCAAACTGCCTTTGTGTTCCCATGGTCCTATTTCACTCTCCCCCCTCATAAGTGCAAGATGTCATGGTAAAAGTGCAAGACTTAGAGAAAAAACTCAGTTCATCACAGGACCATCATTTTACAACCATGTTGACTTAAATCAACCCCTTAAACTTTCTAAGCTTTCCAGTTTCTTTGTGTGAAAAATGGGCAGGCAGTGAGACATCATGGGTCTAGCAATAGACTCCTTGGGTCATATTGCAGCTCTGCTACTTTTAGCTAGGTGAAAGAGCAAATTAATATCTCCAAGTCTTGGTGTCTTCCTTGATAAAAGTATAGGGAATAATGCCTACCTCACAGGGTTGCTGTGAAGATTCCATAGGTGTAAAGCACTGATACACTGCCTGGCACATAGGATGCACTCAATTCAGGTTAATTATTATGATTATATTATAGGACAACTGTAAAGACCCATGAGCTAATGTCTGTGTGCTGGATAACTTCTGTTTGCCCCTCTAGATCCATTCCCCAACTTCCTGCACCCCGCCCATGCCCCATGAAGCTGATTTGGACAGCCTCCAGCAAAGGCTCCTTCATCCTCGGGCTTCTGCTTAGGCTAATGGAGGCACTAACAGGAGA
This sequence comes from Cheirogaleus medius, assembly GCA_008086735.1. Classification (NCBI taxonomy): domain Eukaryota; kingdom Metazoa; phylum Chordata; class Mammalia; order Primates; family Cheirogaleidae; genus Cheirogaleus; species Cheirogaleus medius. The sequence continues at coordinate 38,919,279 of VBSM01000361.1, forward strand.
TGGGCTCCCTCCCTGGGCAGACTCTGTGGGTCACCTTTTCTCTATTCAAGGCCATGACTCCTGTCAGATGATTCTCTCCACAAGCCTGTCTACTTACTCTCTGAGGATGGGTAACCACTCTCTCCTCTTGGTAATGACTTCCTGCTTTCACCAGTTCTGGGATATTGAACTATCTTGGTTTTCTTCACCCTGTTGGCTCCCTTGTAAATAGTGTCTCTATTAAACTCTACTCAACTTGAACATGCTGCCTCCTGCCTGAAACCCAGTGGATAAGGTGTATGTCAGAGTACTCTGTGAAGTTACAACACACGTCTTTTGCTCATGTGCTTATTTGTCCCCATATCCCAGCAACAGGCAGTGTCAAGCACTTACAAGAAAAAAAAAAAAAAAAAAACACTGTTCAAAGTGAAAAAAAAAAACAAAACTCAAGGCCTACCAAACATCCCCTAGTTATCCCATAGGAGCCTCCAACTCAACATGTCTGTTACTGATCTATTCTTCTTTCTATATTCTTAATACCATTAAGAATATCACACCATTATGACTTCCCATGTGAAAACCTCAGATCATTTTGACCTCTTCCTAGGATCCCATATCCAATCTGTGCAAAAGGAACAAGGAGTCAGGCAAAGAGCAAGAAAGCTTGAGGGAGTAGGTGGCATTGTTCTGGGTCCCATTTCACTCTTCCTTCACTACTTCCTCTGAGATGCTTTCCAGCACCCTCCACCTGTGATCATATCTCTGCTCACAAATTGCTATCCACTGATAAATATCTTCCAATCCTGTTTCACCCCTACAGACCATAAAGGATAAAGATATACTCAATGGAAGGTAAAGAATTTTTAGTCTTACTAAAATATGTCTTACTCGTTGTTTACCCTGAGCACTCAGCAGAGATGTTGGCACATAGTAGATGTTCAATAAATGCTCATGGAATGAATAATTAAATGAATGATTAAAGGAGAAATTTGTAGAAAAAATTAACTTTTTCTGAAACAACAAAGTGAATCCTTTTTCTGCCTCTTTATGGCTCAAGATTAGAAATAAGTCATTTAAAGAAGTGCTACGGTTTGAATGTGTCCTTCAAAACTCACATTGAAATTTAATTGCCATGGTGACAGTATAAGCAGTGAAATCTTTAAAAGGTGATAAGGTCATGAGGGCTCTGCACTTATGAATGGATTAGTAGTGGAAATGGGGTTTAGCCTCCTTTTCTCTCTGTCTCACAGGCTGGTTCGTTCTTCTGCCTTCCGCTTTCCACCATGGGACAACCCTTGCCAAATGCCTGGCACCATGATAATGGACTTCACAGCCTCCAGAAACTTAAGCCAAATAAATCTCTTTTCCTTAGAAATTACCCAGTCTGTAGTCTTCTGTTATAGCAACAGAAAACAGACTAAGACAAAAAGGGACTGATGTTATAAACAATGACTTTTTACCCTTTTGTTTTTAGGAATTTTTTACTGAGCCTTTTATGAGACATATTAGCATTTCTCATTAGCACCCATGGACAAAAACCATTACCAGGTACTAAGCACCTCTAACGGGTGAGCACCTTAGACTCCATTGGGAACTGGGACTGCTTCCATTGCTACTTTGCCTTCATCAGCCTCAGCCTCAGGCATCTTCCTCTAAGCTCCCAGGTCAAAGTCCCTTCCCTATTTTCGTTTGTTTGCTTGAAGCATAGTTTGTTTCCAGCTGTTAGGTGTAGTGCAGTAACCCATTTAAAGGCCTATCATACTTCCTCCTAGAGATAATTGATGCTAATGAGGCATGAAATACTCCATTTGAATACCTGGTAGAGAAGTTTCAGTTTCTTTTCATGAAAAATAAAACTTCTCAACTTGATCATGTGTAAAAGCAAAGTCCACCATTTCAAAGAAAGGCAGTAATAATTAAACACACACACACACACACACACACACACATAACCTTTTGTCACTAAACTATCTGAATTGAGAGGGTGGTTGGGCCAAGGCAGCATAATTGACATTTGTGTTTATTATTCCCTTGGTCCTGCCCTAATAGGTTCATAAGGTTTGACTATAATGAACAAACGATGGTTCTGATGATTGAGTTTATTGCTTAATTCATAAAACATATGGCAAGCTTTCTCTGCCAGAAGTATTTGAGCAAAAGAAAAGCAAATGAAAATCAAGAATAAATAAATGATATGATATAAAAACAATGTTTTGAAGTAGACGAGAAAAGTCAACTAATTAGGGTTTTATTGATCTGGAAAAGAGGAAATCCTAGTTCTATTCTAGGCATATTTGCACACAGTTAAGGCTCAAACTGGAGATAAAGACAGTGTTTTCATTAAAACTCAATGGATGCTGGCCCCAATTCTCACACCCTTCTCTGTGTTATCACAATATTGCTCTGTAAAATTCATGTTGCAAAATTAATGAATGAATGCTTTACACAAGGAGCAGTTACCATCCTTATAGTAGTTAGAATAGGTAGGACAATGCTGTGCTAACAACACCAAAATCACAGTGATTTAGCTTAATACAAGTTCTGCCTCATGCAAAGGGTACTGCTTATGCAGGTGTCTCCAGGTAGGCTCTTTGATCTTATTTTACTTCCATTTCAACAAGTACTTTCAAGATGGCTGATCATTTCACCAGAGAAGAAGGTGTTGCTGGAGGGTCTTCTACCAACAACTAAATACTCCAGCCAGGAAGCGCTACATAGTACTTGATGTCCAAGAAGACACATGGAACCATTACCATTAACACAGAAGTATCTGAAAACTGCAATTAATACCATCTCTATTCCCTCATCTCTAAAGTACAGACAATAATCAAGCCTCTCATTGGCTTGTGTCTTCCTCTGTCTTGGAGGATGCTAAAATTTTAACAGAAGAATATCATAAGTAGGAGACACCATGGTTTGACTCCTGTCTGCATCAACTCCCAGGTGAATGACTTTGGACAAAGTATTTATCTTCTCTAAGCCTTATTTTCCTCATTTATCAGATGAGCATACGATTTCATAGTACTACCTATCTTATAGACTTGTGAGATTAAAAGGAATAATATATGAAAAGTAGTTGACATTGAGTAAGTAAATGCTTGACCATCCCAGAAATTGCAGTCGAGACTAAAGCTACTCTTGCTGCCCATCTCATATTTTCTTTACCCACTGAGAAATCCCTCTGAGAAAGTAAGATTAAACAGCACTGACCAGGGAGGCTAAACTGGGAAACAAGCAAGTGTCTCGATCTGAGTCTATGTGTGGAGGATGTGAAGTGTCTGTCACTAGAATAAGAGTTGTCTCTGATCCCTGTAAATGGACTTCAGTGAGAACTTTGCAACTTCTGTGAAAAAGGTCATGACAGACAACAGGTAACCTACTTCTCTGGAATCATTTCAAATCTAGTTTAAGCTTACTTTAAAGTGCAAACAATGGTATCTGTCAGCCCTGTAAATAAAGCCTACATAAGACTTTACCCAAAAGCACGCATTGCCTTTTTAACCTTGCTTTCAGGAAGAGATGCAGATGTCATTCTATTTAAACAAAACTACTATATGGAAATTTTGAACTTATGTAAAATAATTACAGGCATGATTTCTCACTTTGCAACAGGATTCAGGATAGAATTGACTTAAATAAGCACACCTTTGCATGCACTTTATTCTTATTATTATTTTGGATTTATGTATTTTTTACTGCCCCCCAACACTTCTAGCCTCTGGTAACCACTGATCTACTTTCTACTTTCATAAGATCAACTTTTTTAACTCCAACATGAGGGTGAGAACATGTGATATTTGTCTTTCCGTGATGAGCTTATTTCACTTAACATAATGACCTCAGTTATATGCATGTTGCTTCAAATGACAGAATTTCATTCTTTTTCATGACTGAATGATATTCCATTGTATACATATAGCATATTTTCTTTATCCATAGGCACTTAGGTTGATTTTATATTTTGGCTACTGTGAATAGTGTTGCAATAAACCTGAGAGTGTAGATATCCTTTTAATATATTGATTTTTTTTCTTTTGAATGTATACCAAGTAGTGACTTTGCTGGATCATATGGTAGTTCTATTTTTAGTTTTTTGAGGAACCTCTCTACAGTTTACAATAGTGGCTGTGCTAGTTTACATTCCCACCAACAGTGTATAAGGGTTCCCCTCTTTCCATATCCTCACTGCTATTCCTTGTCTTTTTTTATAAAAGCCATTTAACTGGGACGAGATAATATCTCATTGTGGTTTTGATTTGCATTTCTCTGATGATTTGTGATGATGAGCATTTTTCCATATACCTGTTGGCCATTTATGTCTTCTTTTGAAGGATATCTATTCTGATCTTTTCCCCATTTTTAATTGAATTATTATTATTATCATCTTGGCTATGGACTTGCTTAAGCTCCTTATATAGTCTGTTAGTCCCCAGTCAAATGGGTAGTTTGCAAATATCTTCTCCCATTCTGTGGGTTGTCTCTTCACTTTGTTGTTTTCTTTGCTGTACAGAAGCTTTTGAGCTTACTATAATCCTATTTGTCTATTTTGGCTCTTGTTTACTGTGCTTTTACATAGATATTACACACACACACACAAAATCTTTGCCCAGACTAATGTCCTGGAGCAATTCCAAAGTTTTCTTCTAGTAGTTTCATAGTTTCAGGTCTTAGATTCAAGTCTTTAATCCATTTCGATTTGATTTCTATATATGGTGAGAAATAGGGGTCTACTTTCATTCTTCTGCATATAATTATCCAGTTTTTCCAGCACCATTTATTGAAGAGACTGTCTATTCCACATTGTATGTTCTTGGCAACTTTGTTAAAAATGAGTTGGTTGTAAATGTGTGGATTTGTATCTGGGTTCTTTATTCTGTTCCTTTGGTCTATGTGTCTATCTTTATGCCAGTGCCATGCTAATTTAGTTACTCTAGCTTTGTAGTATATTTTGAAGTAAGGTAGCATGATGCCTCTAGCTTTATTCTTTAAGCTCAGGATTGCTTTGGCTATTCACGGTCTTTTGTGGTTCCATATAAATTTTAAGATTTGTTCTATTTCTTTGAATAATGTTATTGGTATTTTGATAGGGATTACATTGAATATGTAGATTGCTTTGGGTAGTATTGACATTTTAATGACATTAATTCTTCCAGTCCATGAGCATAGAATATTTTTCCATTTTTTGAGGTCCTCTTCAATTTCTTTCATCAGAGTTTTATTGTTTTCCTTGTAGAGAACTTTCACTTGGTTAAATTTATTCCTAGGTATTTTTATTTCTTGTAACTATTATAAATGGAATTGCTTCCTTGATTTCCTTTTCTGATTATTCATTGTTGACAAATATAAATACTAGTGATTTTTGTACATTAATTTTGTATCTTGTAACTTTACTGAATTTGTTTATCAGTTCTAACAGTTCATTGGTGGAATCGCAAGCATTTTCTAAATAAAAGATTATGCCTTCTGAAAAATGAGGATAATCTGACTACTTCCTTTCCAATTTGGATGCCCTTTATTTCTTTCTCTTGTCTGATTGCTCTGGCCAGGACTTCCGGTATTATGTTGAATAAAAGTGCTGAAAGTGGGTATCTTTGTCTTGTTCCAGATCTTAGAGGAAAGATTTTCAATTTTTCCTCATTTACTCTGATGTTAGCTGTGAGTTTGTCATATATAGCCTTTATTATTTTGAGCTATGTTCCTTCTATACCCTATTTGTTGAGGATTTTTATCATGAAAAGATGTTGAATTTTATAAAATACTTTTCAGTATCAAAATGATCATATGGTTTTTGTTCTTGGTCCTATTAATGTAATGCATCACATTTATTGATTTTAATATGTTGAACCATCTTTGCATCCCTGAGATGAATCCCACTTGGTCATGGTGAATGATCTTTTTAACATGTTGTTGAATTATGTTTGCTAGGATTTTGTTGTGGATTTTTGCATGTATGTCTTATAGTTTTCTGTTTTTATTTATTTTTTATTTTGTTGTTGTTGCTGTGTCCCTGTCTGGTTTTGGTATCAGGGTAATGCTGATATCACAGAATGAGTTTTGAAATATTCCCTCCTCTTTAATTTTTGGAAGAGTTTGAGTAGGATTGGTATTCTTCTTTAAATGTTTGGTAGAATTCAGCAGTGAAGCCACCCAGTCCTGGGCTTTACTTTGATGGTAGACTTTTTATTTCATCTTCAATATATTACTCATTATTGGTTTGTTGAGGTTTTTCTATTTCTTCCAGGTTCAATCTTGGTAAATTGGATATGTCCAGGAATTTATCCGTTTTTTTCTAGGATTTCCAATTTGTTGGTATATAGCTGTTCATAATAGTGTCTAGTGATTCTTTGTATTTCTGTGGTCTTAGTTGTTATGCTTCCTTTTTCATTTCTAGTTTTATTTATTTGGGTCTTCTCTGGCTTTTTTTCTTAGTCCAGCTAAAGGTTGCCAGTTTTGTTTATCTTTTCAAAAAACCAGCCTTTCATTTCATTGATCTCCTCTATTTTTTTCAGTCTCAATTTCATTCATTTCTGTCCTGGTATTTATTATTTCTTTCCTTCTACTAAATTGGGGTCTGGTTTGTTCTTGCTTTTCTGGCCACTTTAAAGTAGTCCAGTTTGATGACAAATTTTCAAGAATATAATACTAACTACAAAGGATTGGCCATGGATGATCAACAGGAAACTTCAATCCTCTACTTTGTTTCTGCAGCTTTCCAAAAGAATCAAGTCAATATCTAAGTAAGCATATTCATGGAAACTTAAATTTGATTATTTTTCTCCTTCAGAGAATAGGAAAGTTCTTACAACGGTGACATAGTATATTATTCAAAATGTCCAGCTTTCAATAAAATATTATGAGACATGCAAAGAAACAAGAAAATATGGTCCATATGCAAGAATAAAATCAATCACTGGAATTGTCCTTGAGGAAGCCCTGATATTGGATTTACTAGACCATTACTTTAAATCAGTTATTTTAAATACATTCAAAGAAATAAAGGAAATCATGTCTGAAGAATTAAAAGAAAGTATAAGAATAATATCTCACCAAATATAGAATATCAATAAAGAGATAGAAATTATAAATAAAAACCAAACAGAAGGAAAATCTGGAGATGAAAAGTACAATAACTGAAATGAAAAATTCAGTAAAGACACTCAAGAGCAGATTTGAGCTGACAAAAGAGAATCAGTGAACTTAAATTTAGCTTGAGTTTATCCAGTCTGAAGAACATAAAGAAAAAAGAAAGAAAACTTAACAGAGCCTCAGAGAACTGTGGGACACCATCAAATATACTACTATAGGCATAATAAGAGTCTCAGAAGGAGAGGAGAAGAGAAAGGAAAAGAAAGAATACTTGGAGAAACAATGGCCAAAATTTTTCCAAATTTGATTTTAAAATGTTAATATATACATCCAAGAAGCTGAATGAATGCAAGTAGGATAAACTAAAATATGTCCACATAATAAATGTCCTCATAATAAAACTGTTGAAAGTTAAGATTAACAGAGAATATTGAAAGCATCAAGAGAGAAGTAACTCATCACATACATACAAAGGATCCTTAATAAGTTAATAATTAATTTCTTGTCATAAATTATGGTGCCAGAAGGTAGGGGGATAACATATTCAAAGGACTGAAAGAAAAAGACTGCCTGCCAACTAAGTAAAATCATCTTTCAAAATGGAAAGAGAAATTAAGACATTCTCAGGTACACGAAACCAGAGAATTTGTTGCTAGACCTGCCCAAGAAGAAATACTATTATTAACAAGTATATGTTAACAAATTAAATAATTTACATAAAATTATCACATTCTTGGAAAGACATAAACTACCAAAACTAACTCAAGAAGAAATTAAATATTCAAATAGATGTATAGCTATATTCAAACAGATTTCTAGTAATATAAAAAGAAAAGAGATTACATTAACAAAATACTTCCCACAAAGAAAATTCCAGTATTAATTGGTTTCACTGGTGAATTCTACTCAATGTTTAAAGAATTAACACTAAACTTTAACAAACTTATAAAAAAACCAAGAAATACTTCAGAACTCATTCTATGAGGTTGGGATATTGTAGGTACCAAAACTAGAAAAAACAACATATCACAGTAAAGGAAAAGTACAAAGCAATATCCCTTATTAATGTAGTCACAAAAATCCTCAAAAACAAAACAAAACTAGCAAATTAAATCCAACAACATATATTAAGGATTATATACATGACCAAATGGGATTTATTCCAGGAATAAAAGGTTGGTTCGACATATAAAAATCAATTAATACATGAATAGTCTGGCTCCAGGCCAAAATATTATGTGTGATCTTCCAGGCCTGACCATAGGCAATTTCAAAGGCTTTACCTGGCAGGCTTCAGGAAATAAAACAACCCTCTACACACCAGATATGGTGTACAGTTAGTACACTTCAGCCTCTGTGAGAGTTGCAGTCAAGGAATAAGGCTCCCTTGGCCAGACATGCTCTTATGCATGTCTGCATTCCTAGATCAGTAGCCTCTATTTCAAGGCATCATTAGCAGAGGGCTCTCAACTAAAGTCTTTTCAGTTGCCTATACCAAGCTTACCTTACCTGGAGTACCTTTCAGACAATAATCTCCACTCTGACTCAATATTACGCACTTTTACACTCCTGGCCCTACTGTCTCTTCCTTCCAGCCACTGGGTTAGCAAACAACAGAAACCTTTTGTTTAGGGATCCCTCAGCAGTGAGATAATTCCCCTATCTGCACTAATACATCTGATTTCTCAACACTATTCCATAGGGGAAAATGGAACACTGGAGGAGCCAGCACTTTTTCTTGTTTAGCCTCTTGCTTATATTATCACCATAAGGGATTAAAGGTTTGACTGTCAATTTCACTTTGGTTTGTTTTAATTGACTATCATAGCTCTCTTCAGTTTAGCTTTTGACAACACATCATCATAATATAAAAAAAGACAAAACCCACATGATTATCTTTTTTTTTTTTTTTTTTTAGAGACGGGGTCTCGCTCTTGGTCAGGCTGGTTTCGAACTCCTGACCTTGAGCTATCCACCCGCCTCGGCCTCCCAGAGTGCTAGGATTACAGGCGTGAGCCACCGCGCCCGGCCCCCCCACATGATTATCTTAATAGACACAGAAAAAGTATTTGACAAAAATATAACAGGATTTTATGATAAAAACACAAAGCAAACTAAGAATAGAAGAGAATTTCTTCAATTTGATAAAGGAAAAGGACATCTACAAAAACCCACTACTAACCTTATGCTTACAGGTGAAAGACTGAAAGTTTTCCCCTTAACATCAGAAACAAGACAAGGATATCAACTCTCAACATGTCTTTTCAACACTGAATTTAATATTCTAGCCAGGGCAATTACACAAGAAAAATTAAAAAGAAAGGAATCCAGATTGGAAAAGAAGAAGTAAAACTATCTCTGTTCCCAGATGACATGATATTGTATATAGAAAATTCTTTTAAAATCCCCCAAAACATATTAGAACAAATAAATTAGTTTAGCAAGGTTGCAGGATTTAAGATCAATATAGAAAAATCAATTGTTTTTCTACACCCTAGCAATGAATAACCTCAAAATAACATTAAGAAAGCTATTGTATCTACAATAGTATCAAAATAATAAAATAATAGTAATACATTTAACAAAAGAGTCTCCTACACTGAAAGGTACAAAACAACCCTGAGAGAAATTTAAAAAGTCATAAAAAGATGAAAAGACATCTCATATTTATAGATGGAAGATTTACTGTGGTAAAGTTAGCAATACTCTCCAAACTGATCTACAGCTTCAGTGCAATCCCTTGCAAAATCCCAGCTTCCTTTTTAGGTAAATATGACCAACTAATACTGAAATTCATATGGAAATTTAAAGGGCCCAGAAAAGCCAAAACAACCTTGAAAAAGAAGGACAAAGTGGATAATTTACTCTTCCCAATTTCAAAACTTACTTAAAAATTACAGTAATCAAGACAGTATGTACTGGATATCTACACAAAGAAAATGATGTCATATCAAAAAGATACCTGTACTCAGAGCAATCAGACAAGAGAAGGAAATCAAGGGTATCCAAATGGAGACAGAAGACCTATCACTCTTTGATGACAATATGATTTTATATCTAAAAAATTCCAAAGCTTCTGCTAAGAGACTACTGGAATTGATAAATAAATGAAGCAAAAGATCAGGTTATAAAATTAATGTACACAAATCAGTAGCATTCATAATACACCAACAACAGTCAAGATGAGAACCAAATCAAAGACTCAATACCCTTCACAAAAGCAACAAAGAAAATAAATTACTTATGAATATATTTAACTAAGGAGGTGAAAGACCTCTAAAGGGAGAACTATGAAACACCAAGAAAGGAAATAACAGAGGATATAAACAGATGGGAAAACATAACATGCTCCATGCATTGGTAAAATCAACATTGCTAAAATGTCTATACTATCTAAAGTAATCTATAAATCAATGCAATCCCTATAAAATACCAACATCATACCAACATCAGATCTAGTAAAAATAATTCTGTGTTTAATATGGAACCAGAGAAGACCCTGAATAGCCAAAGCAACCTTAAGCAAAAAGAACAAATTGGGAGGCATCAATTTACCATACTAAAAGCTATACTATAAGTCTATAGTAACCAAAACAGCATTAAACTGGCACTAGAACAGAGACATTGACCAATGGAACAGAACTGAGAACTCAGACATAAAACCATCCTTATATAGCCATCTAATCGTTGACAAAGCAGACAAAAATATACACTGGGGGAAAGAATCCATATTCAATAAATAGTGCTGGGAAAATTGGAATAGTCACATGTAAAAGACTGAAACAGGATCTGCACCTCTCATCACTCACAAAAATCACTTCATGATGGATAACAGACTTAAACCTAAGGCATGAAACTATAAGAATTCTATAAGAAAATGTTGGAAAAACTCTTATAGATATCGGCCTACGCAGAGAATTTATGAAGAAAATCCCAATGGCAATCACAGCAACAATAAAAATAAATAAATAGGACCTGACCAAATTAAAAAGCTTCTGCACAGCCAAGGACACTATCATTAGAGCGAATAGACAACCTACAGAATGAGAGAAAATATTTGCATGCTATGCATCTGATTGAGGGCTGATAACTAGAATCTATAAAGAACTCAAGCAAATCAGCAACTCAAAAAAATCAAGCAACTCCATTAAAAAGTGGGCAAAAGACATGAATAGAAGGTTTTCAAAAGAAGATAGACTAATGGCCAATAAACATATGAAAAAATGCTCAACATTTCTAATCATCAGGGAAATGCAAATCGAAACCACAATGAGATGTCACCTAAGCCCAGTGAGAATGGCTTTTATCAAAAAGTATAAAAGCAATAGATGCTAGATTGGATGTGGAGAGAAAGGAACACTCAAACACTGTTTATGGGACTATAAACCAGTGCAACCTCTATGGAAAATAGTATGGAGATTGCTCAATGAACTAAAAGTAGACTTACCATTTGATCCAGCAATCCTACTACTTGGTATTTACCCAAAGGACAAAATTCATGTTATCAAAAAGATACCTGCACTCTAATGTTTATAGCAGCACAATTCACAATTGCAAAGATGTTGAAACAACCCAAGTTCCCATCAATCCATGAGTAGATTAATAAACTGTGGTATATGTCTACCATGGAATACTACTCAGCCATTAAAAATGAATTAATGCCTTTTGTAACAATCTGAATGGAACTGGATACCATTCTCCTAAGTGAAGTATCTAAAGAACAGAAAAACAAACACTATGTACTCACTATTAAATTGGAACTAACCTTACAGTACTCATGTGCATAGTAGGAAGTAAAACTCAATGGAAATCAAACAGGTGGAAAGGGGAAAGAGGAAACTGATGAAATCATACCTAATGGGTAGAATGTGCACTGTCTCGGAAATGGGCACACTTATAACTTTGTTGCAAGCAGTACAAAAGCAATCCATGTAACCAAAACATTTGTACCCCCATAATATTCTGAAATTAAACAAAAAGTAAATATGTCAAAAGAAAAAAACTCTTTGTTTGTAAGAGCTTAAACTATAAAACTCTTAAAATAAACCCAGGCATAAATCTTTATGACCTGAGATTAAGGAATGATTTTTTAGATAATACTCCAAAAGCACAAGCAACAACAACAATAATGAAAAACTAGGTAAATGGATTTTATCAACATTAAAAACTTTTGTGTTCAAAGGACACATTCAAGAAAGTGAAAAGACAACCCACAGAATGGAAGAAAATATTTGCAAATCATATATCTGATAGGAACTTGTATCTAGAATATATAAAGAACTCAAACTCAATGATAAAAAGATAAATAATCCAATTTTAAAATGAGCAAAAAATACGAATAGACATTTCTTCACATAAAATAGCCAAATAGCCAATAAGCAAATGAAAAAACGCTTAAATCATTATCCATGTGGAATATGCAAATCAAACCAAAATATCATATAACTTCACACCTATTAGGAAGGTTGGAATCAAAACAATGGACAAGCACAAGGATTGTGGATGATGTGAAGAAATTGGAACCCTCATAAATTACTGGTAGAAATGTAGAAATGGTGTAGCCACTGTGGAAGACTCTTATTATAACATAGAGTTATAAGATCCAGCAGTTCCACTCCTAAATATATACCCAAGAAAATTGAAAAGCTTATGTCTTTGCGAAAACTTATACATGAATGTTTATAGCAACACTATTCATAATAGCCAATAAGTGAAAACAACCTAAATAGTCATCAACTGATGAATGAGTAAACAAGACATGGTATGTACAAACAATGGAATATTATTTAGCTATTAAAAGAAATGAAGTATTTATATATGATACAACATAAACCTTGAAAACATATGCTAAGTAGAAGAAGAAAGACACAAAAGACCCTATATTGTATCCATTTATAGGAAATGTCCAGAAGAGGCAACTCCATAGAGACAGAAAATAGTTTAGTAGTTGCCAGGAGCTGGGGCAAGGAGGAACAGGGAATGACTGCTAATGGGTACAGAGTTTCTTTAGGGTGTGATGGAAACATTTTGGCATTAGATAGAGGTAATGGTTGTACATCCTTGTGGATATACTAGAAACTACTGAATTTTACACTTTAAAAATGTGAATTTTATGGTATGTGAATTATAAATCGATTTTAAAAACTATTGAAAGGTTTAAAATGAAAATTAAAGCCATCAATAATTATATGAACTGCAGACAACCATTAACATTTTTAAATATTCCATTCTAATTTCTTTCCTAGACATGTACACATGTTTTGATTAAGTCAAGCCCAGATCGCACATATATAGATATATATTTTTTCCCACTGTGGTTTTATTTTTAAGGACAAAACTTCTAAGAAATATTCCGAGGAGCCCTTTTTCTGAAATAGTTGATTAATCTTGTGATAATAGACCAGTTTCAGCTCATCTACTAATTGAACAAATACAAGACAATGCTTTCTAGGGGCAAATCTTCACATTGGAAATGATTTTTAAAAATAGTGACACTAAGTGTGGAGATTTACCAAGTACCAAGATGTAGGAAATTGGTTCAACATGATATTTTTCAAAACTTTTTTCTTTCTTCCTCAACATTCCTTTCTTTCATCAATATCTCTGTTTTTCAGCACAGGTCTATAGTCAAAGGCTGCATACTGGCTAATGAGTAACCAGCTGCCCTGATTATTTGCCAAGCTAATGTTGTACAGGAATATTGCATGCTGAATGATAAAAACCTTGGATACTGCACATTAACTCTGGTACAATATGTATTTTAAATGCCACCCATTTGAGTGGGAAAGTCTAGTACATTTTAAATGGAGTTTTGTTTTCTTTTTTCCTGTTTGCTTTTCATTCAGAAGCTAAAATAACACACCATCTTTTCTAAGTGCACAAATGACTCCAGCATCTTAATTTACCTATAAAAATTAGGACGTGATTAAGATATCAAATTAAAATACAAAAGCACTGTGATCCTTCCTGGGCACTCAAATTACATGAAAAAATTTTGAGGCAAAGCAATGGCTGTTTGTGAAATAGTTCCTATCTAGAGTACTATAAAAGTATTTCAGAAGATGGTGTAAATTAACTATATGGTATAAATGGTAGTCATTTAAAAAGCATTCATATAACACACTGTTTTTTTAGGACCTTGACAATAATTGATTAGTTATCAGTTGTTACAGCACAATAAGGGTCCGTTTTTCAGAAATGGCAATTGAGATGCTTATAGTTAAATTTGTTCTGACCCACCCAGCAAGGCAGCTTGGAAGTCCTGGTTCTTTAATTCCCAGGCTTGGTTCTAATGCCACTGGATCACAAGGCCTTCATAATGGAGCTTATAAAAACACATTTTATGTGAGGCGACTAGTTAGAAAAAATATGACCTTTCAAATTATATCACCATTTTCCACATAAAAGCCTCAGCCAGCCTTCTAATTCATACGACCTTTGGAAGCTATAAAATCACTTCCCAGGGAGAATTGATGTAGATTTGATTGGGGACTGTTCTTTTTGACCCAGAGTGGGTAAACGCCACACACCCACAGCACAGCCCAAGGAACATCAAAATTCACTCAGCCCAGGGAGAAATCTGCAGCCTGAAGAAGTCATCTGAGCCTAGTGATGGACTTGCTAAAGACAAAGCTGGTTAAGGCAGCTAAAGGTTTAATCTTTACCTCTTGATTGCAAACCAAAGAAAACCTTTAGACTTGCCAACTGCCTAAAGAGGAGTATTTCAGAGATGTTAACAAATACAGGACCCTATGAATAGAGTGCTTAAAGTATGTATGCATAGAAATTAAAGTCATCAGAAAAGGAAATGCTGCCTATGAAAATGGGTATATTTAATAGAATTTCTATCTATTTTTTTTTTTTTATTTTTTTTTTTTTAGAGACGGGGTCTCGCTCTTGGTCAGGCTGGTTTCGAACTCCTGACCTTGAGCTATCCACCCGCCTCGGCCTCCCAGAGTGCTAGGATTACAGGTGTGAGCCACCGCGCCTGGCCTCAGAATTTCTATCTATTAATAAAGCAGTATTACTATAGAACATGGTGAATGATTGAGTAAACAGAGAAAAGAGCAGAAGACTTAGAAAAGCACTGTTTAACATCTTTAAAAGATATCCTGTTTTTAAGTATAAAATCATGTTTATACTATATCTGTATTATGGGAAATACCAAAGAGTTGGATCAATAGGAAAAAAATAACTAAAATTTGTTGAATTTTATATTCACTACCCTTTTTAATGTATAGATTTATGTACCTAGGTGAAATCCTATTTTATATCTAATTTTTATCCTACTTTTGTTCACAAAACATATTAGCATTTCTCCCATGTGATTACAAATACCATGAGAACATCATCTTAAATTGCTGAATAATATTCCAACATGTAAATGTGCTATAATTTATTGAAATATTACATTATTGACCTTCTAAAGGTTTCATTTTTTTCTGTCATAAATAACAATCCAGGGAAATCTTTGTGAATAAGATTCAACTTTGTGTTTGGAATAGATGAATTTATAATATATTAAATACCTTTCATCTTTGAAGATGAGCATCGCCAATAGCCTTTCCTTTTTTCTCCAGATATTTTACAGCCTTCTTTTTGCATTTATAATCATTGAATTTGGACTATGAACCAGGAAACCAGGTTCAATACTGTGTTTTTACCTGCATGCCACTGATGTTCCATAGATTTCTTGGATGATAATCACTCTCCCTTTAATAACACCACAAAACTATTTAAGGTATGAAATTGAACCTTGAACAAGAGATAACATAAAGAATTATGTAAGGAAGAGGCAAAACAAGTGATGTTCTCAGCTTTGATGATTTTCAAGCAGTTTTGAAAATTATTTTATCTTATGTTTTATTGCTGTAAAACACTTAAAATCCTACTGGGACATTAAGGTAAGATCTGAAGGGGCAGTTTTCAAGATGTACTTATACAGCTTTTCTCTAGAAATACATAGAGTTCTCCAAACTGCATGTGAAAACTCACTAATTTGGGACCTGTAACATAGCAGATGGACTTTCTTACCTGGGATAACAAATCATCCTTTTCTGCTTCAAGGAAATTTTAAAATGCTAAGTAAGGCTTGCCATCCTCAGAAGCAGCATTAGTATCCCGAGACAATTTTTGCCATTGGATTCCTGAGTGTTTGGTCAAAACTGTGCCCAAAATGGATAATTGTGCCTGGTTAAGTCTAGTCCTCTCTGACATCACACACCATGGAGGAAAGCAGCCCCACACAGTTTTCTTCAAGGAGGGTAGAGAATTCGTATAGATGATTCAGAATCAAGGAATGGAAATTACAACAGACATACAAATGAGACACTGAAAACAAAAATCCCTCTGAGTTCATTGGCTAGAGAGACAGCAGAAAATTCCTGAGTGGAACTGAGAGCTGTGACTCCCGCGGCTGGTGGCAGGGAGCCACTGGCAGAGCCACCAGGAAGTGAAGGCAGGGAGCAGCGCGAGGCTCTGCTATGTCTGTTTACCGAGTTCTGTGGGCCTCACCAACTATCATGTAGTCTTTTTATGGAAACCAGATAAACAGCCTGCGTCACTGTGGCTATTTCTCTTTATCAGAGAAGGAGAAGAAAGAGTTCCATGAACTGCAGATATGCAAGTGTGTTCGTCTTTCCAAGCAATTATTATATCAAATAAGAAAGACATTGAAATGCATTTTGTCAATGACTGATTTTTTTTAAACCAAGTCAGACAAAAAAATATTTCTAGACATATAGATGTTTACCAGCTGTTCCCAGAGGATCTGGGTGGCTGGGACACCCTTCCTCTCAGCCCGTTAAGTTTTCCAAGGCAAAGACACTAAACATCTCCCACATTCTACTTCCGGTGCAGAGACGCTTCCAGGAACTCGAGTTCTCTACGATTTAAAAAGGTTTTTACTTCTATCCTGTATTGCAGTTTTGTGTTGAAGGAATCTAAAGGAGGAGGAATGAGGGAAAAGGACTTCTGCCCTCTCTTTATTCCAGCTTCTCTTCATCTTTGCTTATCAACATTTGTTAACTGATGAGGTGATATCTTGGATTTACTCACTATTTTTGGTGGATGCTTACCTTCCTTCTTATCTCTTCTTCTCTGTGACCTCAAATTATTCATCAAGACCTTTCCTTGAGGGGCCTGGGGCATAGAGCACATAATGTAGAACCAGCCAGGGCACTATTTATCTGTTCGGTTAATCTTATCTGACTACTATATTTAATTTAGAGGGCATTATCTGGCTCTCTCACTCATGTTCCACCCTACTCACTACTATGCAGTGTGTTTGTTTATTTTTGCTTCCAAGAAAGACCCCTGCAACTCTTCTCCCTGCTTCTCCAATTGTTCCAGACTCTGACGAGGTTAAAATGTCAGCCTGAGAACGTGTTGTCAAGACACACTGTGATGGTTGTGCTAGTGCCTAAGTCAGAAGGAGGGAGAAAACTCGAGGGCAGAGACCACAGTGTCACAATGGTAAGGGAGGAAATAAAATGAGTTTGTCTAAGAGATACCTGCACTCACATGTTCATTGCAGCACGATGCACAATGGCCAAGACGTGGAATCAACTGAAGTGTCCATCAATGAATGATAGGATAAAGAAAATGTGGTATATATGTACACTGAAATGCTATGCCATGTTAAAAAGGGAAATCCTATCCTTTGTAACAACACAGATGAACCCGGAGGACATTATGCTAAGTGAAATAAGAGAGACACAGGAAGACCTTATGATCTCACTTATGTGTGCAATCTAAAAAAGTCAAACTCATAGAAACAGAGAGTATTAATAGAATGGTGGTTACCAGGGACAGGATGGGGTGGAGTGGAGGGGTGGGGTTGGATTGTAAAGATCTTGGTCAAAGGATACAAAATTTTAGTTAGATAAGAACAATAAATTCAGGAGATCTATTGTACATCATGGAGTTATAGTTAATCATAAAGTATTATATACTTGGAAATCGCTAAGAGAGTAGATTTTAAATGTTCTCACCACAAAAAAATGGTAAGTGTGTGAAGCAATGGATATGTCAATTATCTTGATTTGGTCATTCCACAGTGTATAAGCATATTTAAATATCATGTTGTACACCATAAATATATACAATTTTTATTTGTCAATTAAAAATTTAGATTTTAACTTAAAAAATAGAAAGAGAAGTGAGTTTGGAGTCACTCAGAACTGGATCCAAATCCTGGCTGCACCATTTACATAGATAATCCTTTATCCTTGAGGAATGTCCATTTTCTCATCTTTAAAATGGACCTAATAACACCCACCACAAGGAACTTCTAGAAATATTAAATAAACTAATGTATGTGAAATGCCTGGCAGGTTATGCATGATCAGTCTCAGGGTCAGTTTCCTTCTCTCTGTCTCTCAGTTTAATGTCTTCTCCCCTTTCAGGCCATTTTCCTTCCATATTTGATGCATAGATAAAACTCAACACATAGTTATTAGCTGAATGAACTGGTGTGGAGATGCTGGTAAGTAGATCACATTTACAAAATGTATAGAGTGAGATCTCCTTTTTGGCCAGCCCAAGTTCTTGCTTTGCTTAGGAACTTCCTTAGCTCTCCAGAATTCCCCAGGTAGGCAGTGAGAGGGATACAGGTAAGATGGATATTATTATTGCTTTTTATATGTATAACTTTGCATATTGATTTGATATTTACATTGGGTGACTTTATATAAATTTCATATTTCTCGGAAAAAGTGTCTTACATTATACTCTTCTAGGCTTAGGAGGAAAGCCTCACACATAATGTGGTCTCTGCTGATCTCTCCGTCTTATTTCCTGCCATCCCACTTCCCTTCCAATGCTTCAATGCCTTCTAAATTATATTTTAAATAATTCAAAAGTTCTGCTACCTCTGCAGTGCCTTTGCACAAGTCTTTCCCCCCACTAGACTCATCCTTCCTTCAATCCACCATGGATTAACTTGTCTTTTAGCTCAACCATTACTTTTTGGAATCATTGCCTAATACCACTCCCCTTTTCTCATGGTTCTGTGGACTTTTCTTTTTCCCTCACCACACGTGTCACTTTCTTGTCTGTTTAGTTGCTGTCTGTCTCCTTCCCTAGATTCTCATTCTCATGACAGCAGAGACAACATCTCTTGCTTTCTTCTGTGTTCCTATAGTATTCTGCAGGTATGTGCTCAAAAAATATTTGTTGAAGGGATGAATGGAGAGGCCAAAGCACTTCACAAATTCACATTGGAGGCTTTTCAAGCAATGCTTCTCTAAGTAGGTGAGGGTTGGGTATAGTTCCTATAATGTCATTTTTTGTGATCTGGCAAACCTGAAAATGATTTTATGTCTATCTGAATCCCTGGTGTTCAAATCAGTATCGTTAAAAATGTTTCTCATAATGAAATACAACCAAACTTCCAGTAGGCATGCAGAGGAAATACAGGAAGAAACACCCCTTTTAAACAAGCAAGCTGCATGGAGTCACTCATATCTAATGAGCAGCAGAAGTAATTTCATGCATTGTTCCCAATTCCATTATCACCTACCATGATTTTTCAGTGAGGTTGCAACCAAGTACTTCTGATTTCCTTCTTGGAATCTTTGTGATGCCGTAGACACAGGTGTACTCCTTCAGTAAGTACAAAATGATTCATAAGGTATATGACATCACAGAAGGATTAACAAACACAATAAGAGGTAACTAGAGTACAACTGCCTGACTGGTGTTACTAGGTTACTATCCAGTAATTCTCCTGTTATCTTGGGTTTCTGGTGCTCTCAATTCCATTTAATGAGGGTTGGAGCTACCCTGATGTGTCTAGTCCTATAATATATTAAGAGTCTGGCCAAAAAAGTGGCTATTCATAATGATATGAAGCTGAGTGTTTAAAAAAAACATGCACAGTAAGAGAAATGGACTAAATTATCAGGAAAGGCAGTGTCAGGAAGCTTTGTCTGATTTGTTTTAATTCCTTTCTGTATAAGTATCTGACTGCATGTAATTCTTCCCAAGACTTATCCTACCAATATAAAATGTGCTGCTCTTGGTATTAACATTTTGACCTGTTAGACGCATACATCCTTCCCCTAAATGTTGTCTTTTAGCGCAGGTGGGAGAAAATTGGATAAGCAATATGGTTTTCAATCGTTTAAGTTTGCTGCTCACCATCTATAAAAATAGAACAATAGTAACACAGCTTTCCCAGAAATATAAGAACAGCCATCCATGGCTGTCATAAAGCATGGATACTGAGTGATAGAAGTGGGACTTAAGAAATGGCTATGGATTTCTGTCTCCATTTAAGCCTAACAGAGCTGTCCAAAGAAAAGAAAAGAAAAAAACTCTCAATAAATGAATACATGAGAACGGTCATTCATTCATTCAAGCAGGCAGGAATCATCACACATGCTTTAAGCAGCTAGTATGTGGCAGGGCTCCTGCTGGGGGCAAGAGGAATGAAGAATTTAAAAATAGAAAAATAAACAAAGTGCTAAACTTCAGGAGTCAGACTCCCAAATTAAATACTTATGATAATGTTGGGCAAGGAACTTAACATACACATAAGCAGAGTCCTGGAAGGACACAGAAGAGGAAGTTCTAATGCCTCCTGGAAAGCCAGGGAGAATTTACAGAGTCAATAACCTCTGAGCAGGCTTTCATAGATGGATGTTCCCACCCAAATCTCCCACAGGGCACTGGGGCGATCTATGGCACTGCTGGGCACAAAGTTCATGAAGGAAAATCAAATACATCTGAGCACGGACAGGTGTTTCAATTACCTCTTAAGTTCACACCACTCTGATAACACTAACAACCACAATTACAGCTACTGCTATTAACAATTACTGTTGGTAATGATTAATTAACAATTACTATGACTGCTATTACTAACACTTATTTAAAATCTTTTATTAAAATTGTCATCTATTTAATACTAAGAATCTATAATGCTTAATGCTAGACACTAATCTCATTGAATTTCCATAGTCATGCTATGAGAATATTTCCCCCACTTCACAGATAAAAAATTTGAGATGATGAGAAGTTAAATAAACTGTCTAAGGTTATGCAGTCAGCAGAGGTAGAATGAGGACTCAAATTAGAGTGTGTCTAACTTTAAGGTGTATGTTTCTACTCTCTCCCAATCTGGGGGAATATTTGAGAAAAAAATAAAAGTTTTGGGGGCATGAAATAGTTAAGATGACAAGTTCTCTTCAATAGACAGTAAAAATGTGATTTATTGAAACAAGAGGCAGAAGTAGAATGAGTCTCTAAAACAATAACCATGGTTATTTTATCCCAGAAAATTTCAAACCTCAAAAAAATACATAAGGTAATAAAATACGTCCATGCATTGGTCTCCTGCCTTCAACAGTTATCAACAGTTTGCCAATCCTGTTTTATCTCCCCCTTTACTTTTCTTTTTCCTTGAGTATTTAAATGCAAATCCCAGATATTAAGTCTTTTATAAATATTTCAACAGGCATCTTCAATTGATAAGAGCATTTTCCCTCTATCATCATAAACATTTCTGAAAAGCTGCATTCTCATTAAATAGAATATATGATACCACTAAACATTTTCAAAATTAAAATGTAGCTTCTATACAAATAAAACAACAAAAATCTCTACTGTTTAGAGTAAAAGTTATGTTGACATCATTAATCAAATCACGTGCAAAAAAACTTGATTCTGAAAGGATCACTCTGAATGAACATTTTAGACTTTTGATCATTTTAGACACACAGAATAGAATCCATACCTATAAGGAAGCAGCATCTCTCACTGACTAAAAATGAATGATGACATGTATTGGACAACAAGGTACAGAATAATAGTGTGTCTCATGAAAATGCGTAGGACAGAAAAAGAAGTCTTGCTCTTTAAATCCATTAGAAAAGAACATGTACAAATTCAAAGAAATCAGTGCCAGAAAACAGATGTAAGTATTCAGATATATTAAAAAACAAAGAACAAAAGAGCTGGAATAATCTTAATGAGATATTTATTCTAATCAATACATATATGTAGTATATATGTATCATTTTGGAAAGAGAGTTGTTTTTCTTCTTTCAAAACCTTTCAGCTAGAATGCCTGACCCACCCTGACCTCTTCCCCAACTGTCAGTCTCAAGTTAATTATGTTGATCAGGGACCCAAGCTCTAACAAATACAACAAAGTCATGGTAAAAATTTGTACAAATGGTTTACTGGCCGAATTTAAGCACAAACAAAGTTAAGTACAAAGTATAATTTTGCCAGAATATTACAATAGAATGTTAATGAAGAGTGTCGAGGCTGGGTCTACAAATGCAGAACTGGATTGGAAAGGAAACAAACATTTAAAACAAAAACAAAAAATCTGTGTGTCTGATTAGCCGTAGGTTGCCAATAGCTCCTCTAGCAGCTAAAACCCCAGAATAATTTCTTCTGCTGATCTCATGCCATCTTCTCAAATCACTATGCTCGCGAGAGGCCCCAGGGAAAGTTAGTTCCACCAGACGTGTGCTGACTCAGGCCAGCCAAGTGCGATGGAGAGCTCACCTGAACATAGCAGCCCTGAGCTGGTCAGTTTATTTCAGATGTGAGAGAAAGAACAGTTCACTTCTTCTCTAATTAGATACTAGCAGACTAAATGAGTAGATTCATAGGTGTAGGCTATCATTTTACCACCTGAATGAGAAAAGGAGAGATGGCACATATATGATTCTTCAGCAAATTGGCTACAGCTGCCAAATTGCACATTCGGGCAGCCCAAGACAGCAACTATTTAACAGAATATCTGTGTTAGACCTAAAATTTTCCTAAGACAAGCTTTTCTATATCTTATCATCAGGTAGGTTGACGTACATGTTAAGAGGTGTAGATTACACATTAGTTTATCTTCCTAACTAGATTAAGCTTGTGAAAGTGCACATAAAGGATGGATTCATTTAGGATTCATGACTTTGACTTCTTTTTGCCTCAGTTTATTCATCTGTAAAATGAGACAGACACATATCTACCTAAAGTCACCTCCTAGTATTGAGCTGAAAATAACATAAATATGCAATGCATTTTAGAGTTAAAAATGCAAAGTATAATTTTTATTATGGGTCATTATCCTCTTTAAGCTATTGATTTTTTAAGTCTTATTTTCTTTGTGTTCTGTTTCTACCTTTGTAGTGTAAGAATACTTAATACTTATAAATACAAAGGCAAATTGTTCAGATCTAATGGAAAGCACAGAATTAAATATTAATATATAAAAGTGCTTAACTCTTCTAGATCAACAAGATTCTAAATAAAGAAAACATGTAATTAATGGAAAAAACTATAATTTCAAAAAGTAAATTACAACTAAAAATTTGTTGAAAGTAGATTCTATGTTGAGCATTCTTACCACAATGAACTAAAATGAAAAAAATGAAAAAAGTAAATAATTTGCAACCTCGTTGAGGTTACTATTTGTAAACTTCCTTGTGGACTTCAGGAAAAGGATGCAGCACAAGATACTATTGTTGTACACATTGCATGCTGATTTTAAGCTCCACTGAAGAATATGATTAGAGTTTGGCTCACAAACTATTGACAAAAATATTGTTTTCAAATTTTATGTGATTATTTCATTTTCATAGAATGAAAAGTTTATGGAGGTATAAATATTATGGTCTTTTTGTCTTTTTAGATTTTATTTTATCTTTTTATTATTATTATTATTTTTATTTTTATTTCAGCATATTATGGGGGTAC
>VBSM01000361.1:38943150-39011279 GCA_008086735.1 Cheirogaleus medius
TGTTTGTTGGCCATTATTCTGTCTTCTTTTGAAAAATTTCTGTTCGTGTCCTTTCATTTTAGATTTTATTCCTTCCTATTCTGTTCCCATATATGTGTATTAAGGGATGCTAGGGAGATGATGAGGGGAAACTTTATTAAAAGAGGACAATTTTTTCTGGCCAATTGCCAATCTAAATCCAAATTCCTTAGAAAAGAGAAGTCTTCTATGGAATCACTACTTAGTAGATATCAGTTTCTCCAGAACAGCACAGTGGGCTGAAATCTCTGCTCTGCCACTCACTGGCTGCATGACAGAGAGCAAGTTATGTAACTGTTTTCTCTCTGTGTTCTTGCTTGTTACATGGGAATAAGGCATGATTGTGAAACTTGAACGAATTAATACATATAGCACTTAGAGCATAGTAAATGCTCAATAAGTTTTACTTATTACTTCCAGATATATTGCATATTAAAAAATTCTTTGTTTTCTGTAAAAGTTAATATTTTTTGCTATGTTTGAAATTAAGAGATGCTTAAGGTAGAGAAAGGAAAGAAAGAAAGAAAGAGAGAGAGAGAGAGAGAGAGAGAGAGAAAGAAAGAAAGAAAGAAAGAAAGAAAGAAAGAAAGAAAGAAAGAAAAGAGGAAAGAAAAGAAAGGAAAAAAGAAAAGAAAAATTTATTAGACTATTAGTTGTGGAAGAAAGATATTTTAAACCTGACTTAGAATTGAAACGGAAGACTCCTCATAAGAGAAGACCCAGTTGGGCCAGAAGACAGAATTGCCCATGGAACTTGAACTACTGCTAGCAGATGTCACCTTGTGAAAGCAGGGCCCGGCAGGCACTATTGGACATACAGTCCTTTTGGAGGACAGGCCAGGGATACAGATCCAAACTACCCAGCTTTCATTCTATGCCACTCAGTGAGCTCTTCCTGGGAATGTAAGTGCTAAGAAATTAGTCGAGAGAGGAATAAACTCTTCTGTGTTCATAAAAATGTCATTATAATATTATGTATAATCTTGAAAAACTAAGAAATAACCTATCTCATAGGGGAATGTCTAATTGACAGCGTATTATACCATTATTAAAATCATACATATAAAAATTAGACATATAGAAAATAATGTTTAATATTAAAGAAAAAAGAACTTAAAAGTGTACATATCTTATTACTGCATTTTTGTGCAAACACATCTTTATAAATATTTTATGCAATTATACAATTAAAAGTAATAAAGGAACTGAAAGAAAATAACTATAGTTTGCTTAGAATGATAAAAAGCAAAAATTCTTTGTAATGTTCTACATTGATACTAAAAGAATAAATACAAAATTAAAACATAAACACATACGAAGTACAATGCTAAAACTAATCAAGCAACTTATGTTGTAACAAACCAATAGCTTAAATCATTATTGAATACCGTGAATTCATAGAGGAATTTTACTATCTTTCAGCTGGTACCAACGCTAATACTAAAACTGTTCATTTCACGTGTTATGACTTAGCAAGTTTGAAGTGAAAAAATGTCTTGATTTTTTTCCATTTAAGAAAATGTAAAATAGTTAATTGTTCAATAGTTAATTACTATAAAGAACACGTAAGAGAATAGAAATCAACATTTACTCACCCTATATTATGTGTTTAGGTAGGCTTTTAAATATATATATATGATTTCTTATTTAAATATTATGAGAAAATTAAGATTGATAAAACCAGAGTTAAAAAAATGTATCGGCCGGGCGCGGTGGCTCACGCCTGTAATCCTAGCACTCTGGGAGGCCGAGGCGGGTGGATAGCTCAAGGTCAGGAGTTCAAAACCAGCCTGACCAAGAGCGAGACCCCGTCTCTAAAAAAAAAAAAAAAAAAAAAAAAAAAATGTATCAAATACCCTTCTGGTCAGGCATCATGCTTGCGTCTAGGAGTTCCATTAACCACAAATAATGGCTAAAAAGAATGTGTGTCAAATAAGTAGATCATGAGGGATCGATGCTGACTTCAGCAGCAGATTTCAACCTCATGCTCAGAAACATGATCCCTCAAGCACATTTGAGCTGACCAAGTGCCTCCAAAGTCAGGTTGGAAATGAGCGAAAGGCCAACAAGAGACCAGATGACTCCTTCTCCCAATACAAAAGGATCACGAGGACAGACATGATCTCGAGAAGGAGGAATAGAAAGAAAGAAGCTACCATATTTAGGACTTGAACTTAGAATTCCCAGAATAAATACCTCAAAGAGAGACCTGAAATCAAAACAGATTGTTTAAACTGGAAGAGGCAAACAAACCACTAGCTGACAATATTCATCTCTTTCCTTGCTACCCAGAGGAGTAGGAGGGGGCGGGGAGAGGAAAGCTTGAGTTTACAGAACATTATGTAGATTACAGAAAATGAAGTGAATTTTCATTGCTTATCTAAGCAGTATGTAAATATCTTCCTATATGTTGGGCTCTCTGAAAGTAGAAATCACATTTTATTTTTCTACTTATCACCTATTAGAAATTAGCACAGTGGCCTCAGATAGTTATATAAGAAATGGCATTGATAAATAAATCATAAGACCTGAAGGGATGAGAGAGGTTTCCTAATCTATCGTCCTATTTTCAGGTAGACTCACATAATTTAGCACAGAAACCTTTTTCTTGAGGACCTGGACTATTTATCGTGGGTTTACTCTTGGCCTCCATAGAAGAGGCAGAACAGTTACTCTCCACCCACCCTACATGTCTTTTCCTTTTCCTTCTTCCTTTCATTGCAAATTGCAGACTGTTTTTTTTTTACTTACTGACTATTAATAAATTTCTGCCCTTCCTCTCCGCGGCCCCGATATCAGCTTACGTTTCCTACTAAGAAAATACCAGACTTGATTGAACCATCTAGAACAAACACTAGAGCAAAATAGCAAAAGGATTTTTTCATGAAGGAAGAACTTGTGAGGAGGTTAAATTATCACTACCTTGATTATGTGTGTTGTTCAGAGGAACTAGAAATCTTTTTCTCTGATAGGAGGTGCCTCCAGATTACCTGTTGAGTATTTGATTCCTCCTGATGTACTGGCACAATTTATTTTGTATATTGATCAATTTATAAAATACACTATAATCATAATTTTCCCACTTGAGCAAGTTTTGTTTTGTTTTTGTTCTCTTTGGTTTTATTAATTTGTCATTTTTTTGTACCTTTCTTTTTCCTTTGAAGAAAAGGAGGAAACTTCTGTAGTTATATCTACTTTCGGGATATTTATTTGGAATGAAATGAGAGTGACTTGTAATTATAGTTTAATGCCACAAAATAGAAAAATGTGCCAAATTGCTTAACCAAATGCAGATTTGGTTGAGATTCCAGAGTTCCTTCTGAGTCAAGGCCCTGGAAATTCTGAACCATTGCTTATCTTTAATTTATGGTTCTCTGCTAAGGGCAGCACTGAACTGATTGTTCACAGGGCTAAAATTTTGGCTTAGAATTTTGTGCATCACAGAAGAGACTTCAAGACAAGCTCTCGTTGCATTCTTTTTCTCAACTGTAGCATCTGTTTCCCTCAGCTAAAGACGCCCTCATGTAAATATATCCAACCCTGATTAACACAGCTGTCTATGAAAGTGGTCTCAGATAAAGGCAAAGTGTTGGATGAGCTCTCCTGAGATTGTTGAGCTCTTTCATTTCCTTCCTTCTTATTTTGGCCTCATAAAATATTGTTTGTGGCATCCCACCAGAAATGATCTGAAACGTTTTAGCATTCTAATATGCATAATTTAAAAGATGCATATATCTCCAAGTTTAGAGTAAAATGTCCTAACTATGCTTTCCTCAAGTTTTCATAAACTTTCAAACCTTTAGCATTTTAATTAGAGATCCTTATAAAATGAAATTGTCCCTTTTGTGCCTGGATGTGTACCTGGACCAACTGAGCTCAATCATCCAGGGAACCAGAAGATGACCAAGGTGACTATGGGACAGTGAGGGCCCCATGGCTTCATTCCCAACATCCAGCACAGTACTACTCCTTGGTGAAGCAGTTGTGTAGCTCAGTTAATGTATCAATCAGGATCCTGCAGGACACAGATCGCACATTCAAATTGAGTCCTTTGAGAAGAGACAGTAGGTGGACTCTTCTATGAGGGTGAAGGTAGGGTGAAGAAGCCACAAGCATCTCAAGGCTTGTAATAGTAGGATTGAGAGGAAGAATTGGTGCTACCTGGAGCCAGAGGGGGAAGAGGAGGAAATAGTTACCAGAACCTAGAGATAGATGGCAGAGGTAGAAAGAGGCATATAGAGAGGGCTGTTGGCAAGAGCTTGGCCTCTAGTGGAGCCATGTAGCTGGCCTAAAATACTTGGGCATGGCCAGCCCAGAGTAGACATGTCCTTGAGATCCACAACTTGGACCAGAGGATAAGGGAGTCTGTTGATGCAGGTCAGAGTTTAGAGGGAACAGCAGGGTAGATCTTGGATATGAAAGAGCAAATAGAAGAGATACACAAACAGATAGGATTGATCCCTCAACTCCAGGGTCATGGTCAATGATAATACATAAGTTCTTCTATGTGAATTAGGAAAAAGAACTGCCCTTTCTGAGTGAACACAGACCATTCGTGAACAGGATTGTATTTCTAGTGTATCCTGATCAATCTGAGCCAATTGAAGTAATGCCACTCCGCTTGCCAGAGTTCTTGGTTCATCGATGGGTGCAGAGCCCAGCCCAAGCCAATCAGCGCCTGACTATCCCCTGTTGATAGCTGGTGATTCAGTGGTGGGCATATGTCTGGCATTAGCCTGGTGGGAATGAAATTCAGGACTTTTGATCAGTTTAACAAGATGTTCTTTCTTCCCGCCCTGAAATGAATGAGGAAGCATATGTTCCAGGGAGGTCCTACCATTTACCACAAGGATGTAAGCCCAAGAAGGAGCCTGGTGTCCAGAGGGGTGCAAAATAGAGAAAACCATCCACAACTCTGATATTAGGAATGTCCAAGTCAAATTAGACCTGAAGTCTTTCCTGTCTTTGTATTTTTCAATCACATTAGTCAATAAATTTCCTTTAGGAAAGTTTAAGAACCAGGCACTTAAAGAATTTCACATACAAAGGAATATTTTTATCTCTCCAGATAGGAAACTCTAAAAACATTAGATTTAATATCATAAAATATGGTCGAATCCATTGAGAAAACAATTAGTTTGCATACATGTTAGACATCAAATTAAAATTCCTTTTGAGCTGAGTGGGGTTGACAAATTTAAATTCAAATAAAATTTTCAATGAACATTTAAAGCTAAAAGTAAATTTTTTTTCTAGACATCATAAACATTTTTTTCCAATAGCTCACTAAACAGATTCCAAATACTTTGTGCTATGATGATACCTTAAAGAAAAGGGCAAAAACAAGTATCGAAAAGCATACTTTAAAAATCTATCTTATATACTGTTTAGTATCATATATACTGTTTAGGTAGAGAGTTTCAGTTTTATAAGATTAAAAATAAATCTGGAGATGGATGGTGCTGATGGTTGTACAACATTATGAATGTATTTAATACCACTGAACTGTACATTTAAAAATGGTTAAGGTGGTAAATTTTATGTTACATGTATTTACCATAAAAATGAGGGAAAATCTGTTAAATGAAAAATCTTGAGGGAAAAAGTTATTTCTAAATTTCTGAGAGGCTTTATTCCAGCTGCTTGGCCCTCATTTCTGTCAGCCAGATATTTCAATGCAAGTTTAAAAGTGAAATTAAAAGGTAGTCTGGTTCCTCTTAGGATAAAACCCTCCTAGTTGAAATCTTTCAGGAAACTCTCTCTCTTCCTTTTTGAAACGATGAAGTGAGTATACCTTACTTTTAAAGCGTTTTGACTCAGCAGGAAGGGAGACTTCATATCGCCACTGACTGTTAGTGATGGCAGAACAGTCTAGGCACTGAACCGGGACAAGTGTCCATTGAGAGGCCACTGTAGCATGTGACCACCATGTGGGGACCAGACAGCCCAACAGACAGCCACGGTTGATCAGGTAGAGCTGGGAGACAGGGCCGGGGAGGCTATTGACCTTGCAGGCAAGGGTGGGGGCCTTTCATGGTCCAGGGAGCCTGTAACTGGCTGTAGGGGGGCAGGTAGCTTTGTAAGCAGGTTAAGAACACAGTCGGACTCAGAGAAACTAGTGCAGTGGTAGCTGTGGAGGAGAACATTTTATGGGTAGACAGTCAACTCTACTTCTTATAAATAACTGGACAGTGGAGCAAAGAGAGGCATACCAAATGGCCCCATAACCAATTGGTAGAGACCAGCTTGAAAATGAAGAGAACTCTGAAGGCTGGACCACTGAGACAAAAGAATGCAGGGACCATGGGCGACAGGGTTTAGGGCAAAGACATTGAAGAATGACCACAACCACATTATTCTCTGCTGTGATCAGCTACACATGTGCCCAGGATCACTAAAGAAAGCATGCATGTAATTTGCATAGAATGCCATTTTAATTCTTTTCAATTAACTACTCTTTTTATTCTAAAAAAGAACATATTAAAGGTATTAGAAACTGCAGTGGCATCTCTGCCATTTCTCAGGTTTCTCTGTATGTGTGGATATAATTCTAGGTTCTCTGTTCTGTTCCACTACTGTTATATTCATCTGATTCTCTGTCACAACCATTATCTTGAGACAGAGTCTCACTCTATTGCCCGGGCTAGAGTATCATGGCGTCAGCCTAGCTCACAGCAACCTCAGACTCCTGGGCTCAAGCAATCCTTCTGCCTTAGCCTCCCGAGCAGCTGGATCTACAGGCATGTGCCACCATGCCCAGCTAATTTTTTCTATATATTTTTAGTTGGCCAATTAATTTCTTTCTATTTTTAGTAGAGATGGGGTCTCGTTCTTGCTCAGGCTGGTTTCAAACTCCTGACCTCAAGTGAGCCGCCCACCTCGGCCTCCCAGAGTGCTAGGATTATAGGTGTGAGCCACCACGCCCGGCCACGACCATTATCTTTTTACTGCCCATTTAGAGTAAGTCTTGTGGCCTGGTAAGACAAGTGTCCCCCACCTTTTTCTCGACACTAACTTCCTACACCATCTCAAATGCCTTTCTCTGTGTATATGAATACTTGCAAGTCTCAATCTCGCTGATTTTCTATCTCCAAAGCAGCTTCAGGTATCATCAACAGCAGCTTTGCAAGCTGCCTAAAAATGAACAAAAAGGAATGTGCACCTTCTGGAAAAGCATGCAGAGACAGAGTGAGAGTGAGAGAGAGAGAGAAATTGAAAAACAAACTGTATAAAGCAAGTGCTTCCAAAAATGATTTAAATCCAGTCAAAGCAAACAAGTGAAAGGTAGTTTGAAGTCCTAACCCTCAGTATCTTACTCGAATTGACCTTATTTGGAAGAGAGCCATTACAAATATAATCAGTTACCATACTGTAGTAGGGTAGTCCCTTAATCCAATATGACCAGTGTCCCTGTGAGGATAGCAGACAGACACCTGTGGGGAGAACATCATGTGACTGTGGAGGCAGAGATTGAAGTGCTATAGCTTCAAGTCAAGGAGTGCCAAATGTTGCCAGCAAACTACCAGACGCTAGACAGAAGCAAGGCAGGGTTCTTCCCTATAAGTCTGAGGGAGAGCATGGTCCTACTGACCTCTGGATTTTGGACTTTTAGACTCCAGGATTGAGATAATAAATTTCTGTTGTTTTAAGCCACCCACTTTGTGGTACTTTGTTATGCAACCCTAGGAAATTAATACAGAAAAATGCCCTGCTCTATTTCATCAAATCTAAGACACCCTGATTGCAAGGTGGCCTGTTATTTTACATACCTTTAAGAGACAGAGAAAAAAGTTTCCAATTCAATTTTGACATTTTTGTCAAATGAAAGATGCAAACCAATTTAGAGATGTTAAAAAAAAAATCTTAGAATCTATAAAGTATGATACCTGGATTCTGTTAGCTCATTTTGATACTAATGTTTGGATGAGTTTTAATTTGAATGAGTCATTTAAGGTAACAGGTACCTTGAAAGTACTCCCCAGTTGGTACCTAAACAGGTATCAACTCGAATGGGAAGTTGTCAGATAAGTAAGGCATGTGAAATGATAACAAACAGGCAGAACACTTTTTAGGGTAAGCATGGGATATATTTTTTTCTCGAGTGTTGTATGGTATTAATCCTTACCTTTGGGCAATATCAAATGGGAAAAAATGAAAATTGAATGAGTTGTTCCCCACCCCTGCCTTCTAAGTTATTTTCATGTTACTGGTTACCACCATCATAACCACTGCTTTCATTCTATTATATAGCCTCTTAGAATCACTGACAATTTAGGCCAGTGGTTCTTGACCTAACTGCACATCAGAATTACCTGGGAAACTTTTGGAAAAAAATCTATTCCTAAATTCAAAAGCTTAATAACACACTCTGTTGGCAAGATTATGGAGAAAGACTCTCTCATACATTGTCAGTTGGAATGGAAAAAATCATACAACCCCTACTGAGGAGAATTTGGTAGTATCTACCAAAATGCCTTTTGACCCAGAAATCCCACTTTTAGGAATTTACCCCAAGGGATACACTGCTATAAGTACAAAAAGAACCTTAGGTTAAAAGATTATTCACTGTGGCATTATTTGTCATAGCAAAATATTGGAAATCACTCAGGTCACCCACAGGAAGCTAATTGAACAAGTTCTATATCCATACAATGGAGTACTATTTTACAGTAAAGCTATAAAAAAAAATTGAGTATGACTTCTGAGAATAGGTATGGAGTAAAAAAAAGTAAGTTACAAAAGAGTACACTATCATTTGTATATCTCTATACTTACATAGAATTAATATATAATTATTTTGGTAAAAATATAGGAAAAATAAAGCAGAGATGAACATAAATTGCTGCCTATTTAGAGCCAAAAGGAGAGGAAATCGGTGGTAACAAGAACTGGAAGGTATATAAGCTTCTCTGAGTATAATTTTTTTAGTAGTTTTGAGGGGTTTTGAATCATATAAATATTTCACATATTCAAAAATAAAATTATATCAACAAGGATGAAAAATAAACCCTAACATTTAACTCAAACAGAAATAAACCCAAATATTTATCAAACTGATAACACAATTATACAGGGAAAAAAAGAATTAATTATTCAAATAACAATACTTAAACACATTTCTCTTAATGTATGCCCCTTAATGAGATATTTTCTCAGGATAAGAAGAACAACAGGAATATTGTGAACATTACTTAGTAGATTTTTTGATTATTATAACTATTTCTGTGCATTGTAAGAGAGTAAATGAATAAATATATTGATGTTTTGGGATCCAGGGTTCACACTGTGGGAGAAGCAGTAGATAGATGTGGAATGGGGGAGATAAAAAGAAACCCTGAGGTGCTGGATTTGAAATGGAGTCATTGGCACAAATTCATGATCTCAAAAATATGTACATCTTTAGCTCTATCCCCTGAAGAGGTCCAGAAGCAATGTCACCCAGAGGCAATGAACATACCAGGACCAAGATCTTGGTTCCAAAATAGCATTCACCACTGAAAGGAAACAGTGTTCCCTGGAGAAATGGCTGATTCCAGATCAGAAACAGGTAATGTCCAAGGTAAGCCTAGAATATCTTGTGTCAGAAAGCAAAGAAAGTGATAAATACAAATCAAAAGAACAAAGCAGCAAGTACAAAAGGCCAAATATGGAATTTAAAAACTTGAACATATTGGATTGTAACACATCAAATTAAAAAAAAAAATCTATGAGTCCATAGTGATAGTGGAGTGGGGGTCTTTTATTTATAGAAGAATGCCAGAAAATAAATGTAAAAGGAATAATAAAATTAGGAAATGATGATTTTGCAATCTCTAATGTGGTTCAGACAATGATCATCAATGTATGCTAAAACTACTCAGTGAAAATGTGTTGGAGAACATGATATTCATAGTACAAAAATGTCTTCTCATAGATTACTTATTAATTATAAAGGAAAAAGCATAACTTAAAAATGAAATAAAAATTTTGGCAGACACTATTTTAACCAAATAACAAAATATACTGAGTCCCCCAATATGATATAATAAGACATACACAACAGCACCTGTGCAGTTTTCTTCCGAAAAATGTTTTACCTGAATCTAATCATGAGAACACAATCAGACAGATTCAGAGACACTCTGTAAGACAAGCCTGAACTCTTCAAAAATGGCAAGTTCATCAAAGGCAAAACATAGGTGGGAAACTGCTTGGAACTAAAGAAAT
Organism: Cheirogaleus medius; assembly: GCA_008086735.1. NCBI lineage: Eukaryota > Metazoa > Chordata > Mammalia > Primates > Cheirogaleidae > Cheirogaleus > Cheirogaleus medius. The sequence goes on from VBSM01000361.1 coordinate 38,953,375, forward strand.
CTTAAAAGACGGTACCACTAAATGCAAGGTGTATGATCCTTGACTGAAGTCTAGATTTTTAAATCAGCTAAAAAATACATTACTAAACAAACAAAAAACCATTACTGGACAATTGAGATAGTTTAAATATTGACTTATCATATTGTTCATTGTAGTGTAGAACTTTTTTTTTAACCTGTATTTCAGTCAAATGATGTGATTTGTGAGTAGTGAGTATCAAAGTTTTAATGATCAAGCATTATTAACATAACAAATAGGCCTTCTAAGCATTTCATGTAATGTTTTTAAGTTAGAGTATTTCTTGTCATAATAAAATACAGTTTCAAATGCAGATTTTGTTTTACATTTGGTAAAGATAAAAGCTATGTCTTACATGAATTCTGCTTTTCTCACTCTGCCCAATCAACTGAAAATAATTGTTCTGAAGCTAGTCAACCTACCACAGAATGCAAATTGAAAAGTTACAACAACAAATAAACCAAAGACGAAAATAAATTAAAACAATTCATGCATATAGACAAAGACTTTAGCTTTTCATCTTTCTTCTCTTGTAATAATTGGCACAAGGCCTGTTATATGATATTATGTTATTAAATATGAAATGTTCAATTTCCTTAAGTACTAAGTTTGACAGTTGATATCTATAACCTTTCACCTTGACACTTCTTGCTTTATTTTTATTGTGAAGGTACATCCTCATTCTTTCAAAAGCACAGTTTGGCTTGTGATTATCTTTCAAAAATTTTTTAGAGCAATTTTTGTGAAACCATGAATAAGTAAAAAATTCATGATATTTTTGAATATGAGTTCCCTGGGGAAGCAATGCTGCACATACAGCTCGAAATGTCAATAAAGTGTTTGGGAAGGATGTGGCTAATGAACTCACAGTACATTAGAAGCTTGAGAAGTTCCATTCTAATGATTTTAATCTTGAAAATGAGCCACCTGGGTGACCTGAGACCAAGGTGGATAATGATGAGCTGAAAGCTGTAATAGAATCAAATCCATCTCAACCTACATGTGAATTAGCAGTAAGGTTTGACGTTACTATTCCAACAAATCAACAAAGCAAAGAAGCTGGATAGATGGGTTCTGCATGAATTAAAGGAGCATCAGAAGAGAAATCATCTTGAAGCTTTCCTTTCTTTGCTATCACGACATAAAGGCAAACCACTTCTACACCATATTGTTACATGTGATGACAAATGGATTTTTTGACAACTGCAAGCATGCAGCACAATGGCAGGATAAACATGAAGTGCCAAAACACAGTTCAAAACTGAATATTCATCAAAAAAAGCTAATGATGTCTATTTGGTGGTCCAGTGCTGGTATTATCCACTACAGCTTCATAAAACCTGGTGAATCGATTACAGTGGATGTCTACTGCAACCAATTGGATGAAATGATGAGCATACTTGAGATTAAGCAGCTGAGATTGGTCAGTAGAGACAGGCCAATCCTCTTGTAAGACAACACTCAACCACATGTCGCACAAACCACGCCACTCAAACTACAGCAGCTGGTTTTGGAAACTGTCTGTCATCCACCATATTCATCAGACCTTGCACCAACTTACTGCCACTTCTTGCAAGGAAAAATATTCAATTGTCAACAAGCTGTGAGAAACATCTTTCACGCTTTCATCGCCACTCGCTCTCCAGGCTTCTTCATTGCTGGCATAAACAAGCTACCGTTAAGACAGCAAAACTGTGTTGATACTTTAGGTGCATACTTTGATTAATTGTACTGCTCCTTGTTTGAGATATAATAAATGACACTTCTGATTCAAAATCAGACATTTCATATTTAATGACCTAATACATGCTTGTTACAGCTCAAGACACAGCCAGTTAATTAAAGGTTATTAAAATTGACTCAAGAACAGGTACAACAGGGAGATAAAGTTCCCAGAACATGGAATATGACAGAAAATTGGTGATCATTAGGCCAAGGGTCAGAGCTTCCAATGACAGATGCCACATCCCAAAGTGTGGTCAACAGTGGGGATGATTAATTACCTGGTGATCATACTGTCTCTCCTTTTTCTACACCCATAATGGACATCAATTTCTATCACCCACTGCTAAAAGTCACCATTAACAATGAGGTGAAAAAGCATTTCATATGAAATGTAAAGTACAATTTTGAAACTCTTCTTGTTTCAGCTTTGAAAGGAAGCTTGCCTCGCTTGCAACCAGGCAGGGATGAACGATGCTCAATAACCGTTAAATTAGAAAGTGAACTAAAGTATGGAAGAGCAGCAAAAATAATTTCCTTCTGCATTACAGCATGTATTATGACCTCAATATATAATATGGCAAGTGCTTACCTGGTTGCAAACTGAGCAAAAGCAAGAAGGCTGCCCACTTCACAGAGATAAGTTGCTGATTGAGATAACAGAAAGCAAGTCTGAACCAGACGGCTACAAAGGTGTTATTTCAAGGTTTTCATGGCGCTGGTGGTATCTGCTAACCTGGGGTGTTTGAAATAAATTTGAGAGAATTCTTGATTGTGGTTTCTCTATCTGACTGTTTTATAAATAACACTCATGTTTCTCCCATTCTTTAAAATTCTACCTCTATTAATTTGTTTTCAAGACTAGGTTTTGAGGCACTAAATAGGACATACCATAAAGCAGTTTGAAATGTTATGAAAAATGACATGTTTTTGAGAAATGTTTGTGCAGCATTTTTTATTTGCAAATTATTTCCTCTTGCAAACATCCTAGCTAATTATCCATCCTAGTTATTCAGGGGCTAGATCATCTTTATATTACATATGTGAAAAATAAGATGTAGAGATAAGTTCAACTGGAGTTAACTAAACTTTGCATGCCTCCTAGCCAATGGAAATAAAAATTATTTGCCCCAAATTATACAGTAAATCAATTATCTGGTCATTATTAAAACTCAGCCCCAAAAGCTCCAGCTCAGTTCCCTGAATCATTTAGTACCTCATAAGGATTTTATTGTTTTGTAATACATTGATCTTTTCTTGAAAAATTAAAGTTTCCATAGTAAAGTGTATAGTTCTCAAAATTATAATTGTTGACTAGGCAATAAAAGTATCATTTATTTATTCTGCATTTTCTAACTCTCATATTCTCCACATTGCCATCTCTTTCTCCTTGGCTTATAAACTTATCCAAGAATCTCCAATTTTATGAAATCTCCTGACCCTAATGTTGCTATTAATGTACTATCTTATTGCTTCTTCTTTTTAGTAAAACTTTTTGACAAAATAATCTAAATTTGCTGTCTTCATTCTGGCACTACCCAATCACTCTTCAATCCACAAAAATTTACTTTCTGTCTCAACCAAATAATTGATATGTTCTGTTAAAGTTTATCAACAGATTCAACTATTCCCAAATCCAAAAGGTACTTTGAGACCTTATTTATCATCCGTGATCTGACTGATGCATTTCGCTTTGTTGAGTTCCCCCTTGCTTCTCTATTTTATCCTCTGCCCAGTGCTTCTCTAGCTCTTTTATATAAGAGCTCCTCTTGGTTTGTCTCTCTCTTTCATGTTGGAGTTTCAGAGTTCTGTCCTTAATCCTCTGTTCTTTTCATGGTAGAACTTCTCTTTGGGCTTTCATCTTCTTTCAAGATTTAAACTACCTCCTGTACTCTAGTGATTTCCAAAACCAAATCTCTCTCCATGACCTTTCCTCCAGATTTCAGACTGACACATACAAATATCTGTTGGATATTTCTAATCAGATGAGAGTCATGGGCTATGTCCAAAATTTGTTTTACCCTCAATTCTGCCCCTCCTATATTCCTTATATCATTTAATGAATCAACATCTACCAAACTTTAAATCTGAGCACATAACTAGCTTTGTGTTTTCCCTCACTCTCCACATTTAATTAATCAACACATTTTGTCAATTGTACCTCCTAAATATTTATTAAATTAATCTCTTCTCTGCATCTATTGTCTCCCACGTAGAGTACAAGTTTATAAGAGTAGGTACAAGGGAATTTATAACCTGGTTTCCACCATTGCCAAGGTGCCTGACACGCCCTGCCTCACTATTTAGTAGTACCCAAATGTTTATAGTTTCCCATCCACATGGAACTTTACCAAACCTCACCTGTTGAGTCTGTCTAGAGCACCCTTCCAGTCTCTCCCCTGTGGCATTTATTAGTATTGTTTCCCACTATTTCCAGATGTCTTTCTGGATTCAGGGTAGGATAGCACTCCCATCCCCTTGAAGATGACATGATCGTGTGACTTGCTTTGGCCAATGAAAAGCGAGTAAAAGCAATGTGTGTCACATCCAAGCAGAAGCTTTTAGGAGCAGATGTATGATTCTCCATGTTTCTTCTTCCTGCCACAGCAAATAGCAAGATTCCAGAAGATCCATCAGCCTCAGCTCCTGAGTAAGGGCACTATACTGAAATCAACATGAAAATTAAGGGCGAAATAACCCTTTTTGCATCTAGCCCCTAAAATATTTGAGATATTTATTACTGTAGCATATTCTAACCTATGTTGACACATACACTCTTTCTATTCTTTTTATTTGGATAATTCTTACTTATGCTTTAAAACATACTTGCTTATTACCCCCTCTCAGAAAGATTTCCCTGAAATTCCAGGGTATCAAGTGCTTCCATATCTCTCTGCTCACAGATCCATTACCTATCTACTACCTTTTCTGTGTGTCATTTACTCCTAACAAGCTGAGCTCCTTAATGGAAGAATAAAAAAATATTCAAGTTGTATATCTTCTTCATTTCTTTTCCTTAGTGTTTAGCATAAATACCTGTTTGTCATAGAGTAGATGATCAATAAATGCTTGTTCAAGTAATTGAAATGAAGGCAGTTTGATTTTTCTTAAAAAGCTAATGCCATAGTTTATTTAACCATTTGTCCTGAAACCAACAGAAAACTGGAATTAATTCAAAATATAGTAGCCTCTAAATCTTCCACCACATTAGTGGAGTGACTTAGGGCAACTTAGTGTCCCTGTGCCTCAGTTTCCTCAATTGTAAAATGTGGATAACACCATCCGCCTAATAGGGCTCCTGTAGGATTAAAAGAGTCAATTCACAAAAATGCTTAAGATGTTAGCTATCTAGATATTTGCTTAATAAAATGCATCCTCTTATGTGTGTTATTATTGTGATTTAACTGTGTCATTTGCCTGAATTCTCTTTCTAATATGTGTTTGATTGACATACATAACTCTTGCCCTTCAGAAAAAATACAGCTAGACAATTCCTTGCTTCAGATAACTCTCATTATCAAAATGCCAGCACTATAATTGCCAGTTTGGGGACTGGACATGTCCAAAATAAAAAAGGAAAGGATGCAGATACTTGGTCAGGCTTCAGCTACACCAAGTGGTCAGGGTGTATTCATGTAATTAACCTCTCTGAACTTCAGTTCCTTCCATTTTAATATAGAAATAGTAATATGGAAAGGTTTTGGCGGAGATTGAAGGAAATAACACTCGTAAGGAGTCCGGCATCATATCTAACACATAGTAATTTCACAATACATGGTTTTCATTCCTAGTTACTGTTATTGTGTTTATCATCATGAATCCTGAGGAAAGGCTGTCATTCTGGGACCGTAAATAGGTTGTTACTTTGCCTCACCTCCACTACAATTCACAAGAGTAAGGGCAGACATTCCATCGCATTTTATTTATCCAGAATGCCAAATATAGTGCTCAATAAATATTTATTGAATTCAACTGAATTTTTAATCACATGCCTTGTTGGACAGCCCAACTTCATGTGATGAGTCACTGTATTGAGGAAAGAGTTAGGGTTACATTTGGAGATGGCACAAACCCCTGTCCTCCCCCAGCTGGGAAAGAGCCACCATTGGCATGCCATACCAACGGTCTTGGAAATTGCCCCTCTGCAACATCTGCAATGTTGGAATTGTCACCTCAGATGTTGGTGATTGTTCACAGATATTAAGCACACATTTGTATCAAGAGAACAATGGATGCATCTTCTGGACAATGAGATATTGAGTACCTTATCTGCAAGCTTCAGCAAGCTGGAGAAGTCAGAGTATTTGGTGGTAGAATCACTGCTTCCATTTTAATATAGCAGCTTTGGCGCTGTACAGGTGCACACACAGACTGCCTAAAAATATTTTTTTTTTAGATGGAGTTTTGCTCTGTTGGCCCCGGGAAAAGTGCAATAGTGTCATCATAGTCCACTGCAACCTCAAACTGCTGTGCTTAAGCAATCCTCCTGCCTCAGCCTCCCAAGTAGCTGGGACTACAGGCATGTGCACCACCATGCCCGGCTAATTTTTCTATTTTTAATGGAGACGGGGTTGGGGTCTTACTCTTGCTCAGGCTGGTCTCGAACTCCTGACCTGAAGCTATCCTCTTGCATTGGCCTCCCAGAGTGCTAGGCTAAAAATATTTCTTGAGATCTACAGAAGGGCAACCAGGGGACAAGAAACTATTCTTTAAATTGAGTAATTCTGTCACTCACTATAGAAAACCTCATGGAAACAAGTAGCATCAAAGTTTGAGAATTTGGGACCCTACCTATAAAAGTATATTTTTTCTGTTCTTTGATCAGCTTTCAGCAGAGAAGGGAGAGTATGGGAACTTTAAAACAATCTACAGAAACATGAGAACCTGCTGAACAACCACAACTAGGAGAGAGAAGAAGAAATAAAAACTTGTACTCACAGTACTGGACACAGGTCAATATGCCACACAGAAATTCATCAGTAGATTATGATAAACTGGTATTGAGCAAAGAAAACCCGCAATTCTTTTTACTAGGAACTTGGCTAAGATAAAGAAATTCCTGGGATTTATGTCACATGTATAGCATGACGGTCAATTGGGAAACAGCCTATTTATCCTTGACGTGATGTCTGACTTGTTTAGTTTGTCTTTTGGGTGCTGAAATAATTGCACATATCTCAAATGACCAAAGGAATGAAAACCAAAGACGAGCCTGCATCCTACACAGTGAAGATGTGCCATATGGCAAGACACCAGCCTCCCAGGCCACACAAGCACTCGCGACCTATGACCATCAATGACTATGCTGTCAACAACAAGCAGCTGAGCATGACCCAGTCCAGAGGAGTCCACGGCATCTCCACATTCTTCTTCCTTGTATAGAGGCGTTCATCTTTTCCCTACCTGATCAAACACGGAGGTTCCAGTTAAAGTAGCTGGTATAGAGCCTGGATTTTATGGAAATATTTTCATTAGCCAAAACAAATACATTCATACAGTATTTTTAAAAGTACATTATTCTTTGTCTAGTTTGCATTTTGCTTATTTTGTCAGGCACAAGAAAAATGCTTTCTGGCCAAAAAGAGAAGTATTCAAAAAGAAAACATGGAAGAAAAAGAAACAGTTGCTAGAACATTTTATTCAGACCTCTTCCTGAAACTTTATCTGGCAAGCCATTTTAGAAAACATAACACATAATCTGCTAAAAATTTAAGAAGTGACTGGGAATTTTTATTATCAATCCCAATATTCTGACCAAAATTTTCTCTTCTAGTTCTAACGGCCAAATTCTGCATTGACATATGCTTTTCTTCCCACAGCCTCTTTGGATTTCATGGTGGATAAAGTTATTCCAAGATTTTAGAAATTGGATGACTTTTGGGTTCATAATGATTTTGTGAGAAATTATATTATTCTGTGAAGAGAGCAGTGAACTGAAATCTAATTTTTCCAGTGACTTTCTTTCTGGCCCAAACAATTAATTAAATTTTGTTGGCACCATAAAAACATTTATTTTATACCTGTATAAAAGTGTGGCAGAAAGGAAGGGAAAAAAAAAAGTTTGTCTTTGAAATTTGAAATTAAATTAGGAATTGAGTTCTAACTCTGCCTCTTACTAGCTGCCTGAATGCTGTTTAACAACTCTAAAATCTAGTTTCTTTCCTTCCTTCTTTCCTTCCTTCCTTTCTTCCTTTCTTCCTTCTTTCCTTCCTTCCTTTCCTTCTTCCTTCTTTCCTCCCCTCCCTCCCTCCTTCCTTCCTTCTCTCTCTTTCAATTTATCTGATTATTTGATTATCCAACAATCAAAGGATTATTGGTAGGAGTAAGCATATGAGAAGTTCCTCAGACAATGCCTAAAATGTAATAGGTCCTTCATAAGCATTAGTTTCTGTTTATTTACTCCAGTTTGTTGACATGCAGAATATCTAAGTAGGCTTCTCATTCTTTGGCATGCATCAGAATCACCTAGAAGGCTTGTGGAATAGATTCGTGAGTCCCACCCCCAGGAATTTTGATTCAGTAGGTTTGTGGGTAGGCCTGAGAACTTGTACTTCTAACAAATACCCAGAGGATATCAATGCTGCTGGTGCAAAGACACAATTTGAGTGTCATTGATCACTCTAACAGATGCAAACCAATTTTATTATTTGGGCCAACTCTGGTTGATTGGTATGTTCTTTTGGGAAAGATTTTGAAGCCATGTCAGGCCTGGATGAGACTGTGTTTTTGGAATGTTGAGTATTTAATATCTCTATCCTCTTTTTGAAAACTTTTTTCTTACCGCTTGCCCATCTCTCAGTCAAAATGCTACATTAAACCTCAATTCCAGCAATCTCAAATCAGATGGCCAGTTCTCACATATGATCAGGACAGTGAAGAATTGCTCCATTCATTTCCTGGTACCAGACCTCCTTTCAACCTCAAAGACACCTGCAGAACATTCAGAAATTGATATCCATACATGTCCATCAGCATAAAACCCATAAAGTCCAAAAAAATAAATAATAACTACAGTGTACTATGTGCAAGACCCTAACATGTGTTTATATGTGTGTATACATATATTTAAAACATATATAATTTCATTTAATTCTCCCAACAATTCTATGAAATAGATATTATTATCCTCAGTCTATAAATGAAGAAATTATGTTAGAGTTTTCTCAAGTAATTTTCAGAAGGTCATGTAGAAAGTATGCAAAATATTTAAGACCAAAGGTTGTGTTCTTAATCTCTACAGGAGCAGGAGGTAGAAACACTCAAATACTTTTTCTGGTTGTTATGAAGGAAAAAAAAGTCATCTTTTAGGGCTTAGGATTTGTTTTGTGTGTGTGTGTGTGTTTTATAAAGTGGCTGAGATCCATCATTCTCATATATCACATTCAAGTGAAATATCAAAAACATACAGTAGGCACCCCTTTTCTACAGTTTCACTTTCCAAAGTTTTAGTTACCTGTGGTCAACCAATGGTCTAAAATTATTAAATGGAAAATTCCAGAAATAAACAATTCATAAGTTTCCAATTACACCCCATTCTGGGTAGCATGATGAAATCTCATGCTATCTTGCTTTGTTCTGCCCAGGATGTGAATCATCCCTTTTTCTAGCATATCCACACTGTATATGCTACCTGCCTGTTACTCACTTAGCAGCCATCTAGGTTCTCAGATCAAAAAAATATAGTCATGGCAGATGTGGTACTATCCATGGTTTCAGTCATCCACTGGGAGTCTTGGAACATATCCCCCATGAATAAGAAGAACTGTTGTATATAAATACATTCCTGTGCAATTGTAGAGTCACTTCTCCTAAATATAAATCATGCATACATGCTCTGGCTTAGTATTCTTCATTATTTTATTATCAACTGTTCTTATTACAGAAGTACCTAATGTGAAAAGCAACATGTCTTAATTCAGGTCTTATGATTCTTGGTCATCCCAGGCTTTAAATTTAATGCATACCCAATGCTTTGCTAGGCTTCAATATTAGATGTCTTTACTTTTTACTTGGAAGGCACCAGGGTCATATTTTGTTGAACATGCTTCTGCATGTTCACTATCAATTTAATTTAATTTATGTATACCCATGCACGATTCACTTCTTATTTTTAAGAAAAAACATATTTCAAAGTAGGTCAGTTCATTGGTAAATTACATGTGTGCTGCAATATAATTTAATGTGACTGCTTAATAAAGAAAGGACTGCTATAAAAATCATTCTCTCAAGGCTCTGCAGAATTTAGGTTAGTGGTAAAAGCAAAAATTGTTCCCCCCAGGGTGCTGTTATGCTTATGAAATGGATAATCAAAACCATTTTGAAATGTCATTCATTCTCTTCCTTTTATGTTTGCAAATTTTTTAAAAAATAACATGTTTGTATTGATAGAAACTAATTTGGCACTTGTGAAAGGTGCTTTAAGGATAGTACTATCAGTTGTTTTTAAGCTTTCTTATTCTCTCGGACAAGTCATATTGTCATGAGCACCATAGAGAGAAATAGCCTGGTATTTGTTTTGCTTTGCACCTTACAGAGCTGTCTGTGAGATCAAAGAGATTCCTGTGTGAGAAGGAGGTCCACAGAGTACAGGGTGAACAGGCGCCGATGCCAAACAGGCAGGGGAGTCTGATTGCGGAGACCAAGTTCCAAGTCACCAAAAATATCACCAGCTGACTTAGGGAAACAGGAATTACAGGATTACAGAGTTTTGAAGCCCAATCGTACATTAGAGAAAACCTAGCCTGGCATCTTTATTTCACAACTGATTACATTGAAGGAGAGGAGTATCCAAGACCACAAATGTCAATTGCAAAAAAAAAAAAAAAAGTTTATTTAAATAATCACAGATAATGCTACCAGAAACCCTTTGTGTTCTGCTTCAAGCCAGAACAAAAACCAAGTGACACATTACCAGGAAGTAGCCAACTGTAGGTAACTGTAGGTGGAGAAGAGCTTCAAGATGCTAAGCAGAGGAAGATGACTAAGAGTCAAGAATCTTTTGCGAAAAAATGGAAATGAGACTCATTATCATACTCCTTTTATTTGTGTCTACAAGGATCTTAAAAAACAATTTGATAGAATGAATAAGATCTAGTATTCAGTAGCACAATAAGGTAAATTATAGTTAACAATAATTTATTGTATATTTAAAAATAACTAAAAGAGTGGAATTGGAATGTTCCTAACACAAAGAAATGATAAATAATTGAGTTGATGGGCATCCCAATTACCTTGATTTGATCATCACATATTGTATGCCTGCATCAAAACATCACATGTGCCCCATAAATATATACAACATTATGTACCCATAATAATCACAAATTTAAAAATGAAAAAAATAAATAAATTACAGGAACAGTCACTGAAAAAATATAAAAACTCCTTTTCTACCAGGATGTCTTTTGGTCTATTTAGGAATGATTTTGACCAAAGTATGTCTGGTCTCCATGGTGACTTCCAGGAAGTCAGGTTCAGCAAAAGATCTATGAAAAGATGACCCGGGAGTAAAAGAAGCATTAAGATAGAATCTTTTATGAAAAGGCTTCAAGGACACAAAGGAGAAATTTGCTGACTTTACACTTGGGCCCATGGTAGGTTACCCAGGACTAACTGTGGTACCATAGCTAGCTTAACTATAATACTTATGAAGTTGAGACTATGATTCCAAAATAGATTTTATCTAAGCAAATCTATGATAGCAATTGGATCTACAAATTAGGATAAATACAGTAATATAGTGTAAAGTTAAAAGTTACACACACACACACACACACACACAGGCAAATAATGCCCCCAGAATTAACTCAAAATTCTACACAGGGAATCTTAAATTGCCATGTTTACTGGCACAGTGGGTAAGTATTTGCCTTCTTTGCCAATTTGTTGTAGCTACTTAAACAGTATAGGTCACTTGTTTACTTATAAGGCTGGTGTTGATTCCCTTGTTACTATGGGAGATGGTTAAAGTTGATTTCGTACCCTAACCAAAAGCCTCCATATCTCTACTCTTGGGAGGAGCGGATGGATTCTATCACACTCTACTCTTGGGAGGAGCGGATGGATTCTATCACTGAAAACTAGGGTGTTCTCTGTGTGATCAGGCCCTGCCAGTGTGTGTGTCTGAATCATTTCTAACAATGTTAGTAGTTACTCTAGGTAACCAGAGTTGTTTTCCTTTTCGGATATCATACATGTTTACACTGGCACACATACCAGAATTCAGGAGGAGGAAATGACAATACAAAATTAGCAACTAGATGCTTTGATATGTATCCTAAATGGACTAGTCACTATTTCCTGGACATTCATGCTAATTCACACCTATGTTAATTGCACACTCATTCTAGATGCTTAGAATATACTTTCTTCTCCCCCTTTTTTTTCCGACAATGCATTCCTGTTTACCCCTAAAGACTTGTTATTCTTTATCTTTCCTTTAGTATTAGAGAAAACTATATGTAGAATATTAAAAATTGCTTTTGTAATTTAACAATGTTTTTGGAGATTATACTATAGTCTATCCTTCTATATCAGCAAATATAGATGTATTTTTAATGCACTACAAAGTTTTCCATTGGATCTTGTAACATGATCTATTTAACCAGCCCCTTACTGAAGGATGTTAGTTGTGTCCACTGTGCAATTACGAAAAAGGCTACAAAGATTGTGGTTTTGTGTGTGTTTATATATGTATGTCTTTGACCACATGAGAATATAGCTAGAAATTGCTGGGTTAACGAGCACATTTATTTTAAATTTTGGTAATAATTTCCAAATTGCTCTATCAAGAGCTTGCAATAATAGAAACTGGATTTAAGAATGTTTGTTTGCCCACCCCAAAACCAATACCCCCCTAGCAAATTTTATTTATCTTTGCCCATTTGATGAGTGAAAAATATTAATAGCATCTTATTCTTACTTTAGTTTGCTTTGCATTTTTTTAAATATGAGTCAACTTTAGTTTCATTTTATAAACTTTCTTACACATTTGTATTCTTTTATTTTGAAATTCTCCAAACCCATTTCTCCAAAGTTAGTGTAGACCTAGAGAGTGTGCATATTTTTTTAGCAATAATCTACAATCATACTTTTTTATTTTATTTTATAATTCTCTCTGTCCTTCTTCCTCCCCCTGCCCCACATCTTTTATATTTATCCTTGTTAAACCTCTTCTTGTTCATTTCAACCATTCCACCAGCCTGTTTTGTGATGCCCTCATTCATGGCATTAACCCCTCTCCCAGCTTTGTGCTTGCACCCTTCCTCAGCTGTCCTCATCTTCCTTATAGTTTCTGTGCAGTGGCTAGAGCCTGTCCAGTTCAGATTGTGTGGCCCTTAACTGAGACCCTGCCCATCCTGACAGAGTATTCCACTGTGGTCTCTTAGTCCTGGACTTGCTATAGATGCTGGGTTGCCCACTTCTGAGCTCTGAAATATGCTTAGGAGAAATCTCCTGTGTAAAAACCATAAATGGGGATGTTTATATTTTTGCAGTATTTATGTGAGTGTTGTTCACCCTCACCTCTCTCCACTCATTGTGCCTTCTCGTGGTTGTTTTTACCACCTGTATTATCAATCCCGATTAGTCCTAGCCTCAGTATTGAGGGAAAGGGGATGGAAAAAAAGCTGAGGGAAACTGGGTTCCTGATTTATTTTATAAAATTCACTGACTAAATGAACCAGGTTTGTTTTTCCACCAACTGATGCTTGAATGTTATGGAGTCATATGATTTACCAAATACACTCACCCAAAATAAATTTTCTTTCCTTTAAATTGGCAACTTTACTTATTAAAAAAATAAAACTGATCATCAATTGAATGAGCCTAGTTCAATTCCCTTTGCCTTATTTATTGTGGTCTTCTTATTTTCATCTACAGATAATTTAAATTTATTCTAATTCTTTAGCATATCCTTCCAAATCTTTTCCCCAAGTCTTCTTAATTGGGATGTGCTATCTAGACATATCCGGAGAGCTTTTTCCCAGGGCACAAGAGATGCCCAAATCCTGTCAGAGGGCAAAAGTGTCCAGTAGGCAGGAAGGGATCTACTTTAAAATCACAGCATGTCTAGACTTATGCCCAAATACATCAGTTCATGATAAAGTAGTAAGTATGACTTTTGTGGAAAAATACATGGTAGAGAAAACAACACAGAAGCTTACATCCTTTGAAAATTGAACATTGCATAGGGTTCAGGAATTGTCTAGCCACAGGTTGTTTACATGTGGTCTGAGCACTTTCTTAATGTGATCCTGTACTTAAGTGTATATAGGTTCAGCCAGAAAAGAGAAAGATGAACATCAAAGTTGTTGCAATGCCAGAAGAAAATTGTAGGGTGTTTCCATGTTTGAAAGATCACTAGCTTTCACTATTGGTTTAGGGAAATGAATTATCCATAAATAAAAGCCTTAGAGACCTCTGACCAAAAACATATACTTTGTTTACAAAAAGTACAAGTTCAATGAGTAGCCGCCTCTATCACAAAAGATCAAGTGTACTCAATTAGAAAACAGAGTTAGAGGAACTGAAAGCACTGAAGTACCTTTGGAAAAACCCTGCCAGCACAGTCTAGAGTTTCCTTTCCAATACTGACTTATTTCTGTAACAAAAAAAATGAAAAAATCTTTTCATAATGAATTTTACTTAAGAAAGTCTGTAAATAAATGATGACTTTCATTTATTAATTGCATGCTCTGTGCAAGGCACTATACTAAGAAGTTTACACATATCATCTCATATAATCCTCACAAATAATCCTGTGCATTGGTCGGCACTGGCTCCACAAATCTGTGACAAATAAACCCAGAAATAACACAATTGACAACACAAAAGTTTATTTCTGGCCCACAAAAGTTTCTTCTGACCCAATGTGGATCGGGCAAATTTCCAGGGTGGTCATCCTCAGACTTCATGTCACTCCAGAAGGGAACACAAATGATCGTGCAGCAGCTCTCAAAGTCTTTGGACTTGAAATGACACACATTACTTTATTCACAGCCCATTGGCCAGAATTACTCATATATTGAGGCGTAACTGTCAGGGAGCTGGGAAATGTGAGGAAAGTACATGAATATTTAGTGAGCAGTAAATGTCTTTTCTATATTCTATAGAGTAGATATTATCTCCATTTTATAGATAAAGAAACTGAAGCATATCAATAAATCCTCAGCTAGGGAGAAGTAGATTTGGAATTCAAACCCTGAACTCCAATCAGCTGTTCAAATATGGGAGCTGTCTTTGTTTTGCTAATAGCAGTAAGGGTGCCTTAAACATCTTTGCATCTTCTATAATAAACTCTATATAATGAGAGATCAGCAAGTGAACTGAATGTAGGATAGATATAATACGGCTTTTTGTGAATTGAGTCATGTGATTATTTCTGAACTCCTCCATTAGATTATGAATGAAATAGTCCCATACTTGTTATCTCTATAATCCCCAACACGGATCTCATAGAAAATGCTCAATTAGTAAATATGTGTTGGTTGATTGAAACAATTTTCAGCTTTCTGTGAATACTTTCCATTTGGGCTAGTTATTTATAATTTCAAATGCTGATAGTAGAGGGAGAGGTAAACTATCTTAAATAAAGGTAAAGACCTTTCCAAAAAAAAGATTTATTTATTTTAATTTTTCTAAGTTTGCTTGATGATTTTGAATTTGGATAAAGACAAAAAGCATTTTAAAATTATTGAAGGCTGACACATACCATAAAGCAGCAGGAAAAGAAACATTGCTACCAGCCAATCATCATGATTTAATATGATTTGGCTATTGTGCTCTTTTTAACACATTATTATTTTCAGTTTCCAAGACAGCTATAATTTTGCACGAGTTCTTACCAGATTTCTTTCACTGTCTTTATATATTTTTTTATTTTCTATTCTTTTTTATAGTCTTCCATTCTCTTATTTTACTTTTTCAAATGTCTTCAATGCTCTTCTGCTACATTACTTTTTATCTTTTAAAATAATATTCAATCTAGTGTTTATATACTATTTTTATTAAATGTTCCTTTTTTCTAAGTTGTCCAGATGTTTTCACTTTACAGCTTTAACTGAAACTCTTTTTACCACCCGACATCCATAAAGTATTCTTAGTACCAACATATACTTAAATGATAATTAAGTGAATTTATAGGGTGGTGGCATCAAGTCTTTTTATAACCTCAATCCTGATCTACGTTCATTTTCTTTATTTTTTCACAGTTTCCATAATAATGGACTTTTTTCTGTTCTTTCCTTTCCTCTTTCCTCTCAAAGAAATTATACATTTCCCCTAACTTCCCATTTTTAATTATGTAATGCCTTTAACAGCCCGTTTGTGATATGTCTTTACCACTGTTTCTGTATGTATTAATAAAAAAACATTTCTTATTTCTTTTTCAGTTATATCTCTTTATATGAATTTATCTATTGATATTTAAGCACCTGGAATAAAATGACCACGTAATAAAATCTGCTTAGGCATAAGTGGTTTTGTCGTCATTGTTGTTTTTATATTCAAGAGTAATTAAAATTGAAGACATCAGTGATATCATGATGAATTTCTTTTAATCCCATGAGTTATTTTCTTAAAAATTGTCAAGCTAATTACTGGGAACCTCAGCATTAGCAATATAATAGTTGCCATAAAAATAACTTTTTAGAAAATTTTAACAATTATTTATTGGGTGCCTACTAGAGCCCAGGCATTATGTTGGGTACTGGAGTCATATCAGAGAAAAACATAGACAAAATGCAAACCCTCATAGAGCTTACATTCTGGTCGGGAAGAAAGAAAATAAAGATAAAGCAAATCAAAGTATAAAAGATTGTGAGTCACAAGGTTATGTGATTAAAAAAAAAAAAAAAAAACCTGAGGCACCTGTACTCTCAATAGCAGAGTCAGGAAATAGTTCCCTGAGGCAGTCATATTTAAACTGCCATCTGTTAGACAAGAAGGTTCTTGAAGTGGGAATAGAGTCCGGTCTGCAAAGGCCCTGAGGGGAGAAGAACTCAGTGTGTTTGTGCAGTGGAGAGGGTTGCTGAAGCGGCTGGTGAACAAGAGAGAGGGTAGAATTACAGGAAGTGTGAAATGTAGGCAGAGGCCAGGTCACACAAGACCTGGAGGTCTGAATTTTATTATGGTATTAATAGAAGGCCCTTGAAGGATTTTAAACATTTACATTCTCATTTGTATGTATTTATTAAATGCCTTCCATGTACCAGCCACAATTTCAGACACTGGAGATATAGCAGTGAACAAAGTAGACACAAATACCTGGTGGCATGGAGATTTCATTCTCGTGTTTTAAAAGTATCCTACGATTGCTGGGTGGAGGAGGGATTGGGGAAGCCAAGATTATGAGACCAGTAACAAATTTATCACAGGAGTCTAATAGAGATGAATGCAGGATGCCAGTTGAAAGACTCACCTACCTTGGGGTGATTTTATGAATAAGGTGATTTGAATACATAGTCCCTGCCTTTTAGAAGCCAATCAGAACAAAATTGAACAGTAACAAAGGTACAAAAAAATATACAACAAAGAACATACACTGATTGTATACCAATACAAATTTCAGATGGATTAAATATCTTAACATAGGTAAATAAAAACATAAAATAATGTAGAGGGATAGTTTCTCAATCCTATGGTAGAGAGTCTTTCTCAGGATAACATGAAACTCAGAAACAATAAAGGAAAAAGAATGAAAAGTTTGACTACATAAAAATGAAAAATAAAAACTCCAAAAAGCAAAAACACCATAAATGTAGTTTACAAAAACAAGAAAAAAACTATGTATGTGGGCAGGGGGAGGAGTTGGTAACATACATACAAAAGGTTACTGGATAATACAAAAAGAAATCAATACAAAACTTTTTTGAAGTCCATTTTAATCTTTCAATTAGCAGAACATATTCCATCTAACTTGAATGCTGACTACTGGCTTGTTTGACAAAGTTCAACAAATATTTATTGACTGCTTAATGTGCTACGTGCTGGGGAGATCAATGTGAACATCACAGATGTGGACCACTCTCTCAGATAGCTTACAGTTTAGGTTTGATTCTTACATGATAAAAGCATTTCATAATAAGCATAGAGGCCATAAGATCCTTTCTCTGCATCCCCCAAATAAATAAATAACCCCAATGCCTTTGTTTTTCTTTCCCTGTAGTGCTATAATTTTTTCCATTGTTCTTTGACAATATTATAACTCTTACACTAGGGGGAAATGAATATTTTTTGAAGGAATATTTTCTGTTTCCTAATTAGTCATCCTTTTAACAAATTCATTGAGCTCGCATTCTACACTAGTCTGTAATATATGCTAGGACTATAAAGGTGAGTAGAGGTGATTCTTGTTCTTAAGGAATTCACCACCTAGGGGAAATGCTGGACTAATGAAATCCACAATTACAGAATGGTAGATCCCTGCTCTGATAGCAGGACATACAGGACAAGGCAGGAACACAGAGAGAGGTCATCCAAATGAAGCTCGGGGTAAAGAGTGGAGGCTTCTGAGTTAGTAATGGAAAAGTTTAACCAAAGTCTTGAAGGACAAGTAGGTTTCAGCCAAGTGAAGGGAGGGAGGGTTCGTTCTGAGCAGAGGGACTAGAATGTGGGGGAGCAGGAGTGAAGCAACACAATGTGTCTGGGAAACTGCTAATGAGTAAAGTGTTTATGACAATGAGGAGCACCAGATGAGGTCAAAAGGCAGACAGGGAAGCTCTGCCGAAGATTTTAAAAATTATTCTGAAAGCTATGGTGAGTCAAGGAAGAAATTTAAGCCAGAGTTTGACAAGATCCTTTAAATTTAATAATGACTGTCCTAGAAACAATGTGAAAAAGTTAATTAGGTCACAGTTATGCAAATCCATCTGAGAAGTGATGAGCACTGAATGAAAGCAAGGCTGGATCTGCTGTGATGAGTATGAGAAAGTTATAAAACACAGTTGATGACCTATTAAATGGGAGGGATGGAAGGTGAAATGAAAGAGAAGGGCTCAAAATGACTCCCAGTTTTCTATCCTGGATGGTGCACTGAGTAATGGTTCTATTCATGAAGATAAGGCACACAAGAAGACCAAGTTTGGGATGAAAGAAGGTAAATTCCACTTGGACACACTGTGTTTGAGGGGACTTGAGTATCTAACTGAAAATATCTGGGAAGCTATCGAGCATTTGGGTCTGGAGCTCAGGAAGAGGAACAGACTGAACATTGAGATTTGTTACCAAAGAAATCATAACAGAAACCATGGGTCAATATAAGACTACTAAGGGAGAACATGTCAAGTGCAAAGAATGGGTGTATTAAAAGTTTTCCTGAGACGCCAACTTGGAGCGAGTGGAGGAAAAGAAACTGAAAAAGAGGAGTCAGAGTGAAATGAGAAGAATCAGAAACCTAGAATGACACAAATCCAATGGAAATATTTTTTAGAATGTGTCACTGATGCATTACAAAGTAAATTAAAATATCAATCTGTTTCTTCCCACGATTGCTCTGAGCAATGTCATTAAGTTTCACAGATTCAAGTAGACGAGAAACCAGATAATTAGTATACAATGTATTCTAGGTGAGGGCTAAACTAGGAGTAGTTGCATACCTATGAGAGGCCACAGAAAAGCTGGAAAGTTGTTAATGTTGTGTACTGTTATTGTTATTGTTATTGTTTTCTGAACAAGGTGATGCCCAAGCCAGACTTGGAGGATAAATTGGAGTTATTTGAGTGAGGTGTTGATGGAGGAGGGTGAAAAGTAGTCCAGGAAGAGGAAAATATGTTCGAAGACTCTGAGGCATGAAACGACGTGGTTAGAACACAGAGTGGAGAGATAGGACATTAGTAGGGGTCAGATTGTACAGGGCCCTGTGAACTGAGCTAAGGATTTTCAACTCTTTATCATAAGATTAATGAGAAACCATTGAGAGAGGAGATTGCCACAGCAGGACTTTGAGTTCAGAAACATTCCTCTGGGTTCAGTGTGCTGAAAGGTTTGCAGAGAAATAAGACAGGCGGCAGGGAGTGAGAAGTTCCAGAAGGAGACACTACTGGTTAGGGTCAAAAGTCACTGTCAGACTGAGAATAAAAGTGCATGTCCTAAAGACTGAAAGTTTCGAGTAGTGATGGTGGAGAGATCAGTATGTTGTCAACAAAGAAGAACATGGATTTTTCTCTGTTCAGTAAGGGCCCAACTAATGTTAGGTAACCTGAATATTCACCGGACTAAGTTAACAAATGCTGTAAAACTTTATCCAATAATGCTAAGTGACCTAGGAAGATTAAGACTTTGAGCATGCCCTGGGGTGGGGATTAGCATTTCGGTCAGAGTGGATGATTATGAATCCTCATAAACAAATAATTACATTGGAGCTGCCCACTTTGACGTCCTTCATCCAAAGATGAGTTTTATAATAGCTTTGCCTGAAATAAAGGTCAAAAGATTATTCAAGGGGAGAAGAAGAGTGGCAGAGAAGGGCTAGAAAGTCCAGAGAGCTAGGAAGGAAATGGAGGTGGACAAGTAGGACAGGAAGACATTGACCATCAAGTTTGTCACTTTTAGTCTTGAATGCATAGAATAGCCCACAATATAAGTTGAGATAGCTAGAAATATGATGCAAATGCAAAATACTATAATGCTAGCAGGGTATTTTTCTGTTTTTCTTCACTGATCTATTCAGGTAAAGGAGCAAAATTACTGGAGGAAAGGAAAAAAAGGATCCGGAAGAAGAAATTTTTCTTTAGCTTTAATTTTGAAAGGTGGTATTATGGAACTTGCTTAGAAATGAAGATCTAGTACAGGGAATGGGTCCAAAAGGAAAAAAAAAAACATTTTAAAACAGTAATACTCAGAATGTGGATAACACACCCCACAGCTCACAATTTACTGACATATCTTCTCTGGTCTGTTACGTCAATGCATAGTTTTAAGCATATTTAATATGAAAGGCACAGAACAAACTAGAATATCTGCCTCTACAGCATGATGTGTATCACTACAGACTTTGGCTTTAATCCTTAGCTTTGTGTTTTAGCATCGAGGGCTTATTGGGAGACATCTGACCACACACAGTCAAACGAAGGCTTGACTGTTTCAATACTATCTAAATATTAGGAATTATCAACCTTAATAGTAATCTAAATTTCTTTAACCCATTACATTTACAAATATTCTTCATTTCTGTTAGCTCATCTCTCAGTTGGAACAACTCTTTCTATATAGGCAAGACAAATGAACTTCACAGATGAGTAACTGAAGCTCAGGGAGCCTGCAGGGTCTGCTCTGGACCACCTGATTAGAGACAGAACTGGGACTAGAATTTACTGTGCCCAACCCAAACCAGCATTCTTTCCAGTACCCTACACAGACACAACTAAAACCACAGTTGAGTCACATCTGAGAGCATGGCTATAGGCCGTGGTACATAAGCTTTCAGTCTGGTGGTTTAAACACAGCTTGACTTCAGTGAAGGCCTTCAGCCCAGTGACCCAGTGCCGAGTTTTAGAGTGCATTGTGGAAATCTGAGTATGAATCTTAAGGCAAATGTTGCCCTCTTCCAGGACGGTAGACACTGGCATCCCTTAGTGTGCATTTTGTTCAGGGCAAGTAATTGCTCTGAGGTCAGGACAGAGCATCTTAGCCGTAGACTTCTACCAGCTTTCTTTCATAGCATTGGTTCCTGGTGAGATCATTGGGAGACACCAAAAAATTCACCCTTTAGATAAACAACATAAAACGCTGTAAGTGGCCACTCCAGAATCACTTTATGAAGTAATTTAAAAATATTGTGAAACAAAAATAAACCCTTGCTCTATCCTTCTGTTACATATCCCAGAAGACAAATTTGATGTGACTTTATGAAGGAAGGCACATTTTATCCTATACCAGGAGATTTGGGTTTTTATCCTCCTTTGTCAACTACAAGACTTTAATCAAGCCCCTTGCTTTTCCTGAGCCTCAGTTTCCTTAAAAATTCCTTAGAGAAAAAAGATCTCTTCCAATCCTATAATATCATTCGGTTATTTTAAATAGTATTGAGAATTGATTGAGATATATTTTAAGACTTGAACACTGGAAGATATCTGAAGCATAAAAATAAGTCATAGAAATATTGAATCATATTAATACCTGTCAAAATGTCAAAACTGGGGTTAATAGAAATATGTTTAGAGGTACAAGTTTTCATATCTTTTTTTTTTCCACTCTGAGGTTTCTTGGGTCCTTATTCATTTACCCAAGAAAGCTTAATTTAGAATTGGCCTGATTCTGAGTCTTTAGGATTGGTTAGAAGAGTCTTAAGTGCTACTTAAAGCCACTTTCTATTTCCTGGGCAAGAGTGCCTGGGCTGGCACAACCCCACAGCTCAGCAGGGCAGTAGTAGTTGTGGTAGGAGCTGCAGAGGGGTTGCTGTTTCAGCCCATGAAATTAGTGCCTAGAGAGCTGGAAATTCCAGTAGTTTCTGATCAGATGGTCCGGAACTGGAAATAACAGGAGTGAGAAGTTCATGAAAGAGAAGGCTGCAATCCCAAGGGAAATTTGCACAAAAGCCCACCACTGCACACTGCTTTCAGCAGAAAGGAATTTGACTCCACTCCTCCCTGGTTCTCTACCTCCAGCCCTGTCTTCTCTTGGCTATTGATATTTACTATGAAACCACATGGCAACTGCGTTTAGACCCCAGCACTGTCCTCACCCCACTTTTCCCTCTTCAGTCTTCCTCTTCCTCACTTTCTGTCTGCATTTGTCACCTCTCTTCTTTCTGGTTGTAATGTCTCCAATATAATATATACCCCAGGAATTCTTCCAAGCTTTTTGAAATGTCAGGCAGAAGATACACACAAAACAAAATACATAAACTGAATCTAGTTTCCACATTGTCAGAGGCGGGGATATGATTTTGTATAGCAGTGGTCGGTGCCCTACTCACTAACAAGATCCCAAATGTGCCCCATACCTAAGCAGGCAGAGCAGCTGGCGAGAGAAGCTCAACCCCTTAAGAGCCCCATGGGACTTCTCTCCAGGCCCCAACATCTCATTCAATGACTGATTAGATGACTTTGTAAAAGTGTAGACTTTAAATAAAAAAGGGAGAATATATAATACATGATCTCTAACACATGTCAGTACCAATAATCAGTTTTTGCTGAAAGTACCTTTTCTTTCTGGAAGTAAAATAAATAGAAATCTCTAAATAGATATTCAAAATGGATGCACAACCAACTCTGGAAACTAGCAGCCAGTGATTCCTGATAAGGGGGCAAGGCTGATATCAATATGGCAATATAGGAAACACCAAGAGTCCGATTACTCAGCCACCCAACTGACAAATAAGAGGAAGGCCTGGAGTTATCTACATCAGGATAAAGAGCTTGGGGAGAAGATTAACCAAGTCAGTGTTCTAGAAGAGGAACATCGGTTAACTGACTTTCTCAACTATTTTGACAGTGTTGCTACTATGCAAAAAAAGAGTGACAAGGACAGATATATCCGTTCTTAGCAATCTTCAGGCTGTGCCTATACATTCAGTAAAGCAGGATCATCTGTAATTATCTAAACGGCAAAACAAGCTAGTCAAATATTTTTGATTTTCTAGTCATACATCTTACACTGCAGCTGCATCAAATTTCTTACTTTCTTCAAACCAGCCTGGCCTATTCACGGCCACTGAGGATCCGAATGCTCCATTACCTTTCCTTCCTGAAATGCCTTCTTCTCCCCAGGGTGTGGTGCACTGTTACTCAGTCTTCAAAGCAACTCAAGTATCCTCTGTTAAGCTTGTTTTCAACAGACTCCCCTAAGCAAAGCTTATCATGGGGGTGGGGGCATGAGGGGAACCCACAAAATGGATTTCTTTCCTCTTAGAGGATTAATCACATTATATTATGACTAAGTGTGCACACGTTAATCTCCCCATAACTCCCAAGCATTCCCCCAGTACTTGAATTGAACTCAAGAAGCCATTTCTTTGTTCTCTTTTTGTCCCTAGCATATGTCTACAGGTAGTAAGTGCTCAATAGAGACTGAAGAATGAGTTGAGATGCAGCCGGAGGCAAAGTAGAGATGAGACTGGAGCTTTCGAGGGCCCTGAAGCTAAATTGACACAAGTTCAGGGTCCAGCGAGGCCTTAGGGAAAGCTCCCATCTCTTGGTAGTGTATTAAATGATACCAAAGAGGGAAGTAAGATATATGTTTATGCTGTGAAATTTTGAAAACTATTACATTCATCATAATGGAAAGAACTTTCTGTAACCATTTAGAAAAATAAAAGCAAGGAAACAATTCCCAAATATGCCTCAATGCTAAGAAAAGAACAAGTTTACTGTCTGAAGTCTCAGATAAACACTAATCCCTGTTAGTGGATTCTGGTCACCCAAGTTTTCAAACCTCCAAATTTTCAAAATTCAGGAATGAAATATTTAGAAGAAAACAACAGTTATAAATGGAGCAAGGATGCGTACCTCACAAACATAAAAGAATCACAATCTCTAGGTTTCTGTCTTGTTACAGGAAGGCTACATAAGCTTATGCTTCTGTCCTGCATAATTAATGGGATGGTAGGAAGAGCTACCCACTTCCCGTGGTTGACAAGATGGGGAGCCATCGACGGGGCTGGGCAGAGCTCACTGTTACCTCACAGATTCTGGGAACAGATCTCTCTAATCTGTATGACTTCACACCTCTTGGACTTGCGTCTGAAGAGAAGCCCGAGACAATTTCACGAGAGATGAAACTTAAAATCATTCACAGAAGGAAAAGTAAAACACCACCCATGTCTGGGCAAGAATGCCGAGGCCGGCTCAACATGTGTTTACGAACAGGGGAATGATGACTTACGCATGTTCG
Organism: Cheirogaleus medius; assembly: GCA_008086735.1. NCBI lineage: Eukaryota > Metazoa > Chordata > Mammalia > Primates > Cheirogaleidae > Cheirogaleus > Cheirogaleus medius. The sequence goes on from VBSM01000361.1 coordinate 38,977,945, forward strand.
GAGAAGGCAGAAATACATTTATTTTTCTTTGCAGTCATCGCTATGTACTTTTAAGGCACAGGAATTTGGGAGCCCTGCCACAGAAACAAAACTAAAATGTGACATCAAAAGGAAAGCAAAATGACACCGCATTCTCCTCACAGGTGTAGGATGTGAGGATCTGAAGGTGAGGAGACCAGCGGGCTGCGTTTCCCACTGAGAGGATAAGGCTTTGCTCTCTGTCGTAGGCACTGTAACAAGCACCGAGGCAGAGCTGGAGAGGGGACCCGGCCGGACTTATATTCAGAAATCCACTCTGGGAAGGCACAGCCACTAACCCTGCTGGTTCATCAGAGGACACAAGGAGGAGCAGGGTTAGCAGAGCTGGCATTTGTGCCGCCGACAGTTCTGTTGGGCTCTGTGCTGGTGCAAGGCTTTGAGGGGTGTAGGACAAAAGGGTATTGATGCTCTCCTGGCATGCTCTGAATGACAGAGAGTTGCGTATGGGGCCAGAAGGCGGGTAGAATGAATGGCATCATTTAGAGCCAGAAGTCAAGCAGAAGGGACAGGGCAGGAACGTTTTCATTTCTGTGTTCCCTCCGCACAGTCCCCAGGATTGCTCCCCACGCACTGGGAACTCAGTCAATATTACTTAGGAAGAAGGATGAAGCCCACTCAGAAACGTGAAGCATCGTTGAAAAAGACTGAATGTGGGTAGAAAGAGACAAGAAAAAAAAAAAAAAACTTGACAAGTTTCCCTCGTTTTAAAAGCTGCGGTCAACTCTGAAAGCTTTCAGCTGGTTTGGAAAGCTGAATTTGAGACTCCTGTATAAATTCTCAGTTTTAGGATCTTAAACAGACAGGATTGAGTCAGTGGCTGTGGCAAATAACATATTTTCTTATATTCTTTGCTTGTTTGTTTGTTTGTTTTCTAGTGGAAGGAAAGAGAAAAGATAAGGTCCAGAACTTCAGGCATTTCTGAAATTCTATGTTATTAATGAACCAGGGGCCCGAAAGGCAAGAAGCTCATTAGTGGCTTCTGTGGAGAGGTCTGGGCCACTCAACGCTAGGAGGAAATGGAAAAGCTGCCAGTTAACAGCAGAAACATCTAAATCATCACACTTAGGAGGAGAACTGGAAAAACAAGACAGCATTTTACCCTCCACAGAAAAATAATAGTGAAAGAAAGCCTTCATTGAGTATATATACGGAATGTCTTAAGTCAGGCTGCTAAGTAAACAACGGCTGTTGATGAAGGCAAGAAGATAAACAGGCATTCTTAATGGTCAGAAGGTCAGGGAGCATTGGTTGTGGGGTAGAAAGCACTTGCAATTCTATTACAGATCACTAAGTCAAACCTCCCCCAGGCAGGACTGACTCAGAAACCATCATCTGATGCCCCTCAGTCTGTGGCAAATGCTAGGCTCAGCCTATTGCCATATAACGCAGATCGGTGGCCTGGGTCATAGCATCTACCATGTGCAAGATACTATGCTAGTTATTGCAGGGAAGTCATAGACGCATCTCTCCTTTTAAAGCACGTCTCCTGTATTTGCAGAAACAGGATCTAAATACAAAACGGGATAACAAGCATTGGAGTTCCCAGCATAACACCCAGTAGCCAAGAGATGACAAATATTCCAGGGATGGAAAGGAGGGCAGGGTTGGCAGGATGTGAGGTGGTTAGTTGGAGTGTTCAGAGACAAAAGTACATTTGAGCTAAAAGAGGGTTAAGAAAGCAATGTAGACCAAAGCTTTTCAGAAATGAGAAAATGAAGGTCCTGAGAAGTAGCGGCTTGCCCACAACATCACAGTGACTCACGGTTCCTCAGAGGGACTTAGTGTTTGAACCCCAGCTCCGCCGTGTATTTCTGGCAAGTTATTGAACCTCTCTGCTCTCAGTTAGCTCATAAATAAAATAGAAATAATAATACTCGGCACAATCTACTGGGAAAATTAAATCAAATCATTAGTCAACCATGATGTTCTCTCTCTCAGATTCAGACTGAGCCTCAGAACCCTTCTCAACCCAGAGCCCCAGGCAGCCAGCCATTCCTAACCGAACAGAATTTTCAGTAAGATTCAACATGTAAATAAATGACATTTAAACTACAATAAAGAAACATTTATGTTTCAATAAATCAAGGGGGTTTTACCATTTTTGATGACGAAGTTCTGTAGCTTGATTAAAAACCACTTTTTTTTTTAAGTTTATAATCTAACTCTTCCCATAAATCTAAATTATTTCCTGGCTTGATTTGCAACTTCCAAGCCTCACTAGATCATCCTCATTAGTTATAGTCACACCCCAACCCAGTGCAGTAGATGCTGCCCTCCGCCGTGCAGTTATTTTTCATTTAATGGGCAGAGTAAATCTAGGAGCCACCAATGTTAAACAAGGGAAGGGACCTGAGAGGTGATTTAGATCCCTGACATTGAAGTCCATCTTCTGAGACAAGCCAGAAGTATCCAGCACCCTTGTCAGCAAGATTGACTTAAAGGTGCTGGGGAACTTCACATGAAGAAAAGTAGAAGCAGCTGGTGCAGCGGCACTTGGGAAGGAAAGAGAACCCACCTATTCCGTAATCTTTCCTGGAGAGGTCCCCAACTGCTTGCCCGATTCAGTGCTGTGTTATAATTGTGTCCAATATTGTGGTACTCAGAGAGGCAGGGCTAAAGAGATCCTAACTCTGATAGATCAGCAGCATCGTAAATAAAAAGGAGAAATGTGAAAATAGTTGAGACTAAACGTGCCTGCCTTGCGTGGTTCAAAGGGCATGTTTGCAATGCAGGAACACTCAGCTCCAAAAATGGGACGATGCTGGGATGGGAAGCAGGTACGGATGATGGCTCTCTCCAGACTGTTTAATGGGAAGATTATGTGTTGTGTCCAGCTTCATAATGGAGGGAATCTAAAGGGCTTGTCGATGAAATGCTGATGGAAGTGCTCTGCTGCACACCATTATTTACCTCCTTTGATTCGCTAGAGTATAAATAATCGAAATGACACATAAATTTAATTGCTGGTGTCGTGTAGTTATTTTTGAGGAACAGCCACAAATCTGAGATCTGGTATTTAACAAACAACTCAGGCTACCTACTCAGACTAAACACATAGTGTGTTTTCCAGGCTGTAATTTTATAAAAACAAAATGTCTTTAGAGAGAGAACAAGCTAGTACTATTGCTTTAAAAATCACTTTAGGAAAAGTTTCCTTACTAAACTAAAATAAAATGTAGACAATGTCATCCATTCCACTGGCTGGCCCTGATCCGCCCTGTTGTGCCATGTTATTACCCTCATTTTATCGACATCCCACATGAATGTCTTCTCTCTAACAGGCTATAAACTCCTCTCTCATTATGATGCAGCTTTGCTTTTCTAAAAGCAGAAGTTTGTAGACATTTGGGTTCTAGACTCTTTTACACTCTTAAAAATTATCCAGACCATAAAGACCTTTTGTTGTGTGTGTTTTATCTATTGATATTTATTGCATTGGAAATTAAACATATCTTTATAAAAATAACTATGTTTCAAAACAAAACAAAATTTAATAAAATGAACGTCATTGTTTTACATATTTGCAAATCTCTTTAATGTCTGGATTAACAAAAGAGAGCTGAATTCTCATATCTACATCCACCTTCAATCTGTTAGGATATATTGTTTTAGTTGAAGCACAGTACATAGAAAACATCCACCTTCACACCGATATTTAGAAAGAAAAGGGAAAAGTATTCTAATAGCCTTTTCAGAGATTTATGGATATTCTTCTGCCATTCTACTCAAACTCAATAAGAAGTAATATCTTAAAGAGCAGTTGCAATGTGTAATCTGAAACATCATCAATGAATATTTTGTACTCTGTTACACTAAAATTCATTGGTCTATCTCATACTTTTTATTGTTATTTTTTTTATTTCAGCATATTATGGGAATAAAAATGTTTAAGTTATATGTATTGTCTTTGACCCACCCAAGTCAGAGCTTCAAGAGTATCCATCCCCCCAGACAGTGCATACCCGCGCCCATTAGATGTGAATATACCCGTCCCCTCCTTGCCCCTCCCACCTGCCTGACACCCAATGCATGTTACTACTAAATGTCCACATAAGTGTTGATCAGTTAATACCAATTTGATGGTGAGTACATGTGGTGCTTGTTTTTCCATTCTTGTGATACTTCACTTAGTAGAATGGGCTCCAGCTCTATCCAGGATAATGCAAGAGGTGCTAGATCACCATTGTTTTCTGTGGCTGAGTAGAACTCCATGGTTTACAAATGCCACATTTTATTACTCCACTTATGTAGTGATGCCGCTTGGGTTATTTCCTCATCTTTGCAATTGTGAACTGTGCCGCTATAAACATTCTAGTGCAGATGTCTTTTTTATAGTGTCTTTTGTTCCTTTGGGTAGGTGCCCAGTAATGAGATTGCTGGATCAAATGGTAGTTCTACTTGTAGCTCTTTGAGTTTTCTCCATATTGCTTTCCACAGATGTTGTACTAATTTGCAGTCCCACCAGCAGTGTATGAGTATTGCTATCTCTCCACATCCACATCAACATTTATTGTTTTGGGACTTTTTGATAAAAGCCATTCTCACGGGAGTTAAGTGATATCTCACTGTGGTTTTGATTTGCATTTCCCTGATGATTAGAGATGTTGAGCATTTTTTCATATGTTTGTTGTCCATTAGTCTGTCTTCTTTTGAAAAGTTTCTGTTCATGTCCTTTGTCTACTTTTTAATGGGGTTGTTTGATTTTTTTCTTGCTGATTTTCCTGAGTTCTATATAGATTCTAATTATCAGCCCTTTATTGGATGTGTAGCATATTAATATTTTCTCCCATTCTGTAGGTTGTCTGTTTGCTCTCATAATAGTTTCCTTGACTGTGCAGAAGCTTTTTAATTTGATCAGGTCCCATTTATTTATTTTTGTTGTTACTGTGATTGCCTTTGGGGTCTTCTTCATAAATTCTTTGCCTAAGCCAAAGTCTATTAGAGTTTTTCCAACATTTTCTTCTAGAATTCTTAAGTTTCATGCCTTAGATTTAAGTCTGTTATACACCATGAGTTGATTTTTATGAGAGATGAGGGGTACGGATCCTGTTTCAGTCTTCTACATGTGGCTATCCAATTTTCCTAGCACCATGTATTGAATAAGGATTCGTTTCCCCAGTGTATGTTTTTGTCTGCTTTGTCAAAGATTAGATGGCTATATGAGGATGGTTTTATGTCTGGGTTCTCAGTTCTGTTCCACTGGTCTATGTCTCCATTCTTGTGCCAGTCCCATACTGTTTTGATTCCTATCACCTTGTAGTATAGCTTGTAGTATGGTAAATTGATGCCTCCCAATTTGTTCTTTTTGATTAATGTTGCTTTTGCTATATAGAGTCTTCTCTGGTTCCATATGTAGTGTAGAATTATTTTCTTCTAGATCTGTGAAAAATGATGTTGGTGTTTTAATAGGGATTGCATTGAATCTGTAGATCACTTTAGGTAGTATAGACATTTTAACAATGTTAATTCTGCCTACCCATGAGCATGGTATGATTTTCCACCTGTTTATGTCCTCTGCTATTTCTTGCATTAGTGTTTCATACTTCTCCCTGTAGACTCAATACCCTTCACAATAGCAATAAAGAAAACAAAATACCTAGGAATATATTATTCTTATATTTTGAATGAGTCTTTTACCCATGAGTGATTTTTATAAGATCATTTTCATAAGGTCATTTATACTTACTATACAATATCCAAAAATCACATAGAACTATGAGATCATAGTCTCATAGAAAAGTCTTAAAGTATTAGAAAGCTGTCAAGCTTATGGTAGGGGATGCATGTTTTCCAAAACTGTGGATTTTGCTCTAAAACTTGCATTTTATCATTGACAAAAAATGCTGTCAGTTAGTTTTCTTGAAGAGATAGACTCACTTTGTTCACTTTTGAGAAAATATGTACCCAAGTACAAATAACCATGGTTTATCTATCAGATATTCATTCAGATAAAAATCTCGATCCATGAAAAAAGTGGCTAGTTCAGCTCACAAAGCAAATAATTGCTCATATATTCTCCCAGGACATAACCACCTCACTTTAGTATGGAAGAAAAGTGATTTATGCATATTTCCCAGAGAATTTTTTTAATTTTTTAAAATTTTTCCAGCATATTATGGGGGTACAAATGTTAAGGTTATGTATATTTCCCTTGTCCCCCCTGCCCCCTCGAGTCAAAGCTTCAAGCGTGTCCATCCCCCAGTTAGTGTGCATCAAACTCATTATGTATGCATATACCCATTCCCTGCCCCCCACCTGCCCAATACCCGATAGATGTTATTCCTATATGTCCACTTATGTGTTGATCAGTTAATACCAATTTGCTGGGGAGTACATGTGGTGCTTATTTTTCCATTCTTGGGATACTTCACTTAATAGAATGGGTTCCAGCCCTATCCAGGAAAATACAAGAGGTGGTATATCACCATTGTTTCATATAGCTGAATAGTACTCCATGGTATACATATACCACATTTTATTAATCCACTCATGTATTGATGGGCACATTGGTTGTTTCCACATCTTTGCAATTGTGAATTGTGCTGCTATAAACATTCGAGTGCAGGTGCACTCTTTTCATAAAGTGACTTTTGTTCTTTTGGGTAGATGTCCAGTAATGGGATTGCTGGATTAAATAAATGGTAGATCTACTTGTATCGCTTTACGATATCTCCATATTGCTTTTGATAGAGGCTGAACTAGTTTGCAGTCCCATTTCCCAAACAATATTAAAAAGATGTATACTCAAGAGTCAAAACAATAAATTTAGTAATTTATGCTACTTAAGCAAGAACATTTAAGTGACATTGCTTTTAAATTTTTTTGCTTGTTTATTTTCCTGTGAGTATTTGGTGGCAAAGACAACAATGACTACTCATATAATTTGGAGCCATCACCTTGATTTGTATTAGTACTAAGGCATAGGCAGTTTCACTCACCATAGTTTTTGCCCCATCAGTGCAAATGTTAACACAGGGGAAATGCAAATAATGCCTTGGTATTGTTATGAAAGTAGTTCTGATCTCAAAGACACCCTAAAAGTATCCCAGGGACCCACAAGAATTCATGGAACACAGTTTGAGAATTCTTATCTTAGAGTATTTCAACAAACTTTGCAAACCAAAATAATTAAGTATAGAAAGGAAGAATATCCAAATGGATAGAAACTACTAAATTTTTTATAACTCCTTTATAATAAAACCAATAAATATCAAAATATAGGAATGCTCTGTTCTCGAACTAAGACCTGCTCCCCTTGTTCCACACTTTTTGCTCATAATTCTTGATTACTTACATTTCTCTGTGCCTCAGATGTTGCAACTATAAAATAGAAATGGTAAAAGTACCTACACACATTTCTTTTTTCACAATTGCAAGCTCTTCACTGAGGACATTTATGACTCATGAGTGTGAAGTTATTTACGATACTTTTCTGTGATAAAAATATAACTGCACTTCTTATAGTGTCCTGACATCACAATGCCCTTTGATAATTTCTTCCTGAAAGATCTTTAAAAATAAACTTAATACTGACAAGGCAAATCTTGAAATGAAATGTGAAAAGTCTTAAAATTAACACCTGCTACATTTTTATCTATAGAAGAAAGGACAAGGATAGCTCTTGGCCCTTGTACAATATGATTGACTAACTCGGAATGATGAAAGTTATGGTAAAAAAGGTTGTGAGTTTCATTATGCAGCTTAAAATTTTAATGACTGAATGACACAACATATTACTCTTGATGTGCCTTGACATTTTCCTTTATTGGAAAATATTTTCAAATAGCTAAGGAATAGCACCATTAGTAAAAATATTTAATTTTGCAGAATATTACTGTGAGTGTCTCCTGGCATGGGATGAGACATACTGCTCAGTATGCATTCCTAAGGCTGAACGAAGCCTTTGAATTTGAATAAAGGTTCACAAACTTTGCAAAAATGTTGCCTTCCTTCTGGCACGAACTTTGAGAAATGCCTCTGCCAGAGTTTACAAAGTTTTAGGAGGGCTCCATGGCTTATGAAGCCTCAGATTAGTCTATTTTCCCCTGGTGCATGGCTCCCAAGTCCACATGTGGAATTGTTTCTCCAAGAGCAGTAATAAGTAAAGCCCGTGCTTCAAGAGTTCCTGTGGTCAGGAATAATCAAAGTGTAATAAAGGCAGCCAGTTTGAGAGATACTGGATTTCAGATGTGATCTTATTTTAGCAATCTAGATGATAGGGAGAAAGACTTCGGTTCTTATACTTTAACAATGTTTGAAAATAAATTCTCTCTACCCCACTCCTCTGAAAGCCAATAAAACATCTATATGAGTTTTAGGCAGCAATTGCTATGGTAAAAATCAAAGCTAGATAGAGGATTGGAGAGAGAGGTGTGCAAAATATAGCTACATCACCTTCTATGTGTCTGCTACATGCTTCTGAGATGCTATTGGCCTTGAAATGGGGCAAAATTGAGCAATGCAAAGACCCCCAGGGGCTGAAAGTTTCTATCCATGTGACCAAGGAATGGTCATGTATGCACTATCTAACCAGTTTATGAATAATGAGCCAAAGGGGTATGACTTAGACAGAATAATATAATGAAGAGCTGTGCATCGTGGATATCAATGGCTGGAAAACAATGGTGAGAACACATGTGTCTAAACACAGTTTATCAGCCAAAAAGTCTTAATATGCACTTAGTATGTGCCACATTTACTATGTGCCTACTGCTGTGTTACACTCTGATCATTGGATGACAGCGGTCATTTCAACAACAATGTTTTATGCAGACCACAGGCTAAGGAGGCACCACAAGGGGCAACATGTCCTAAAAAGGAGGGGTGACCAGTGGGTAGAGTAGCCTTGGTTATAGGAAGGAAAGAATATGAAGCTTTGCCATCCACCTCAGCAACAGCAGCAGCTGCATGTCTTCAGACATATACACAAAGACAAGTGAGTGAGTGAATGAGTAAATAGACAAGTCAACAAAGGGATCATGAGTGATCCATCAGTAGAAAACCCAGGTACCTTCTACAACTTGCATTGGTACTTTAATGGATAATTCCCTTTCTTATTTGGCTTCTGCAGCCCCTTGAGCTCAACTTAATCCTTGCATACAGTGACAGCTGGAAGTAGTATTTCACTTTTATAACTTTCAGAATGTTTCTTACAGTCAAGTATTTGGTTTCGTGCCCATGTTTGTTTTGCACCTCTTTGTGCTACACAGCAACCCTGCTTTCTGCAAGCCAAGGCCAGAAAGAGTCTGGGAGGCAAGTTCCAAATGGCTGACAGTGCCAGATTCCAGATATAAGAAGGCATCTCTCCTCTCCTCTGTCTGTCTCTTTTTTCTTTCCTGGTGACAAGGAGAGTGATTTCTCTGCAATGTGACATTTGGAATTATGCCTAGCTTTTGCTAAAGATAAGCAAGCTGCCAGTCCTAGAAGAATTGGGAGGACACAGTATTTGAGAGCCCAAAAAGTTTTGGGAAGATTATTCCTCACCCACTTGTATGGTTTTGTTAAGAGCCGACCACTCTAAATCACCTTTTCTCTATTTCCAGGGCCTCTGGACATTCCAATGAAGCAAATAAAAAATTAAAAAGAAAAAAGAAAGAAAGAAAGAAAACTGAGAAGTAAAAGAAAACAGTTGAGGTTAGTTGATAGAATGCAAGAAGTGGTTAGACTTCCCAGTAAAGAGAGTGAGAAAGAAAAACCAAAGACTTTTTAGATATAGGTTAAATATCTTAGATCATCACATAAATGTCAAAATTAATGTGATATTAATGTAAGAAACTGTAGACGATGTTAAGATTAAAATGTGAAGTTTAAATGTTTACTTCTTAAAATATGTTGGCTTCCCTTCTGTGAATTTACAAAGCATTTAATAACTCTGCCATCAATACTTTATAGCAACTTTAAACACAGTAGGTGTTAAGTTACAGTGAGAATTCTGGGGAATCAAAAGCCATAGTCCTTCAGCTTTTCATTTTCTCCCCATTCTTATCATCAGCAAGAGACTTCACACTATCTCTGAGAAATTTCGGATGCTGTCTCCCTTCCATTCTAATTACCCTCTGCAAGTATCATTTAGATATCATCACCTTCTTAAATGTCTGTAATAGGTCCTCAAATTCTTTCAGTTAAAAGTAAAATACATAATCATGGCTTTCTAGACCCATCAGCAGTTAATTCATTTATCAAACCTTTACTGCCTAGCCAATGCATGCCAGATATTTGATAGGTGTGGGCAACAGAGATGAAAGATAGGCTTACAGTGTTGAGCGACACACAGTCTGGGAGGAGAAACTGATGCATAAATGGCCTTCCACCACTCAGTGTTATAAGTGCTCTGGGACCAGCGAGACAAGAGTCCTAAAACCCAGAGTTGAAGAGTTTGGATGGCTTTCTGGGAGAAGAGATGATTAGGTAGGTTTTTAAATAAGAAGTAGACATTAGCCAAGTGAAGAAAGTCTATATACAGGGGAGAGCATATACAAAGGCATGGAGGTAAGAAAGAACACGATTCAGGAAAATGAAACAAGAACAGCATGGTGAGATGTCAGGCATGCAATGGCAGGAGACAAAACTGGACTGTTAGGTAGAGTATAGCTCATTAGGAACCCTGCAAAGAGTTTGGATTTTAACTCTAATGTAATGAGGTTACACCAAAGATTTTAAGTAAGAGGACAGAAATATGGCAATTTTTATATTTTAGAAAGATTTCTCCAGAAGTGCCATGGGGAATGGATTACTATAGGAAGATCAATCCAGAGGCTGTTAGAGAAACCTGGAAGAGAAATATGAGGACTTGGATTATGGCATTGATGATATGGAGAAGAATGCAGAAAGAAAAATATGGGAAGATGAGATTTATAAAAACTATTGTACTACCTTGTCACAAACTGGATGGGGGAGCTATCGCTGAGGGAGAGGAGAAATCAAGTAAGACGCCCAGTTAATGCTTTTGTGACTTTGAAGAATAGTCAGGCCTGGGAAGAGAGATAAGCTCAGTTGTGCACACGTTGCTTTTGATGGCCTTTGTCTTTATGAGTCTGTGTTGTGGAGCCAGTACTGGACCAGGAGGTACACATGTAAGTCATCAGCATGTCAGTTACATACAGATTTGTTAAAAACTGGGAGAGTAAATGAGGTTTTTAGGGTTTTATACCTAAAATACATGATCAATGATCTAGAAGGTGAATCCAAAGTGTGATGTCATAGAAGCCAAGGGAGAAAAGAGTTTTAAGAAAGCAGTGGCCAGCAGTGTTAAATATAGCAAAGGTATCCAGTAAGATAAAGCCCGAAAGCATCGTTGCATATGGCAACTCTGTGGCCTCCCCATAGTAGTTTCATTACAGGGTTAGGGATAGAAATCAGAGTGTAGGGAGTTGAGGAGTGAATGAAAAGCCATGCATGGAGAAAATGTGAGTACAACATTTATAGCCTCCAGGATGGACTAATTTATGCTGCAGGAACAAACAACTGTGAAATGTTAGTAGCTTACCACACAAAGGTTTATTTTTCATTGTGCTTCATGTTCAATACAGATCATTGGGGGGACTTTGCTCATTATAGTCCCACAGGGGCCTAGGCCAATGAAGACTCCAACCAGACACATGCATTTACAATTGCTGCAATGAAAAGAGAGAGAGAGAACTGTTGTGCCTCATGTTAGCAATTAAATGCTTTCAATTGAAGCCAAGACCTGCCACTTCACTTTTATTTGACTGTCCAAGGCAAGTCACATGGCCACACAAGGCAAAGAAATACAATGCTACTGTGAGTCCAGAAAGAGGAGAACAGGGATGTTAGTATACTGTCCCCATGAGTGGGTTAGGGCACTAGCTACAAAAGCTTGTAAGTTTGAGGGGAGATTTTTGTTTGGTTGGTTTTTAAGGCAAGATAGATAACAGTACTAGTAGAATGCATTTGTTATCACACTTCACAGCTTGGACTTTGTGCTATTGCTGTACAGTTCACCCAGTAAACACCTTTCATGCCTGACCTCCCTATGGGAATATTCTTCCTACTATCCTGTCTTGAGTATGTCTTGCTCTACCGCAAAACTCTGCTCAAGAATCACTTCACTCATGAAGCTGTCCCTTGATGAGTCTACTTGGCTACTTGGGTCCAACTATATTTATGTAAGTATATTTCCTTATGTTTCCATTGTTCACTTATTTGTTTGTTTTTTCCTTCCCACACATTTTAAAGTCTTTTCTACCCTTTAAAGGGCAAGGATATCCCCATTTGTTTCCTTTCTTTCCATGGGGGAACTGGCTATAAGACATGCACTCAATCCACAATGTTTGCTGAACAATTGGTTTCTCCAAGATCAGAGAGGACTCTTCAGCAAAGTTCTTTGGTTTTTACCATCCCTGAGCACACAGAGTCATTTATACAATGATTTATGAAGAAAACTGCAGATTCTGGTTTTTTCCATGGCTGAGGAGGCAGGAAATGGAGCAGCAGCAGCCTAATTCTTATGGAAACTCCACCCCATGTACTGGCACCATGGTAATTTTGCTTAGTCTGCTTTCTGGGACTAGCCCAAACCTGTCAAGTTCTCACTTTAAAAACTTGCAGATGCATCCACCACATATTTATGCACTTGCTTTCATATGCAAAGAAGTTGCTACCGACGAGACACCTCATCAAGAAGGCTTACAAGTGAATTTTTTTATGACAGATTTATTCAGATTCACCTTCGTGCTTCATCTGGCCCTCCAGGACCATGGCCATGCATGTGCAGGGCACCTCTCTGGGTCCAGAGTATAGTCTTGTCTGTAGGACATGTGTATTAATCAGCACCTGTGTTTCAAAACCATAACCTAGGCCTCATTAGCACAATCCAATCTACTTAGTTAAACAACCACAGATATGCGAATTCAGGAAGACTTTGGAAGTGAAACAGGTGCACATGCATTTCGGTAAGGATTTCCATTTTGCTCAGACCTGAAAATTTGGACTCAGCTGGTAAATTTTTGAGCCAGAAAGAGTCACAAAAACCACCCACACACAAAATAAATAGGTCAATACATAACCCAGACAGAAGAGGCTTTCTGAAGAAAAGGGAAAATTTGTACAGAAATGTGTTTAATGAGAGGATGAGTTATGCAGCAAAGACACTATGTGATTAGGGAAAATCTACGCAACAGCTATTTGGATGTGTCCTGAGGATAACATCTACTGGGATCCGGTGAAACCTCTAAATATCTTTTCCACACAGGTGAGAAAATACAATCTTTGGTCCTGCTAATTTCAATTCTTGATTCAGAGTAGCAGCAATCCTAAAGAAGCCTTCCAGCCAAATTGTAATCATAAATAATTTTCCTCTCAAGTGAGTTGACTTCAGTTGGCATTTATCAACTTGCAGGTCAGCACAAATGTTTTTATAATAAACCGTAAAAGAAGGAAATGTAGTCTGGACTGACAGTCAGAAATCCTGCTTTCTTGCTGCAACTCGACTGAATCTAACTCTGGGTTCCTGGCCAAAATCGATAATATCGGCTCCCTGACATGTTAGGTGGGGACAGGATCTTACCTGTGAAATGGTGTGAGATGTTGTGACAATGGGCAATGGTCTGGGCCACCGAGTGTCTCCCCTTCCTCCTGACCTCTACTCACTAAGTTCACATTTCTTTTTATTCTTTTTTTTTCCTCCTCTCCTCCCTATTTCTATTATTCTTTTTATCTCACTGTTTTTCCATTCTGATGTTTTAGCCCTGCCGACAGCACCGAGAGTCCCACATCTGCTGCTGGCTATGTAGAAGGGCGAGGAGGCAGCTGTCTCACATCTCCACGAAGATGCTGATGAATGGAAGGTCCACTAGGGCAGAAATAAATCATGGCTGCCTTGCACACAGTAAGCACTCAATAAATACCGGCATGTGGTGTTTAACATATTCTCAGTAGTTGAAACACATTTCTCTTAAGTTTTCTGATGAAAATATTTATGAACATTGTCAAGGTACCATATCCCACCCACATTCGCCAAACATCCTACAGCACAGGGAGCAGAAAGAAAATTGCTCGTGGAGTATCAAGTCTCTGAACATTCCCAGCCAGCCTCTCAGTCAGTGAAATCAAAAGAATAGAAATGGAAATAGAACCAGGAAATAGTTTGGATGTCCCAAACTTATTTAGAACCAGACTCCACGGGGTTTGGAGATTCATGTTGTCACTGTTGTATTTCTAACATTTTCCACAGCAGCTAAAAATCTCATGCCATGCAAGAGCGGGGGCGGGAATGACTACAATACAAAATCTGTAGGAAACTCTGAGGAATGTGAGCCTTTTATCCGACAGGCACTAGGTTACAGCTCAGCAGGCTTGTTGAAAGAGGGTAGGTCCAAAATGTCAACAGGAGGAAGCAGGCAGTGTTCAGCACCTCTGGTTTTAAACCAGGGGAGATGTCTTCTGATTTTGCTCTTGTGGAGCCTGATGTCCTGATACATTACTCCAAATTCCATCAAGTGGTGATCAGCACAGGCCAGTTAACAACTACTTACTAAGTGCTACTATGACTAATAAAGCCCTCCAAACCATTATTCAAATTCATTTGCTCCATGACATATTTTGCCTTTACAGACTAAAATGCTAAAATCACCTATAAATTCAGACTATTTTAAATTTGAGGCTGTATTTTAAAAAGCCAACACATTTTAGAATGAACCATCATTAGGACAACCAGCATTCTATAACCCTGCTGTTCTTTGAAAATAGAAACCCAAACTACTTTTATCCAGTAGGGTCTTTGCAAATATGTACTACTTCTACAATTTGAATCGAAGTAGAAGGAAATTACGTAGGAAGTACAAAGATCTATAATGTCTATGGTTCTACTAGATGAAACTGAGTCTCACTCAATTTCCAAATGGAATGACAAAATATTTTAGCTTAATAAGACTTGACTTCATGACATACTTTTTTGACTACCACATATTAACACCGGTGGTCAAAGGATATTTTTCCCAATTCCTGTGTTAACCCAGGAGTGCACAGCAGAGGCTGCCACTAGGGAAGGAAGTTAGTATTTTCCAAGGAAAGAGAGCCCAATAAAATGCTGTTGTGATTACTTCACTCAATCCCAACATGCCCACCTATTCAATGTTCGAGAAACCTTTTAAATCTAGAAATGTAATAGCCACTTCATACCTTAGCTTATTCAGGAATCCCTAAATTCCAAGAAGCAAAATTACAAAGGAAAAAATAATCATCAGTATAATAATTGTAGACCAAATTTTCTCTCCTTTTATTCACCGTAATTTGAAAAGAAAAAGAACCTTGAAAAGTCATGAAATACTCCAACTCACAGATAAAATGTCATCTAAATCATTGTATTTTCATAAATGTATAACTAAACAGTATGACTAAAAGAATAATTTTTAGAAAACAGATAAACTGATTATTCCTTTTTGGCATTCACTCTGACAAAGAAAATAGAATAGCCACATTCTATTAAAACAGAAAAGTAAGTTGTCTGATTTTCACAATATAGAAAATCTCATCTTTTTCTCTCCTAAATAAATGTCTTTGTTTATTCTTTTTTAAGATTAAAATATAATATTTTAATTTTCAAAACACTGTTATTACCATTTAGCAAATAGAATAAAATTAAATTGGTTTGAGAATTTTTAGAGAAAAATAAATTGTATCTAGCTTTTCAATGAAACAGAGAACAATTTAAAACAACTTGGATTCTATCTGCTTATTCAAGACAACCCCATTGAATTTTTAAAAATTCTGAAATATCAGGACACCAAATTATTAATGAAAGCTTATCAACTGCATGGTACATGGCAACATGCTAGTCTACCCTAGACAACACTGTGGTTTCAAAATCATACACAGCAAGGAATGAAGGAGACTGGAACTGACATTAACCACAGTGAACAATGAGGAACTTTCAACCCAAGTCAAAGCAAGGCACATGAGGGCAATGAAAACCCAGAAAGAAATTAACGGCTGTGAAAGGTTTAATATGAGCTAGGAACACTCTCAAAAAGTATCTCATTTAATCCTCACAACAAACTTTAAAATACATATTATCGCATGCAAAACAGTAGGCAACAAAATATCAAAAAAAAATAAAATAATTTGCCCAGGGTCTGCTAGCAATGGATCAGTGGGGTCTTTGTGCATGTGTATTGTGAACTGTACCACACAGCCTCACCATGGCAGGTCTCCACTGTGTTTTAAGATCACACAGTATTTTTGAGCCACTCCACCCCCCCGCAGACACTGATGGCCCTGTTAGCAGAAGTGGCATGCTGCAGAAGGACTGAGTGAGTTCACAGCCAGATCCTGAGGCTCAAATTTGCATATGTGAGTAAAAAAAGCCAGACGCAAAATTGCAGAGTTGGCAGATGTGGTGGTTACTGCCTGTATCTACTTTCCCCTGATGCCTTGCAGATGCCTGGCACCTTGGGGGGGCCCAAGCTCTGAAAAGAAGGGGCCCTCCCATACTTGCCTCCTCCTACAGCAATGTAGCTTGCCTTGAATTCTAATCACCTATGTGCCCTCCTCACGGTGGTCTCCATTAGATTGTGAAGTCCTTAAGGACACAGTGTCTCATTTCCCTATTCCCTGTTGCACTTAGCTCAAAGCAGATGCTCAGTGAGTATTTGTAGAATAAATTTATGAATGAGCAACTGGACCTCCCTCCCATCCCTTATCAAAATATTCAAGGCCTGTCTTTCCACTCTATAGTTCTCTGATCTTTGCTCCTTAAGTTGGCAAACAACTAATAATATGTGCTGTTAATGTATAAACAAATGATTGACTGCTTGACCCTCTCAGGGCCTGTATATTGCTGCATGTATTGCTGTGTATATGTGTATGTGTACATGTCACATTTGAAGACTAAGTACCCAATCTTTGCAGTATATCCACTGGCTGCTTTAAACTCAGGAATCTGAACACAGGCTATTAAAGACAGAATGGGTAACCATAACAACACCTGGGGCAGAGCCAGCACAGCAATACCTGTACCTAGAGTGCTCTGGGTAACAACAGCAGAAAACTGCAGGCAGACAAGGGAGTGAGTGCTGATATCCCATCTCATTTAATCTTCACAGCAACCTTTGAGGTAGGTACTGTTCCGATTTTATTGAAGGAAAAAAAAATAGGCCCAGAGAAGTTATTTGTTATGCCAAGACCAGACATGGAGTAAATGGTAGAGAAAGGATGCAGTCCACTCTTTCACTATGCCCGCATCCCTCAGTGCTCAAAGTTGCTACTGTCCATGCAGTGGCTGGAGGACTGAAGACTTACTCTGTTACAAGGAAGGTTTATCACGAGGATTAGAGCTGTTAACCTGCTCAGTGTGACTGGAGAGAGAAATCTTGGGACAGAGAAGAGACAAAACCCATTTGGGGAATAGTTTCCAAAGCCTTCGCTAGGATCCCACCTGTGTCCCCCAAGAGCGCCCCTTCTCTTGCCACAGAAGCCCCCGCCCATGGTGACCACAGGGCTGTTTCTGAGTCTGCAACAGCCATGTAAATAAAGGCCTGGGTGGTTTCTGCAGCAATAGCCTTAGTAAAGATCTCATGGGATGAGAAATTCATTTTATAACCTCTCAAGATATTTTGATTCTAAGAGGAACGGTATAAGCATAAAAATTCACAAGAATCTTGTGGCTAATTAAATGGATATAGTGGAAATGATATAAGACTAAATGAGGGGAGAAGGATCTAAGCCTAGTCTCTAACACTAATTATGTAATCCTGGAATTTAGTTGCTAATCAGGCTGGAATTTAGTTTTTCTCAGCCCTGAGATTGTGATGATGGCACCTAGTTTTTAGGATGGCTGTGAGAGCTAATGTATATAAAGCACACAGTAGAGGTTCAATGAATTACAGCTCTTATTATTATGTTGGAAACTCCATTATATTAAGAGAGATTGTCATTTAAAAAGAAATTTATGAATACTGACAACCAATCCCAAGATCACTGAGAGGAATGCATACTCAAAGGCCCTCAATTATTTTCTGGTAACCAAAATGAAGTACAATTCTGTAAGGAATTTCACAAAGTCTCTCATGATTATCCTGTGGTCATGATGACTACAGGGTTTTGTACAGACAGTACAATATGGTTTTTAAACACTGTATGGAAGATTATTATGTATCAATCTGGTAGTCAGTTTCCAGTGCTTTGCAATGGGCCTGCTCAATTTTTAGAAATGTATTTCTCTTATGACTACAAGTAACATATGTTCATTCTTGAGAATTTGAAAAATCTTAAAAATTATAAGGAAAAAATGAAAATCACCTCAGTGCTAACATTGGGTTATATTCTTCTAGTCTTTCACCTTTTTTTTTAATCTCAAAGTTTGTGTGTATAGATCCATATACAAATACATGCACAACCACAAATTAGTTTTGTATTATACATAAACTTTTTTGAAGTGCCATTCATGTAAAATATTTTATGACTATTAAACATTTCTCTGAAACATGGTTTCTAATGGATGTCTCATGTTGTAACTTATGAATTTATCATATTTTATATAACCAAATTTTAAACAGAATTTTAATTTTGTCTTTAATATTCTTGAGCTCATTATCCGAAGTAAGGTATCACAAGACCGGAAGAATAGGCTCCACGTGTACTTGCCATCAAATTGGCACTGACTGATCATCACTATGGTGCTCACGTGGTAGTAATATTCTCCAGGGATTAGGGGTACGGGAAGGTAAACTCACAACTAATGGATGCAGTGAGCATTGTAAAGAAAAAGGGCATGCCTCTAATCCTCGTTTGGGTGAGGCAAAGTCATAAAATGTAACCAAAATGTTTGTACCCTCATAATATCCTGAAATAAAAATAAAAAATAAATAAATAAAGTAGAAAAGGAAAAAAAATTATATCATTTTAAATGTCAATGATTAACATCAGTATACACAGACTTTTGAACATATTTCTGATTATTTTCTAAAATAATTTTGTTTTCTATGATAAATTTGTGAATTTCCTACAAAAAACAGAATGTACATGTTCATGGCTTTTGATATATATTTTAATATTATCCCTCAATGTTTCAGTTTTGCTTATGAGACTACCCATTTTACTCAAATCCACAAACTCCAGGTATTATCATAAAAGGTCTACCAGTTTGATAGGTTAAAAATGCTAACAAATTATTACTTTGATTTATGCTTCCTTTATGACTTGTGACTTTGAGTGTTTTTATATATTTATTGAACATTTGTTTTTTCCTTCTTAAAGGATTGTCTGTTCGTAAACTGTTTCCATAATTTAATTGGCCTTTATCCATAATTTCAAATGATTTGGAAGAACTCCTAAAAAATTAAAGGCATGAATCTTTTGCCAGTATATATATATATATATAGAGAGAGAGAGAGAGAGAGAGTGTGTAAATGTTTTTTCCAGTTGATCACTTGGTCATCCCTCAGTATTCACAGGGTATTGGTTCCAGGACTGCCCCCCTTCCCCAATACCATTAGGACGGAGACCTGGGAAAGGATGCAAGGAGAAGCTGGCTGCTTGTGGAAGCCTCTTGGGCCTGTTCTTCACAGATGATAGGAAAAGGGAGTGCTCAAGTTTTCTTCGAACTAGTTTCTCATGGTAGAAAAGTCAGGAAGGAATTCAGGGTAGAATGATCTAAGAAGGAAGAAGGTTCATCTGGATGAGACGACCTTAAGATGCATTTTGTGGGTCCCTTGACAGTACAATAGGTGGCAGGATGGCAGACACATGCAGACAATAAGAATACCCAGGTCATTGGTCAGGCTGCATCTAAGAACCGTATTCAGGGGTGGGTGCTACATTTTAAGTAAAGAGTGTGATAAATCAGAGAAGGGAACAAGGAACGATAAAGGGTCTGAAAAACACATTCTGTGGGGAAAGGTTGATGTTTAGCCTGCAAAAAGGTAAACTGGATCAGAGGTCTTCATGTCTATAAGCATAAGAGAGGCTTCCATGTCTCCATTGTTTCAAAGGGCAAACAAGGAGGAAAACGGTGCAAATTATGGGGTAGCCAAATTTGTCTCCAAATGAGGACCATTAAAATAATTCTAAAATGAAAGCATTGCCTTATAGAGCTCATGAGGGCCCATCACTGGATGTGTCTAAGCAGAGATTGGAAAAGATTATTTTATTATTCATTTAAAAAATCCATGTAATTTCTTCCACCATTCATTCATTCATTTTATTGACCACCTGCTTGGATCAGGCCTATGCTAGGTGCTGGGGAGACCAGGAAGATTAAACCATGGTCTGGCAAACAAACCCTTATCTTCTGGAGGAGTTTGATACCGTATGAAAAGGGTGACAGGAAGGAAGCCAACAGAAGTGGAACCCACCCAATCTGGCAGGGCTTGACTTCACAAGTCATCGTAGAAGAAGGGGCATAGGAAAGATGCTCCAGCCCTCAGAACCAGAATCAGTCCCTCTAGTCTCCCTCCCCAGTGTGGTGACCACACAGGCCACAGCCCTGCCAGAGAGGGAGCTCCCCAGGTCCAGGAGGGTTTTTTGAAAGTGGTAAGTTTTAAGGCCTGGAATCTTCACTGAGGTCTCCTCATGAACCCTAGCAGTACCAACATATAACAACCAACTCAGGCAATTAAATGCTAATAGCCTTATAAAACATTAAAAATGAAATTTATTGCTGTAAATGTCATCCCCTCTAGATGCTCACATAGTTCACACTCACCGAAGTGGCTGGCTACCATCCTAACAACAGCATCTGCATGGGTGCAAAAGGGAAAACAAAGCCCAAGTTGATTTTTTACCTTGAGGTGGCATAAGGAAGGGACTCTGATGGATGTGCCAGCATCAGCCTCATAAAAATAACTGGGCATGTAGACGTGTAAAGGAAAAATGTAAGCAGAGTGATAAAGGTTAAGTACATATAACCAGCGTCTACTTTAAGCCAGTATAATATACCACAATTGTTTTCCATTACATGATATTTTCCTGTCAAATAGTATCCTTAGGGTAAGGTGATAAGATCAACAATGTGGGTAAGTCCCAAATAGTGAGGACACTCCAACCTCTGAGTTCTCACTTTCCTCTCTCTCTCTCTCTCTCTCCTAAATAGATAGATAGATAGATAGATTAGGTAGATAGATGATAGATAGATAGATAGATAGATAAACATTGCCAAGTGAAAGTTTGTAGCCTTAAACCTTTATCCACCCTGTGATCATTTTCAAAATGAAAATTCTTTAAGAAAATAACATTATTCCATCAGACATTGATACTCTCTTGGGCCGGGTGCTAACAGGGTACCATAGCACTTCAAAGTTTGACTTGAAGGGTGTTAAGGAAATAAACTGCTAATCTATGTAAATTGATGAGCATGGTCTTGGCCACATAGTAGGTGCCCCATGAGAGACAGTTTCCTCCTTTTACAACTCTACCTCTTCTACTCTGCTTCTCCCCTAAATACGGTAAAAGAATCACATTTCTGGAGTCATGGTAATTCTCCATGGAAGTGGCCCAGGCTCAGGGGTGATGAAAAACACAGACTCTTTATGTGCCACTATTCTTTGCCATAATACATTATTGTGCCAACTGTATACTACCTCCTTCCCCTCGGCACATGATAGGTCCTCAAAAAATGCTAATACCCTCCCTTTCTCCTTCCTCCAGAAGGAAATGAGCTTGGTTTCTCCTCCACTTAACTCAACTGCATTAAATCCAACTCAACAAATATTTAGTGTCTTCTAAATATTAATATTATATGTTTTGCTGAGCTCAGCGACCTGAGGTTACAATTGTACAACTATGGAGTTGCTGGATACCTAATAATTCTGAGAGACTCAAGCCAGGTTTAGTGGAGTTGGGGTTTTTTCACTGCACTTCTCACTTTAACCTAAGGTCCAGGGAAGACACTGTGAATCAGCCTTCACTCATACACATTGTAGGGTCCTGCACATGCTCAAAAAGCTTTTTTTGTTTTATCACAATTCGAAATTTTTATGAAACACAAAATGGTTGCCTTTGGAGCTCAGATTAACCCAGTTTGCTGAGGCCATGACTAAGTTTATCTGATATCAAGGATTTGGCAATACAGACATTAAAATGCAGGCACATCTTTTCCTGTAAGCACAGGGTGTGGCTAAAGCAATAAACCTGATTTATTTCCAAATAATTTAAAAATGATTAGCGTTTTGAAAAATTATCTCACGATGAAAAAATTACCAGCTCAGGAAAAATCCTTGCCATCCAAGCACCCCTTCCACTGATTGCTTTAGACTATTCTCCCCAATATATTTTGATTTGTGCTTCACTGCACATCTCTCATTGTGCAATGGTTTAAAGTTTTAAAGCAATGATGTTGTGATTATAAGAGAGAGAAGCAAGACATATTCTATACTAGTACAAAATTTTCAAAAACACAAAAGATGTGTGTACTCTAATTCAACCTTCAGAGAAGTTAAGAGGTGGTAGGTATGCAAGCAGGTGGACTCAGTCACCAACCAACAAGATCACAAGTTTCTTTCTAAGGTTTCCAGCCTTTCATTCTTGCAGAGCATTTTTCCGGGAAGGCAATACCATACCGATACCTTATCCCCAAAGCAATCCACTCCTTCTTGTGAGGGAAAAACTATTTCAGTAATTTAAAGATTTTAACTCATAACACCTAACATTTACTGAGTCTGTGCCATGTAATTTACATAAATTATCTCACATGAGATAGATAATATTATTATGTCTACTTTACAGATGAGAACATTGAGGTTTAAGAAGTCACTGAAGCAATACTACTAGCAAAAAAATGGAGCAGGGATCTAACCCAGGCTTCACTGAACCTAAAGCCACACTCTTATTTGCTGTGGTGGCTTCCATGAGTAGAAGAAACTCTTTCATGTTAGAACAGCCTGGGCCACTATGATCCCCAGAACAACCAATCTCTCTTCTTATGCTCTAAGCTAAAGTTTTTTGATCAACTAGAATAGAACATACTCATACCCCTACGTACACACTTTTCACATAGAAAGTCTGCATGAAAATACACAGAAAATAAAGATATTTACTCACAACCACATGTTTGAAAAAAAAATTGTACACTACCGCACAGGGCTACCCTTAAATGTGAATTATAAAGCCATTACCAATTTCTTGCAATTTTTAGAATTCTAGTAAATCTTTTCTCCCTTCTCAGAAAATATCACATACTGAGGGTGGAAAACATGTTGTACAAGGTCCATTCTTTGGCTGAACATTGCTCTTTTTGTGGTACCCCTCTTTTAGAATGCAAATATTACTGGAAGTGTAACATACTAAATCATGAACAACTTTGTATAAGTAGTTTTATTATAACTGGCAGTTCCCATGAGCCAAGAAGGCATTTAGGGTTCTTGACCACACAATGGGCCTCAGCAAAAAAACAAAACAACAATTAAAAAATCTGGTAAGCAGCTAGTGTTTGTCTCAAAACAAGGGAACAGGATCACAGAATGACCAACACGCACAGGGTCATGGTACAACTTTTGTTTTAGGGGAGAGCTAGATGTCTCTGTTTTCTTACATAGTAGTAACTTTCTTAATATAATTTTGATATCTAAGCTATTTCCAAATGTTATTTGTGGCCTCTGGGCATTTATAAAAACAACATTCTCAGATTCTATACCTAATGATGACTTTGCTTGTAATAAAACATCCAGGATGTTTCTAAACCTTTGTAATGAATAAAAAGATAGACCTGGACTGCTGCTTCTGGGGAAATGGAGTAGGTATGATTTTCCCTGTTCCTCTGACTAAGTACAACCCAAACCATGGATGTTATATAGAAAACAAATATAAGAAGACTCTGAAAGGTGGAGAGAAGAAGGCAGACTGGCTGTGGGAATCAGGACCCAAGGAATAGCACAGTGGTGAGATCCCTAGATTTTCTTTTTGCTCATATATCCCAGATTGGAAGGTGAAATGTCAACAACCTAAAAATGCCAATGGGTGCTTAAAAAAAAAAAGAACTCAAATGTTTACTCTCTCTAGCCAGGGGATTAAGAAAGGCAGCCTAGAAAGAAATAAAACTTTTATACAATGTCTTTTCTACTCCAGCCAAATATCAGAGAAAAAATTGTGACATCACCCTACCCATGCCAGCAAAGCCAAGTGGGAACCTAGACTTGACATTCCTAAGGCTACAACAAGGCATCCCAATACCTCCACCAAGGTGGTATCAGAAAGGGCTAAATAGGGAGCTGAGGCTTTCACCCACTGGCAGGTAATGAGCCCCCAAGCGGACACAGCATCCATGGAGACCATGTGGGATGCCTGACTGCCACCCACAACAAGCAGTAATGAGGAGGTCCTCTCCCTGTTGGGGTGGTGTTAGAGGAGACATAGTGGAAAGTCAGGTCTTTCACCAGTGCTAGCAAGGCCACCAACACTGCTGTGTCAGTGGAGACCTCACTGGGAGTGATAACCCCCATCTCCATCCAGCAGTAATAAGGAACCCCAGTGTCAAGAGAGGATGAAAGGGGACCCTGAACTTCTACCTCCATTTGACAGTAATGAAGTGGGATTTTTGTGCTGGAGCAGTGTCAGAAAAAAACAACTAAAACAGAATGTTTATATGAGATCCAGAGTCTTATAACTTAATTCTGAAAATGTCCAGCTGTCGATCAAAAATCACTCATCATATCAATAACCAAGAAGATCTCAAATTAAATAAATAAAAAAAGGACAATCAATAGATCCCACTATCAATAAGACAGATATGTTAGAATTTTCTGACGAAGATTTTAAAGTAGCTATTGTAAAAATACTCCAATAATCAATTCCAAACATGTTTCAAGCACATGAAAATGAGAAAGCCTCATCAAAGAAATAGAAGAGATGAAGAAGTTAGAAGGAAAATGTGTAACTGAAATAAAAGGCTTAGTATATAAACTTAAAAAGCAAAATGGAGAAGACAGAGAAAAGAACCAGTGAACAGGAAGGTTTAATGACAGAAAAATTACCCAATATGAAATATCAAGAAAAAATACACTGAGAAAAAAATGAACAAAGCCCAAGGGGCCTGTAGGATTATTACAAAACATCCAAGATTTCTGTCATTGGAATTACGGAAGGAGAGGAGGAAGAGGGTGGTGCTGAAAAAGTCCTTGAAGTCATAATGACTGAAAAGGTCTCAAATTTGACAAGAGACATAAACTTCCAGATTTAAGAAGCTTAGCAAACCATAAACAGAATAAAGCCAAAGAAATCCACTCCAAAACACACAATTAAACTTCTGAAAACATAAGATCAAGAAAAAAATCTTGAAAGCAGCCAAAGAAAAACAATACCTTACCTACAGGGAAAACAATTCAAGTAGCAGTGGATTTTTTTCCTCAGAACCCAAAGAGGTCAGAAAGAAGTGGCACAACATATAAAAAGTACTGAAAGAAAATAAGTATCAGTCTGGAACCCTATAACCAGCAAAAATATCCTCCAGGAATGAAGGGGAAATCAAGATGCTTTCAGATGAAGGAAAACTGAGAGTTTGTTACCAGCAAACCTACTCTAAAATATAGTTAAATAGTTGCCTAAACAGAAAAGAAACAAAGAAAGAATTGTGGAACATCAGGAATGAAAAAAAGAACATCATAAGCAAATATATGGGGAAAAATAGGCTTTCTTTCTCCTGTTGAGTTTTCTAAATTAGTTTGATGGTCAAATCAAAAGTTCTAACACTGTTGTATTTCTAAATGAGTATAGAGGAAATATTTAAGACAATTATATTATAAAGGAGGGAGGATAAAGGGATATAAAGGAAGGTAAGGTTTCTATACTTCACACAAACTGGTAAAACAATAATATATATGTAGACTGTAATAAGTTATGAACTTTTAATAGAATAACTAGAGTTATAAGAAGAAATTTTTTTAGTTATACAAAGGGATACATTCAAAAACTATAAATGAATAAAAATGAAATTCTAAAAAGTTCAAGAAATCCACAGGAAAGTAGGAAAAAGAAAATAGATAACTGAAAAGCAGATAGAATGAACAGAAAACAATAATAAAATGGCATACTTAGCTTCTAACATATCAATAATTATATTAAATATAAATGTATCAGTTAAATAAACAAAAGAAACTTAATTCATAATTTAAAAATTTCTTCCCTCCAAAAATGTCCAGTAAAAATATTTTTACTGAAGAATTCTACCAAACATACATACTAGAATTAAAACCAATTCTACACAATCTCATCCAGAAAATAGAAGATAAGGCAATACCTTCCAAATTATTTTATAAGGTTAGTGTTACCCTGGTACCAAAAACAAAAGACAATACAATAAAAGGTAATACAATAAAAAGAGAAAACTACAGAAAACTACAGACATATATTTGCCCATGAATATAAGTGCAAAAATACTTAACAAATATAATTCAACAACATATAAAAATAATTATATACTGTGACCAAGTGGAGTTTATTCTAGGGATGCAAATCTTGTTGAATATTCAAAAATCAATCACTGCAATCTATCATATTAACAAGCTAAGAAGAAAAAATCATATAATCATACCAATTGATGTAGAAAAAGCATTTGACAAAATTCAACACCCATCCATGATTTAAAAATAAAAAAATTTCAGAAAAATTGGAATTAGAGGGGAGCTTCCTCAGCTTGATCAAGAGCATTCACTCCTGTGGAAAGCAATTTAGAGATAGCTCAAAGAGCTAAAAATAGAAATACCATTTGATCCAGTGATCTCACTACTAGGCATCTATCCAAAAGATAAAAAGACATTCTATAATAAAAACATCTGCACTAGAATGTTTATGGCAGCACAGTTCACAATTGAAAAGATGTGGAAACAACCCAAGTGCTCATCAGTTAATGAGTGTATTAATAAAATGTGGTATATTTATACCATGGAATACTACTCAACTACAAAAAACAATGGTGAACTAGTACCTCTTATATTATCCTGAATGGAGCTTGAGCCCATCCTTCGCAGTGAGGTATCACAAGAATGGAAAAACAAACACCACATGTACTTGCCATCAGACTGGTACTAACTGAGCTAAGATGCTCACATGGTAGTAATATTCATCGGGTGCCAGTCAGGTGGGAGGGGGTGGTAGGGGTGGTTAATGCACAACTAATGGATGTGGAGCACACTGTATGGCGGAAGGGCACATTTGTAGCCCTGGCTTGGGTGAGGCTAAGGCATTATATATAACCAAAATGTTTGTACCACCATAATATTCTAAAATTTTTTTAAAAAGAGCATTTACAAAAAGCCTATAACTAGTATTATATACATCATAGTGAAAGACTGACTACTTTCTCACTAATTTCAGGAATGAAAAAAAAAAATGTCCAATCTCACCACTCTTAAACAACATAATGCTGGAAGTTTTAGTCAACATAAGATAATTTAAAGATATAAAATTCATGCATGTCAGGAAGGAAGACATAAAACTGTCCCTATTTGCAGACTACATGATTATCTACATAGAAAATCTTAAGGAATCCTCAAAAAAGAATACAACAAATAATAAGGGAGTCCAGTAAAGTCACAGGATACAAGATAAATATACAAAAAATCAATTGTATTTCTATATACTGTCAAAGAACACAAAGATACCTAAATTAAAAACACAATACCATTTACAATTGCCCCACAAAAATGAAATACTCAGATACAAATCTAACAATACATATACAGGATTTATATGCTGAAAATTGCACAATAATGATGAAAGAAATCAAAGAAGATTTAAATAAATGAAGAGACATACTATGTTCATAGATTAGAAAACTGAACACAGTCAAAATGTCAATTCTTTCCAAAACTGATATATAAGTTTAATATCATTCCTTTTAAAACTCTAGTAACATTTCTTATAGATATGGATAAAAGAATTCTAAAACTTATGTGGAAAGGCAAAGGAACTAGGTTAGCTAAAATAATTTTGAAAAATAAGAATAAAGTGGGAGGAACCAGTCTACCTGATTTCAAGATTACTACATAGCCAAGAAATCAAACCTGTGGTGTTTGTGTAGGGACGGACACACAGAGCATTAGAACAGAACCTAGAAATAGACCCATGTAAGTCCAACTGATTTTTGACAAAGGTACAAAAACAATTCAATAGAGAAAAGATAGCCTGTCTAGCAAATGATATCAGGGAACTGGGCACCCATAGACAACAAAAGAAAAGAGAACAAGAAGGTGGAGGAGGAAGAGGAGGAGAATAGGAGGAGAAAGGGTAAAAGGAAAGGAGAAAGAGGGCGAAGAGTAGAACACCGTAGACCTAGTATCTAGATTATGTACTATTATCAGGACTCAGCAACAACAACAAAATCTTATTAGAAAATGATCAAAGACATGAACAGACATTTTACTGGGGAGGATATACAGATGTCAAATAAATACCTGAAAAAAATGTTCAACAGCAATTAGAGAAATATAACTCAAAACTACTACAAATTAAAACTAACTAATGAGATATCACTGCACACCTATCAGAATGGCTTAAATTAAAAAATAGTGACAACACCAAATGCAGGCAAGTATACCAAAAAACTGGATAATTTATATCTTGCTGTTGGGAATATAAAATGCTACAGCCACTCTGCAAAACAATTTGGCATTTTCTTTAAATATGCAATTATCATGTGGCTTAGCAATTGTACTCCTGGGCACATTTTCTCCCCAGAGAAATAGAATGAGTTATGTTCGCACAAAACCCTGTATGCAAATTTTTACAGCAGCTTTATTTGTAATAGTCCAAAACTGGAAACAACTTCAATGCTTTTCAACAGGTAAATGATTAAACAAACTGTGATGTGTTCATACCATGGAATACTACACAGCAATAAAAACAAACTATTAATATTGCTATATAGAACAATCTGGATGAATCTCCAGAGAATTGGGCTGAGTGAAAAAATTCAGTCAGAAAAATTTACATACTGCAAGATTTCACTTACATAACATTCTTGAAATGACAAAATTATAGAAAGGGAGAACAGATTAGTGGTTGCCAGGGGTTAAGGAGTGGAGGGGAGCAGGTAAGAAATGGGTGTGGCTATAAAAGGCAACATGGTACCCTTGAAGTGATGGAAATGTTCGACATCTTGACTGCATCAACGTCAGTCTCTGGGTTGTGATATTGTGCTCTAATTCTGCAAGATGTTACCATTGCGAGGCACTGGGAAATGGACATATGGGATATCTCTATTATTTCTTACCATTACATATGACTCTACAATTTCTTCTGAACAAAAAGTTCAATTAAAAAATAATACTCAAAAGTTGCTGAAATAAAATAAATGCAGGTTATTAAAAAATATACATTTTGAGTTGTACCTATATGCGATTTGATATCTTCTAACAGATATTTGGAAACTGAGCAATTTGATAGTGCAGATTAAATATATTAAATTAAAAAAGAAAAAGACTCGCAACAGGGACGGCAAATATATTACACTCCGATACATTCTCGAAGGAAAAGGGTACTCCAGTGGAAGAGTAATGTCTCCATGCGCCCTGGGGTGGGGGGAAGCTGTGGCCTGTGTGTCCCATATTTGCCACTCCTGACTTGGAGTTTTAACCTAAAGGTTTGTCAGTAGGATCTCTGACAGCTTGGGTGTTCCGGAGACTAGAACTTTCTAAAATAGCACCCATTTAATTTCACTCAAGGCCTAGAGTTTAAAAGCTGCTAAATCCCTTGGGCTATCACCCTGGCTGTGCCATGTCGAATGGCCGGGCTACAGAGTTGACTGTTTAGCTGATGTTCCACGATTACCATTTGCTGGCCCACAAACACATTATGCAGTTCATTGCTTAGGAAAATTTTCTCTTTGTTTGAGTTACAGGGATTAAAAGCATTACAGCTTAATCCCTTCGATGCATCTAGGCCATTTTGAAATTGAATGTTTTTCTATTAACTCTCCTACTGGGAACCAATTCACTGACACTAGCAACGGAGCCAGGCAATCCTGATTAATTACAGAATTTCTGCCCTTCTGCCTCTGTGAGTCTCACTAAAATATCTAATAACAAAAGCACTTAAATAAATCTGTGGGGTTAATCAATGTTTCATGTAGTTGGGAATAAGAAACTTTAAAGCCTTTCAAAAAAAAAATAGTGAGGGAGAGAGATGAAAACTAGTAGATTAAAGAAACCAGTGTTTAAGGATTCATATGCATTAAAGGCTCAAACAACGTCAATGCTCAAACTAACCAAAAAAATAATTCGCGTTAGAAAATCAGCACACACTTGGTTTATTACAATTCTTGAAATGGAGAACATGAGTTTATAAATTAAATTATACATTCAATTCAGAGGCTGTAATGCTGCTGTCAGATTTATAGCCTCCAATTTACAGTGATCAAGGCATAATAGACTATTAGGGAGGGAGGCTGTCTTCTCATCAGATCTGCATTCAGTAGATGAGTTAGACTGAACTTTCTCCATATGGTAACCACAGAGACGAATGAGAGCTTCTACTTTTGTTAGTGGTGCCCATGGAGAGAACTATGTCAGAAAGACCAGTCTGACGTAGGAAAATAAATATTATACTTCACTTTGTGTGTTACGGAAAATAGAAGATAGTGCAAGGGAAGATTTAAGTATCTCAAATGTACACTAGCACATGTTGGGAAATAATTCTGCCCACTGAATAATAAAAGAAAAAAGTTGTGACTTCACAAGAATTAGCACCACAGCCAGATCACAGGATGGAATGTGTTTTATGCTTAAAAACCAAAACTTGTACAAACTCAAAATTCACAACCTACTTCAATACGTAATTTCTCATGGGCAACCTTGTTATGATTTGGCATAAAATTTATTTTATACATCACCAAGGATCAGTTCTACTCATGATTAGTTTTTATTGTATTAACTTATTTTTTTATATTTTAAGAGGAGATTTATCTCCTGAGCCTATGTCATAGAGTTATTCTAAAGAAGAACAGCAATGCTAGGGAATCATTCATAGTTTTTTAAGGACAAAGCACTATGCTAAATAAAGTGAAATTATTATATGGTGCCTATGCACACAGGGCCCTTAGAAATGGGTTTAGCCAGACAAGAATTAGTTCCACTTTCATGTGTGCAGTGAGATATGCCTCTATGAAATTTGAAAACTAAAATTCATTTAAAAGATGTGCCTTGTCAACCTAATAAGAAAATCATCTGTACTTTTCCCTACATATTTTCCTGAGTGTTACACTCTTTTCTCAAAATCATCTGAGCATTGAAGTGTTGTTAACATTCATTTCTTTTACTTAGCAAAATCCATTGATTCATTTGGGATATCATGGACCATTCGTAGTTTTTTCCATTTTTATTTTCCACTTAATATTTTCTTCCCCTTTTCCTTCTTTATTTGCTGTTTACTTTTTGTAATTTGAATTTAATCATCAGTACCAGTATGATTAGGCCCCTATGTTTGCATAAAGCATCATACTAGAGGCTAGAAGAGATACACAGTTGAGAGTCCTGATTTCAGAAAAAGAAAAAGACTCCCAGAAAGGAGCGTGACCAGGGGCCTTGCTGCTCAAAAGGGTGCTTCTCAGCCCTGAATTCTCCTCTGAGAGCTTGTTAGATATGCAGGGTCTCAGACCCTGCCCCAGTCCTGTTGAATCAGAAGTTGCATTTTATTAATAACAAAATCCCCAGATGATTCATCTGCCCAGTACAGTATGAGGATCAGGCAATGGGCTGGGTGTGGAAGGTGAACTGAATGTGGAAATAAGCAGCCTCAGAGTTCCAAACAGTAGCACTGGCAGGACAGTTTCGGAGGACCTGTTTCACAGTCTTTCCACAGTGTTATTTGATTTTGAATCTTCCTGGTCTGAGGATAGTTAAGTATGGTAAATAGATGGGAATCCATATCTAAAATAAATAATTTAACAGCTTGAAGAAATCTCTTGAATTAAAGGATCCCCATTTCTGTTTGTATTTTTATGTGTCAGATTTTTTAATGTACTACAGAATTCTCCTGATATCACTAGCTTGTAAGTAAAACTAAGGTCAGACTTGCTTTCATATTCAAATTACATAGATTTCTAGTTCCCATAGATTAGAGTAGCAATAAATGCAGTTATCCATGAACTCTACCTCTAATACCTTACTTAAATTTTTTTTTATTTGGTAAAATTTAGATAACATCAAGTTTACCATTTTAACCATTCTTAATGTATAGTTCAATGGCATTAAGTACATTCACATTATTTCCAGCCATCACCATGTCCAGGAAATTTTCATCACCCATGAAACAATAATCCCCTATTCCCTTCTGCCTCAGCCACAGATAACCAGTGCTCTACATTCTGTCTCTATGAATTTGATTACTCTAGATACCTCATATAAGTGGAATAAGGCAGTATTTGTCCTTTTGTGACTGGCCCACTTAGCATAATGTTTTCCAGGTTCATTCATACTGTAGCATGTATCAAACTTTCATTCTTTTTAAGACTGAATAATATTCTATTGTGTGTATACCACATTTTATTTATCCATTCATCTGTTGATGGCCATTTGGGTTGTTTACACCTTTTGGCTGTTGTGAATAGCTGTACGACCTTACTTTTTTGTATTGCTGAGTGTAAAGCTACTGAAAGCTACCTTTGCCTTGTGAAGTTGTGCAATCTGGGCACCTTTCAAAGAAACTGTCACCATGTGCATGAGGGAGCGGTTGGGGGAAATATGCCCCATGTCACTCTATTGTTGCCAAAGTGCAGCCTCCCTGCCAAACCCAAGATACTCCACTACAAGTTCTCTTCACCATTGTGTTGCTACCTTACCAAGGCAAAGAATTCCTCAGTGGGAAGGAGCAGCTCTCCCCCAGCATTAAGCTTACCCTCAAAGTTGGCCCCACTGCCAAGTGTCCAGCGCTGTGTGTCAGCATTTCCTGTCACTCAGAGGCAGCCACTTCCCCCAATGTATGGGATGGCTCCCCATGGGGACGGTCAAAGGAGATCCCATATGGACCAGGACATTCCAGAACCAGTCTCCCCTCCCGCAACCCACATCCTGGGTGCAATCAACAAAGCCAGAACAAATCCACTTCCCTCCAGCTTCCCTGGGCTATCTCTTGGTGACTTTAGTTTCAGAGGAGCTCATTAGTCTTTCTTGCCATCTCACTTCCATAAGGGTTACCGCCAGTCCTGTAAATGTGCTTTTATTTATTTATTTATTTATTTTTTATTTCAGCATATTATGGGGGTACAAATATTACGGTTACGTATATTGCCCATGCCCCTCTACCCCCTCGAGGCAGAGCCTCAAGCAAGACCATCCCCTAAACATTGCACATCTCACTCATTAGTTTGTATATACCCATCCCCTCCTCCCCACTCCCACCCGCCCAACACCCGACAA
>VBSM01000361.1:39011379-39039634 GCA_008086735.1 Cheirogaleus medius
GGTCTGGGAGTGAGTCTGGGCGGAGCTGGGTTGGGTAAGCCTGCCCTCAAGCACTGCAATTGCTGTTAGGAGGGGTCAAAGTCCTGTTCTCTGCTTCCCAGAAAAGCTATCAGGGAGGGGCTGGGATGGCCCCACTCAGTCAGAAAGTCTGTGTGTGGGGGTGGGGCTGTCAGAGACCTGCAGTCTTGAGCAGGCCTTATTCCTTTCCAGCCTCCCCAACTCCGCGGCTTCTCCTGGGCCTCTGCCAGCAGGCCAGATGTCACACCACTGGTCTCCCCTGGCTGTGATGCAGGCTGGGGGGTTCCCTGCACTGGGTCGCTGCCTGGGCTGGGCACACGGCCCCCCTTTGGGAGCAGGGTTGCCCTCAAGCATGCTGATCTGCCTCTGAAGGCACACACACCTTAGTAGGCTCCTTCCCAATATTCCTTCTGTGCCCCGGGCAATGCGATTTGGTCAGCAGGTCTGACCTCTGGGCCCCAGAGTTCAATCCCTGACCCCACCAGGGACAGGAGTGCCAGACCTAATTCCTCCATGGGGAGCCCAAGCTGGGTCGATGTCTCAGCCTCAGGGTCTGCCCCATTCTCCTGCAATGACCAGGCCAGCAGCACCTGGGAGGGCTGGCGGGTAGGGAGCTCCCCGTCTGAGTACCCCTCAGTCAGCTGTAGGGCCCCAAAAGGGAAGGTCCCGTTCCCTGGAGATGCCTCCGGCTGGTGGCTATATTGTTTCTCTGGGCAGCCACGGTATGGGCGGGGGAGGGGAGAGTGCAGCAATATGGCGCCTGCTGCGCAGTCAGGACTGTGCACACGGAGGGGCCCTGAGGGGGTTAGGAGCCTGGTGCCGCGTCCGCTACAGGCTCACCACTTGCTGGCAGCGGCCGTCTCTGGACTGGTGTCCGTAGGTCCCTCCAACCGCTGGGGAGCCCACCAGCAGTCTGGGATGCAAGGGAGGGGAAGTTAACCTGTAAATGTGCTTTTAAAACTTTGAATCACAAAATGGAAGAACTAGGACTTGAAGTGTTTCCCTGTGTGACGAG
This sequence comes from Cheirogaleus medius, assembly GCA_008086735.1. Classification (NCBI taxonomy): domain Eukaryota; kingdom Metazoa; phylum Chordata; class Mammalia; order Primates; family Cheirogaleidae; genus Cheirogaleus; species Cheirogaleus medius. Next base: position 39,012,413 of record VBSM01000361.1, read on the forward strand.
TACTTTTCTAGAATGTGTATCTTGTAACCTCCAACCTCTACAGGTCACTGTTTCATGGAGTGGCCTTCAGACTCTGTCTACAGAGCTGGAGCTGGGCCTGGCTCCATCAAGAATTTCTATTATATTCTCTCCCAGAACTGGAGTGAGTACTTACTTCACATCCATATTGAACTAAAAGATGCCATTTAAGTGGTTATCCCCAGACCAAGGGAACCCACCCAAAGGAGAACGGGCAGCTCCTCTTTGAGGCACCAGAAAGCAGAGCCTATTTTAAATGATTTTCTAGCCTGTAAGAGAATTTCAATCTGATTTCATCTGGGAAATCTGTTATTTATATGTGCACCTATGTGTGGAGGATTCTAATGGAATCGAAGAGCAGCCCTCTGAAGGAAGAACTCAGCCTGGGGAAAAGGGGAATCAGGCAAATGAGTTTGACCCATTAGCTAAACCTCAGGTGTCAGAGGACATGGCAATTCTGAATGTTGTATGGCATCTGTCTCTCAGGTCTGACATCACACGCAAACAGCTAAGTGCTAGGTAGTGAGCAGAGGCATTTTGAGGAAAACTGGAAGGGCTCTCTTCACTAAGAACTCTGTAAGGCGGTGAAGTTTAGGCAATGCTCTGGTGATGTATATGTGCCAGTATGTGACACAAAAGTGGCTGCGGAGGATGGTGATTACTCCAGTTCTGCAAGGAATACAGTAAAGTTTTATTTCCTGGAGGACTGAGCACCTGATGAGCAAGCACACAGGCTGGAGTGTCCCAAGGAAGTGTGCCAGCATAGGTAGTGTGCAAGCAGCATCAGTGTAACTAGGAGTGGTTTCAACATCTGCACAGGTATTGATATCGATATACACTAGAGATGCTGACGCCAGCTGATGAAGGCATTGCATTGCAAATGGCAGCTCATGGGGAGGCCAGGGGGAGGCAATTTCTGCAGCTTTGCTGGCCATGGCCTTTGCTTAAGGAGACGGGAGTGTGAGGGTAGAACATAGCGCATGCTGTGGTGCCTCTTATAGGATCTATGCCTGAATACATGTGAGACACTTCTGGACACTCCCAGGAAAACCTGTAGGGAGCCCCTCAATGGGAGTGAGAGGAAAATCTGGCTTACACTGTCCAAGGGCTCCCATTACTTTTACCATGGATTCCCATGGACTCAGGACACACACAGCCCCTTAAAATAAGGTACATATATGCAAATTCAAAAAACATTTTTTAAGATGATCTGATGATCAGGTTTTCACTTCTTACCTCATCACCTAGATTTTTTTTTTCACTATGCTGTTTGTTATGCTTTACTACTCCTTATAATGTACAGCAGGGGTCATAACTTAAAGACAATGGGTGGGCAGGTAGGTAGGTAAGTGTATGTGAATGTGTGACATGATGGTTATAAGACAATAGGGAGTGGCTGGAGAGAGCACAGGCCCTGACTGAAGGCATGCTACTTCACTGAAAACAACACAAAAACCAGACCCCCTGCTTGGCCACACAAAGCCTGTCTGTGGGCCATGTTAAGCCAAGAGGCCACATGGATCATTACTTTATCCTCATTGTTCTAATCCTCATCACATAGACAATAGACAATTGATCTCTCCCTCAACATAGCTGCAATCAACTCTCTTTCATGGTTTGGGTGGATGAAAACCAACAGAAGCACGCCATAGTATCACTCCAGTTATGCTGGGAGCTGGTCAAAAGCAGGGAGCCTACTACTTTGTCTTCATATTCTGGGAACTTATCCGGGGTGCCAATAATTGGCATTATGGTCTCATGAGGAAACCACATCAGATAAATGGGAATGATAACCCCTTCCAACCACCGAGAGTTCATGTCTTGACAGGCACTATACCAAGGGTTTTCCTCATGCCATTTTATTTAATCTTCCCAACTAACCTATTGTGTAAGAGCTATCTTTATCCCAATTTTATGGATGAGAGAACTGAGGCCAGAGTCACACAGGTGATGAAGCAGATATTCCATAACTCCAAAGTCATGACTGTAACCAAAATGTATATACTTGTGATAAAGCAAGTCCATGGTTCAAGGATTGTGCAATAGGGTAAAGGGAAAGATATGGAAGATGGGTAATATTTAACAGGGAATTATTGTTTGCAAAGATAGACCTTAGGAGCATTAGTGGGAGGGCAAGAGCCGTGGATCAGGGAGAGCTTGGGCAGAGGCTTCTGCAGAGGATCAGTGGAGACGGAGGTCCCCGTGGTGGGGCTGGAGCGTGATCTGACCAGGGTGGTGGGTGGAGGCAGCCTTGGGGCTGAGCTGCTCTGCTCCCCTCTCCCCGTCCTGCTGCACCCCTCACCTGTCCACTGACACAAGTTCCAAGTAAGAGCTGAACTGAAACTTAGAAAAAAACCGTATGTCATATATTTGAAGCAAATGTGATTTTCCTGTCCACCTCCCACCCCACCCTTGGGCGTCTGGCCTCTATTAAGTTAGAAACAGAAAAATATAAACTTCGGTCATGTGGAGAAAAGGACAAAGACGTTCCCCTTCATACCACATCAGAGTTCTGCTCTAAGGAGTGGGTTTGATGTGTTATAGATGTTTCTCTTTGAGGGAAGGGCCTAAAGAGATCAGAGCCGATGAACCCCAGGCCCACCGGGCCTGCCCCATGTCATCTCTGGATTTCATTAGGGATGATTTGTAGCACCAACATTTCTGACAATGAACAGAATCTTCCCGTACTTCCTAATGTCAGCCTGTGATGGTGAATTTTATGTGTCAACTAGGCTAGGCCACTGTGCCCAGATATTTGGTCACACATTATTCTAGATGTTTCTGTGAAGGCATAAATATTTTTAGAGGAGGGAAACATATAAATCAGTATACTTTGAGTAAAGCACATTACCCTCCATGATGGGGGTGAGTCTTATCCAGTCAGCTGAGGGCCTAAGAGAAACATCCTGACCTCTTCAGAGGAAGAGGGAATTCTGCCAGCAGACTACCTTTGGACTCAAATGGCAGCTCTTCCCTGACTTTCCAGCCTGCAGACCTACCCTGCAGATTTTGGACTTGCTTCCATAATGGTATGGGCTAGTTCCTTAAAATAAATCATTCTCTATACACACATACATCCTGTTAGTTCTATTTCGCTGGAGAACCTTGTAGAAACACACCCTATTTTATCAATTCTAGGATGTACATTTTTTCACATTTCTCTAAAATCATAAAGTATTTTAAACTGACATTGTTTCCAATGAAATATGCTTGTTCCTAGTATTTAACAGCATATTCAACATTCTGCCAACTAGATTTTACTTTGGAACCTGCAGGCCCACAGTTTGTCATATTGAGCTGAGTGATTGCAGTATAACCACCATCCATGATTGGTGGTGGTAGCCATGCAGTGACTTTTCTCCAAGGATCTTGGAGCTCTGCGCAATTTTAAATAATTATTTTCCATAACCCTGTCATTTAACTGCCATCTGTAAGCTCTGAAAAATATATTTTTTTCCCAGGGGATGAAAAATATGAACCTTATGAGGAAGACAGAGTCATAAAGGAATGTTTTGAAAGGAAATAATAGGAAAGAGAATGGAATATATTTTTTCTCAAGTAACCTCATTGTACTACTTAAGCTCCACTTTCCTTCCACTACAGGCTTCTAGCATTTCAGCCAATAGTTGTACCTTCTTTATTCTGTTGCAAGTGGCAGTTTGTTTTTCTACCTGGTACATTTTTCAAAAGAATTGGATAATTGGCAAATACTGCAAAAGTTTTTTTGACATATCACTGTCTTACCCAAAACTAAGATTTGAAGGTAAGAGTAGGTCTTAGGTGTGCATGTATCTTTAGCACTTGGCATGTGCACAAGGTATGCATGAACAGTTGTCAACACATGCGTGCTGTTGAATGTGTAGACTACAATGTGAAGTGTTGACAAATGTCCAGGCATCCAAGGGAGCCCTCCCAAATCTACATTCTCAAGGTCATCAAATTAATGAGAGTATTTGTCTCTCTTTATACATTTTTTAATACGTATTATGCTCTCCCTCATATTCCAAGGGGGCGGTGTGTGAGAGAGAGAGGGTCGGCGGGGAGGAGAAGTTGAGTGAATGAGAGAGACAGATTGTCTCTTCTGGGTTATGAATATCTTGAAGATGTCTTAGTCAAAATAGCTACCAGTTTGAATACCGGTTCTTTCACATAGAGACTCTATAACTTTGGAATAATAACTTTTCTGATCTTCAGTTTTTTGTGCTTGGAAAGTGAACATAATACCTACATTGAAGAGTTTTGTAAGGCTTAAAAATACTTTTTGAAAGAAACAGGCACTCAATATTGCCATAGAAATGGTAGCTGTCATCATTCTGTCTCCCTTTCCTGCTGTAGCTCTAGGCACAGTGCCTTGGACTTGGAAGGTACTCAGTCATGTTTGTTGAATGAATCACAAAGAAGTGTCTTGACAAAACACACACACTATTTTTGGCTTTCTATACAACATGCAATAAATTTTATGGCCTGACTCTTATGAGTACAAAGTAAAGAATCATTTATGATGTGATCCCCTTTCATCCCAAATGTTCAATATTTTCAACCAAGGAGCCATCATCTCCATCGTATTACTCATGCTCTAACCTTTCTCTCCTTTAAAAGTATCATCTTTATTTAAATGAAAGCAACAACCAAAAAAACAAGCAGACAAACAAATCTGAAGATACTTTAGTTAAACCATGGTTTTACTAGTTTGAATTTTCACACAGGAAAACAAGTTGCTTATTTCTAGTTTTTAACAAATAAAATTACAACACAGACTTTTAAAAAAATTAAATACATATATTTCACCCCAGAGGAAAGAACTGGGAAATAGTTTATTGATCCAGGAGCTGAAGGATTAAGTACTGAGCTACACATGTATCTGAAGACCTAGTAAAGAAAAAAAGAATGAAAGAAAAAGAATTGGAAGAAATTGAGAGATTATCTGAATCTTTCAAAGGATAAAATGATTACTGGGCATTTGGCTAAGTAGATAAAATGAAGTGGAGAGAGGAGGAATTATATAGATCATATAACTGGTATAATAAACAGGTTTATTAAACTCTGTCTTTGCCTTATGAATAATTAGCATGACTATTATAGTTTTATTATAGCTAAAATTCAGAGTAGAGAGGCACTGTCTCGGTGATGCAAACAGGACTATTTTTGGTGGGGAAGAAATGCAACTCAATATTCTCTTGAGACATAATACAACACAGACATCTTAATGTTAAAATTATTTCCCCTCTCATTTCTTTCTTTCCTTCCTTTTTCTCCTGTCTTCTCCCCTACCCACCATCTGTTTGTTTGGAAGATCAATGAATGAATCATCCAACCAGGCGAACAAACTCTGGATGACACATTACTTTAAGCCACATCTGAAATGAATTGAAAGTTTAAAAGACCACATAATAACATCAGTCGGTATGCATGCTTTTCTTGCCGAAAGATGATCAGATGCCAGAAGGTCCCTCTGTAACACGCTGTCCCAGGAACTATCAATTCCAACATCTACACGTAAGTTCCCCACATGAAATGTTGGTGGCCATTTTGTGCTTACTGATTATACCTCCATAATTCTTCAGATAAATGAAGATTCACCAGATTTTGGTAGCATTTAGTCAGAGAATCACACTAACAGCTAGAAATAAGTGTCAAAGCCACATTTCAAGTGGCAATGGAAAGGGCAAAGCCTAGACAGACTGGAAGCTGAGAGCAGACAGATGGAAGGAAGGTAGGAAGGTGAGAAGGAAGGAATAAAGTGTAGACTGGTGGATGGATTTAGGGCCAGATTAGTTTAAAAGCCTAAGTCAAATTTCAATTCTAAGATGTGAAAATTAGTAGAAGCTGAAATCCAAGCAGGCACTATATTTATTCAATGGAACCATTTAACTAATATAATACTCTCTGTCAGGAGATCTTCTATAATAGATATCGAGGATATGTCACTGAACAAAATAGAAATCTGTATACTCCTAGAAATTATATTCCAGTGGTGGGAAGATAATAGCAAACAATTAATGTGTTCAATCAATAAATTATAAAGTAAATTGAAGGAGTAAGAGAAGTGCTATAGAAAAATGAAAAATCAGAGTAAGGAGGATTGTAAATGCCAGAGTGGAATTTTCAGTTTAAAATGATGTAGTCTTAGAATGAGGATTATTACTTAATTATCAATAATCCACCAGAAAATGGCAGAATCACAAAACTAACATGACACAAAGACAGGAATTTTATGAAGGTCCATAAAAAGAATTTATCACATTTTTTATCTAATTTAAATAAAATATTTACTATGCACAAAACACCAGAGAAGCTCTGCCAACATTTCAGAGACACTTGCATGTCCATATGCTTCTATAAAAAAACACCTTGCTACTGAAACAAAGAACGCTGGTATGCGCATTTCACTGACTGGCAAGGTCAAAGTCCTTCTAAACAGATTTTTGTCTCATCATTGTCTATGTGACTGATATCATTATCCCTATTTCACAGGTGGGGACATTGAGGTCCAAAGAATGTTTATGACTAAACACAATGAGTCAGTGGTAAGGATTATGGAAAATGCATGTCCCAGGCAGCATGCAAATGACTTCATCTTATGTGGGTTTGGCCATGTAAGAAGTTAAATTATCTCAGCAATTTTGTGAACTTGGTTTTCTTCATAATTATCCCTCTTCCTGTCTGCTGTCCCAAAAGACCTAGTTACTGAGCAAAGCTCTGTGAGAGCTAAGGAGGAGTGCAAATGCCTTGAAAACACCATAACAGTATGCAGAACGTGCCATGCCACAGAATTTCTCTAATGAAGAAATTCAGGAAAAGATTAAGTACTGCCAAAAAGTTTAAGTTCCCAAATATTTTTTTTTCATCTTAGAAAATTGCCTTTTTGGCTCACACTTCATAGGAAAATGACAAAGGCTTTGTAGTAAGTCCCTTATCTTCTTTCACTTTTTAAATCTTAAGAACATGGTTAATACTACATATTTGTGGGTCAGCTAATAAACTCACTGATTACACTTGGCAAGTGATAGTAATGGCAGCAACCCCTCAAATTTAGGCAATAATGATGATTTCTTTAAATTTGGAAATCTAGATAAAATTGGGAAATTCATTAAGAAAGGATGTAGCTCTTTAGGTTATCCTATCACATGATTTGAAATGTGAAGCCAACAGAATGCAGCTATTTTATATCAGTTGATCATTCTGAAAGTTTTCCAAGTTACTGCAGACTAAACTTAAAGCAGGATATTGTATTAATCAACTCTTAAATGTTAATGTGGCCCTGCCAAACTGGTTTCCTTAAAATCTCTTTCATTTGTGTTACTCTACAATTTTCTCATGTAAGAGATGAAGATAAATATTCCAGCTGTTAACCCATTTTGCTACTTAGATTACTATATTCCCACATTTAGACACACACACACACACACACACAAGAATGTAACAACAAATTCTAGTGTATATTTTAAAAGTATTTCTGTTTATAACCCCATACTACATATTTACTTGTATGAGATCATATATTTAAACCATTATCTTCTCACTGCCAGAATTGCCCCAAATAAAGGAATGCCTACTTATCTGGGGGTAAAAGCCACTGAATATTCAAACCACTTTTGCCCTAGGCAAAATTTATCTACCTGTCATTAGTAATCATTTTCCTACCTTTGAAAGGTATCAGGATTAAAAAACCCAGGAATTCCAAAATAAACAACTCCTCTCTCTCTCTGTCATCCTTGTCCTGCTGCTTCTGACCTTGACCCTAAAACCTTATTGGTGGCCTTGTCAAAGCCTGTCAAGCTGACTTAGGTTGAGGTTTACTTGATGGGTGTTTGAGTGTACAATCAGGAGTGTGGATTTTTGCCCTTTTCCAGAAAGAGGCCAGAGACATGTGGCCTGGATGAAGCCCTAAGTGGCAGCCTGTTCTGGTTGGAGAGAAAATAAACTGGCTTCGCTATGGCCACTGGGACCTCTGGCAGTCTAATTTCTCAGTTGGATTACAGCTAGGAGCCCTACACACAGCTACTCCCAATAACTACACAAGGCTAACTTCACTGGTGAGAAGGCTGGAGCTATATTTGTCCAGGAAACTGGTAACAGGGTGACATCACTGGGCTCCAGAAGTTTTGAGAACTTCCAATTGGCTTCCAGAAACAATTCAAGGTGTTAATTCTGGTTTATAAAACTGTCTGTGTTTTGGATGCTGGTTACCATGAAATCAACTTTAAGGTTATAGCTAAAGAGTTCCCAGATTTACACTTCAGACACACAGAAGCAACACCCTTCCATGAAGAGCCAAGATGGCTAGAATTAATGCCACTTTAATCTAACAGAATCCTATTTTGTAAATTAAAAATTTTTTGCCCTGATTTCCCTTACTGAGTAGAAATATGAACATGGAGGAAGTATCACTGTGAAAATTTTAGCATTGACAGCTTTATGTCCTTGAGTGTTAAAACATTTAAAGTCTAACTTAAAGAGTATAACAACAAATTCCAGTGTATGTTTTAATAGTATTTCTGTTCATAACTCCATAACACATATTTATTTGGATGAGATCATATATTTAAACCATTATCTTCTCACTGGCGAGCACACATTCCCATGAACCACAAGATTTGAATAAATTAGGTGTCATCTTCTGTAAATACATTTTTTTAAATCTGTCTTTTATTTATACCATATTTTTAAAAGAATTTGGCAGATTTTTTTTCCTTAACCCCTTTGTGAGTATTGATTTAACACTTACATCTTTTCTACTACATTCTAATTGATTACTCAACCATCATTTCATTTTTCCAAAAACTTGTTAATAATCTTTGAATGATCTAGACAGAGAGCAGTTGAGATCTGGGCATTTACCATAAGCATTCCATGGAACTAGCAACATCATCAATGCTCAGTGCTACTGGAGTGTTAACATCCTGGAGTGCTGCCGGGCACAGTGGTTCACACCTGTAATTCTAACACTTTGGAAGGCCGAGGCGAGAAGATCACTTGAGGGCAGAAGTTGGAGACCAGGCTGGGCAACACAGTGAGACCCCCATCTCTACTAAAGGTTTAAAAATTAGTCAGGCATGGTAAAGTGCCCCTGTAGACCCAGTTACTCAGGAGGCCGAGGCTAGAGGATAACTTGAGCCCAGGAGTTTGAGGTTGCAGTGAACTATGATGATGCCACTGCACTCTAGCCTGGGCAACAGAGTGAGATACTGTCTCCAAAAAATATATATTAAGGAATGTTTTAGGACCCTTCTGTAACATTCCTTTCACTTGCTATTGGCTTCCTACTTTTATTTTTTCACCGAGAAGAAAACAGAAGCAGAATCATTAAGAGACTTGCCCAAGGCCATTCAACAGATTAACGATACAGATAGGATTGGTGCATTGTATCTCTGTGAAGGCGGCTTTTTTTGTGTGTACATTTCTCTACCAACTAAATTAATCTGTATGCTATCAGTAGATAATGTCAATCTCAAAAGTCAAACTAGTCTTGCTATTCCTGTTAAACATGCATATTGAGCACACATATGAGGAGATTGTATAAAAGAACAAGAAATCAGTAGAGCCAGAGCCAACTCAAGATATAAGTACAAGGAAAAGTACATAACTTTGAAATCGGACAGTTACCGACAGCCTCAAATACTCTTGCACTGGTATCAAAAGCAAAGAACTGATGTGCCGAAACTCTGGGAGGACCAACAGTTCCTCACCCCCTTTCATAAGCTCACCAGTACAGTCACTAGCATAAAAGGTCAAGATGGTTAGCAATGCCTAACCACCTAATTGCCCAAGTAACTGTCTTTTCTTTTATAGGCCTCGTTGTCTTGAGCATGAAGGAAGTGGCAAACCAGGGAGACTGTAATCTATTATCTGTTGCCACTAAGAGCAGGGATGCATTGTGACACCAAGAGGAAAAAGACCAAAGAGACAGACACAGGGGAGACTCATCCGACAAAGGCGGTGCTAGACTCTGCCTTCATCTTTCCTTCAAACGACTCACTTACAAGTATAAGTACACCGGGGAGTGGGCAGGGAGGAAGAAAAGAAAAAGATTTGGTAGAAGAGCTTGAATAGGGTGGGCAGGGGTGATTTTACACCATGAGATTGTTTTACACAGAGGGTAGTTTCCTGGACCTGGTCCACATGGCTGTGAGTCAATTACACACACACACACATCCTCACAAGTTAGCCATCCCTACAGGTTACTGAACAAAGCCCATATATGAGATGATAGAACACATGAGGCATCCACTTGCCAAGCCCCTCGTGTGGTACATGTGGTGGAAGTTGGGCAGCTGTTACCAAAGGCAGGCTGCCTTGTTCTAGGGACTAGAAAACACATGAATAAAAACAAATGCAAAATGAGCTGCAGTTGTAACGTTGTTTTACTACAGCTAATCTGGCTGCCAAATATGATCAAAACAGCTTTTGTTTGCTTGTTTTAATCCCTAGAGTTTGTAAGCTCTTGGCTTTTATGATTAAGACATCAATTTTGAGAAAATCCTTTAATTGTTATGCTTTTTAAAACCTTAATCCCTGGATGCCACTTTCAAGGTTTCGTTACCTCCCTTTTGTCCGGCACTCTGTAAAATGTCAGCTCCACAGTTCTCCCATGAAACAGTGCAAAGCTAACTAGAAAGATCATAAAATTATATGGCCAGAAACATTATAATAAAGTAGTTCTTTCTTATGAACTAGAGACTAGTGCAAAATTTATATAGTACAAGCTTAAAATTAAGCTTTAAATAATCCTAGAATCAGTTAACAAAAAATATGGGAGTAATGGCAGTGAATAAATCATGTTTTTATAAACCTTTGGTTCTGCAGAAAAATTTTTAAAACATTTTGCAGTGAAATTTTTTAAGCACTTAAATTGGAAGAAAAAGAAAGGTACTAAATGTAAATCCTGGTTGAATTATTTTTCTATAAATTAGAAATTAAATATAGATAGATATTAAATATCAAAATATGAGATCTCAATTAGATATAAGATAGTGTGCCAAGTAAATATATTCTGATTAGACTTTAGAAGATCTATAGGTGGACTTCAGGCAGTTAGCATATCCTTTAAATAGTGTGAAAAGTGAAAAATTGTTTATCTTTGTGAAGATGTCTTCCACTGGATTCTGAAATGGTCCACAACATTTATAAGAAAGCTTTAAAGCCACTGACACAAAGAATATGTCTTAAATAATTCAAGTTTTTTCAGGAACCAATAGTGCTTTGCTTTTTTTAAGTGGTTTTTCTAACTTTGGGTTGTTATACTTACTCAACTATAAGGCATTATCTCCGTCTTTTGTAATATTTGGTCTATGCAATCATTGTGTAATACAAATTCCTTTTCACCATTCCTTTTCTGTACAGAAAAAAAGGAAAAGAATGCCTAATGGAATAAAAACTATTTTATAACTAATAAAAGTAGGGCTGGAACCTTGGTGGATTTATTTAAAAATCAAAGCAAAAATGCATATATACAGTTCTATTCTGTTCATTCTTTTTCAGAGAGAGAAAAACTTTCTTGTCTTGAATTTTCAAGGTAGTCAAAAGCACTGTAAGTATTTTATAAAAGGTTACTTGGAAATATGTTTAATGATTAGATACTAAAGAGTTGTCTTTTAAATGGTACAGACTGTCTTTATTTAAGGAATTTTTCATTTCCAAAGAAATCTCATCAAAAATTGAATAGCTTCTCATCTTTACTGTCTGGGAGAAATGAGCAAAGGCCAGAATATTTCTCTTTCTCCAAAAAAAAAAAAAGTATTTTGCTTCTTCTCCAGACTCCTATTCATCAAAAGCTTCCTGACTATAGGGAACAAAAAGAAAATTTTCACAACTCTGATAGAAAATCCAAAGTTCTGTATACAATGGCAAAGAATTTGTCAACACAATTAGGAATAAATGCTCAATTGTTGTCAATATGCATCATGCAGATGAAAGGAAAGTGTGGTTGCTTTGACATTTTTCTCAACCTTTTTTATTTATATCAACAGCATTCAAGATATGTTTTAAAGAAGACATAGACTCCTGGTTTTGAAGTTTTATCTTTATGTGTATTCTGAGTAAGTATTGTCAAGTCGGAAAGTTGACTACAAACTTGCCTAACTCATTAGACATTATCTCAGACTTTTGTAATATTTGGCCTGTGATCACATTATGTCCCAGTTAGCCATAAATGAACTCTCAAATCAAAAGAGAAAAGATCACAGAAGGAAAGGAAATGGCATTTGGACATTTCCTTTTTTGATATAGTTTTCAAGGGTTGGATTATTGGTTTTCTATTACCCTGCATAACAACATCTGAACTTTTTTCTTGATATCCAAAGTTTTGATAATTTTATTCTAGAAGTTACATGTCTAGCTTTGCTTTTCAATTTAGCAATGTGTTTAAGGTCATGGGCTTTGGGACCAGACAAACCTGAATTCAAGCCCCAGTTCCACCATCTACCAACCAAGGGCCCTTGTACACTTGGTTAATGTCTCATTTATGAAACTCTCTGCAACCTGATTAATAGAGTTTCAGTGAAGACCAAATTAGCTAATCTATGTGTAGCTACCTATGTTCAATGTCTGGCACAGAGTAACTGTCAAGGAACCATCAGCCATTGTTATTAAAATATCTCTACACAAATGCTCTGTTCCTGCCTAGTTGTTTACTCCTTGTTTGCTAACATGTATTCTCTTTATCTCCATGCTTTCTCAGAGGTTGCAGCACATCCCAAATATCATTCATACATCAGGTCTCCTGTATGAGACCTGATATAAAGCCTTCCCTTAGAATTTTTTCAAACTCCCTTCCTATCAGGTAATTACACATATCATTTGGTAGTTAATTCTCTATTATCTATCTGTTATATACTTCTATTTTCCTAAACTATTACTTATAATATTTCAATGTTTTGGATTTATGTTCAGTATCCCAAATCGGACAGTAAATTCTTTAAGGGCAAGCATTATCTTATATCTTTTTCTATTATCTGTGATACCTAGCAGAATGTCTTGTCCTTGTAGGTACTATATAGAGATGATTTAATTTTGTACACTTCTACAAAACCCAAGCCTATAGTGTTGAGCTACACAACTGGATATAGAGGCATGAAAAGCTGTTATAGCCAATGGTGTGCTGGAGCCACATCAGACCATGTGTCTTGCAGAAGTCAGTTGTGTACATCTTTTCCCCAGCTCTGCATGCAATGTCTCATTGGTAGCTTGAAAACAGCCATGCTGTATTTATTCCATGGAAACTGGCAAACACTATAAATCAGGGCTCTTTCTTTCCTATCTTTCTTTCTTTCCTTTTTTTTTCCCTTTTTCTTTTCTTATTTTGGAAAGCTGGTTGTTATGCATTTACCAGTACACCACAAAGATAGATTTAGAGCAATCCAAAGGCTAGATCTAGATTTAAATATATATTATTATTTTTTTCTGAATTCTACTTTATTTTTATTTATTTATAAATTTCAGCATATTGTGGGGGTACAAATATTACGGTTACGTATATTGCCCATGCCCCCCTCCCCCCTCGAAGCAGAGCTTCAAGCGTGACCATCCCCCAAACGTTGCACATCTCACTCATTATGTTTGTATATACCCATCCCCTCCTCCCCCCTCCCACCTGCCCGACACCCAATAAATGTTATTCCTATATGTCCACTTAGGTGTTGATCCATTAATACCAATTTGCTGGTGAGTACATGTGGTGCTTGTTTTTCCATTCTTGAGATACTTCACTTAGTAGAATGGGTTCCAGCTGTATCCAGGAAAATACAAGAGGTGCTATATCACCATTGTTTCTTAAAGCTGAATAGTACTCCATGGTATACATATACCACATTTTGTTGATCCATTCATGTATTGATGGGCACCTGGGTTGTTTCCCCAACTTTGCAATTATGAATTGTGCTGCTATAAACATTCGAGTGCAGGTGTCCCTTTTGTAGGGTGCCATTTGATCTTTTGGGTAGATGCCCAGTAATGGGATTGCTGGATCACATGGTAGATCTACTTGTATCGCTTTAAGGTATCTCCATATTGCTTTCCACAGAGGCTGAACTAGTTTGCAGTCCCACCAGCAGTGTAGGAGTGTTCCTATCTCTCCACATCCAAAACATTGAGAAAACTCAGATAATCTATGTTTCCCTACCAGAATCAGAGGGCATTCTGTGCACATAGAAATAACATATTCATATTATTGGTGGGAGAGATTCTTTAGTTACCATTTAAACATTAATTTCCTTTGCCAATGATCTTGAGATTTGGTAGATAATCCATGTATTTTATAGTGAAGCTATGGCCTTAGTAGTTATATGTATTACTTGTTCTCCTTCTAAATTGTGAGCTCCTCAAAACATTTGCTGGATTAAAGACAAATATCAATCGAGGGCTATATTAATGACTGTGCTGGGCTCAGAGTAGTCACTCAGGAGGAAAAAATGTATCTGTTTATTGTTCAATTTTAAAATCTAACATTTATGAAGATGAGAGGGAATTTAAAAGAAAGAGCATGTGTTCCACAAAATGAGCAATTATCAAAGCACATGTATATTCTTAGCCTTGGAAATGGTAGACAGAGATTGCAATAGTTATTTTTGTAATATGCATCTCCTTTTGTCATTTGTTCTGTAATTAAAACTTTTGTTTTTGAAAGACACCATTATTTGTACTTGGTTAGCAATATAACTCTTGAGAAACTTATATTTGGAATTTAAAACCATGAGTTTGATTGCTGTTTTTTTTTTAAAGCACCTCCAATTTAAGCCCTGAAGTCAACCTTAAGCCTCACTGCTCTGCATCCCAGGGAAGTATTCATTAGGTCATTATGGAGAAGGAAAAAGACAAAGGGAGGCAACGTTACTAAAATTGTGGTCTGTATGTGATAAATTTTTCTGCGATGAAAAGATTTCTTCTGAAGGCAGATATAGAACACTACTAAAGATAAAAACATCATGACACATTAAAATCACATACTCAAAGTCTAGTAATCCATCAAACACACTCAGAATAAGATTTACTGTATGTGAACATAGAAATTCATCTCCTATTTCAGCAAAACCAGAAACTTCTCTTACCATACAGGCATGGCAATAAATCACCTTAACCATGAAGTCCTAAGGAGAACTGAATCCCAGCATACAAATGGAACATACATAGGTTCTAATTCCTTTGCAAGGAACTAAAGTTAATGATAGAATTTCCTCATTTTTAGTTTCCCAGGATTTTGGTCCTGGAATGCTCCCTGTGCTCCCTGCCAGGAGCTGTGTACCTCAGGCCCCCCACTTTTAGTGGCAGCTGCCTGCTGACAGACTGAATCTAGGCCCTGCTTTCTCTGTTAAAATGGAGACTAGCAGGTATTAAAGACATGTTAGTATTTAGATGAGGGTCTCATCCAGATGTTCACAGAAGACATTAAAAAATATTTTTGGACAGCAATTGTGCATCTCTGGAATAAATTTTGTGACAGGAACAAACATTCCAAGCATTGGCTTTTTGTGGGATCCCTAGAACTTCTCCACTCACATTCTAAATGAGGAGTGTATCCGCTATGGACGGCTAAATAGAGACCCAAGATTATGGTGCTTACTAGGGCAAAGCAGTAAGGAAAAACATCCAAACTAAAAAGGCAGTTTACTATGTAAACAGTAATTTTAAATTGACATTTGACTTCAGATAAGTTGAAACATCTGAGCCTGAATCCCATGCCAAATTAAAACATACATAAAAACCATCCTTTGGGATTGTAAAGCTTTCAAAGATGGAGTGGTAATGTAAGCATATTCTTTACACAGAGCAGTTCCTAATTATGTCTCTTCCAAGTTTAAGGCATTTGAGTTGTTCCCTGTTACACTGTAGAGTCAGGTCCAATATCTCTGTATAGGGTGCAAAGCTTTTAATGACCCCACTTCTCCTGTCTTGTGGTACACTCCTAGTCCCCTCTCTGAGTGTTCTCTGTACCACTAATATAGTCTTTCTTTCCATTTTCTTATTTCTAAGCCTTTATGCAAGCTGTCCTGTACCTGAAGCTCTGGATAATTCCTATATATCTTTTGAGTCTCAGCTTGGACCTTTCTCCATTCCTTTGCTGACTCCTAAAGGCATGGTTAGGCACCTCTTATATTTTCTCCATACCACAAGCTAGTTCTCTCATATAACATTTAAAGTATTTTAAGAGCCTATTTCCTTGTCTCTATCTATTAATAGGCAGTTGGCTTCATGTCGTCAGGGATGCTGTTCATTTTGTTCATACTTAACCCTCAGCATACCATCTGCATAGTAGGTCATCAATAATCATTTTCTAAGTAAATGAATAAATAAAATGCCTATAGCACTATTTCATTAAGATTAATGACCACGAGTACCTGAGTGGCTAGTGTTTTCTGCAGGGAAATTCATGAGAGCAGGGAACTTTTCCTGTCCACCCTTGTATCCCCAGCACTACCATTATATCTGACACACATTAAATACATGCTCAAAAAAATACATGCTCAAATAAAAGAAATTTGAAATACTGAGTAGCATTTGAGGTACAATACATTGTCCCTGACAAGGTAGTTAATGTGATGCTCATATGGATATCTCTAATAAGTATATTAAGCCTTTTCAGATTTTTTAAAAATTGTCAAATCCAGGGGAATATTTACCATTCTTGTTATAGCAATCATTACTCCTGTCTATAACCTTGCCTATTAGAGATCAAGAATTTTTTCTCCTCAAATATTACCTTGAATAAATATTTTCCAGTCTATTGAGTAGTATTTTTGGATTTGCATCATTGAGTTTCTGTAATACCTAGTCTCCTTGAAATATGTTATTCCCTAACTATGCAAAAGTGCTCCCTAACCCCTACAATAGAAACACAGTTGGGTTTCTATATTCCTCAAAGCAAAAAACAAATAAACAACCAAAGAAAGAGGAAAGAGGCATTTGTATAAATCCTTACTTAGACAGCTTTGGAAAAAATCAAACCATCTAACCAGAAGGGTATTTGAGGGATGATCTGGCTCAGCACCATGCTCAGGACTAAGTATTTTTTTCCTCCTTTTAAAGGAAGAGGATGCCTATAATCATAGTATTTGTTGCATCTGCTCCAAGTGGTTAAATGTTTTTCTTTAAAAATAGCACTGGTCTACACACATACATCATTCACAGAGTCATTACCTCTACATATTACACAAACAATTTGCATAACTAATATATATGGTAAAACACTCTTACCTACTTATATAATCAAAGAGAATCAAGTTGAGTGTGCACAGACTCATGATAATCACATTACATTGACATAAATGTTGCTCTCCACCACTCCCACCCCTATATCCCCACCATTTCAGTTAAAGACTCTCTTTTACAGTCCTAGGTCAAGCAAATTTATTGGATCAGACTGAATATTGTGCTATAAATTATGTTACCATGAAAATATACCTCTATTTTATTTTCAATAGAGAAAAAGAACAACAAAAACTACCTGGAGTCCAGTTCTCATCTAGAGAAGTTACTGAAGGTTGAGTTTCCTATGTTAAGAAAAATGAGCAAATTACAGTTAACAATTTTTTTTTTTACATTTCCCTTCTGTCATGTGTAAGACTGTCCCTCACCTCCATAGCTCCTCATTTCAGCCTGACTTTTTGTCTTTCTTTTCTCTGTCTGAATTCAGCAAGCAGCAGACAAAAGCACTCCTTCAAGTGGTTCGGATTTGAGAAAAACAATCCTTCTGTAGATAAAATGACAGAAAACCTGCAGCTGGAGGCTCCACCCAGTGGGGCTTGGAGAATATGGTCTTTCCATTCACAATCCAGCAACAAAAAGAAGCAGGGTAAGAGGTGACAGCCAGACATCTTAAGCAGGTAGCAAAAAAAAGTTTCAGGAAAAGCAGAGTAAGTGTTGTCTTAGTTCATCTGGGCTGCTATAACAAAATACCACAAGCTAGGTACCTTTAAACAACAGAAGTTTATTGTTCACAGTTCTGAAGCATGGGAAGTCCAAGATCAAGTCACTGGCAGATTCAGCATCTGGTGAGGACCCACTTTCTGATTCACAGAGGGTGCCTTCTAGTTATGTCCTTACATGTTGGAAGAGACCAGCAAGCTCTCTGGTGTCTCTTTAATAAAGGAACTAATTCCACTCATAAAGGCACAGACCTCATGATCTAATCACCTCCCAAAGGCCCCACCTTCTAATAACATCAACCTAGCAACTGAGGTGTTACCAACACAACATCTTGGGGGTTAGGTTTCAACATATGAATTTCAGAAATACAAGCATTCAGACCACAGCAGTGATGCTGGCTATTCAAGCAAGTTACTCATCAGGTGATATGTCAGGAACCTGGGCACATATTCAGAGCCAGGGATTCAGGAGAAAAGACAAGTAAAAGGTACAGTACCAGAAAGGTTACTAGCATAGAGCCTTGAAAACAAAGATGAAGGTAGGAGTAGGTTATTAACCTAAGCATAGGTCAATACTGGGTGACTGTTCACTTGATATTGAGCCACCTACTATTGGTCTACATAGCTCATGAAAATCCTGAAAAGGGTGTGCTGGACCTTTAGGTGGGTTGACAGACACCAGATTTGCAGAGGAAAGGAAGAAATAAAGGCTTGGTATTGATTTCTAGACCTTTCTCTAACCTCATAATGTCTATCTGAATTTCCTGTCCTGTCTCAGGGCTTTGCTTCTACACAAATTAATTCTTTTTGTTTATATAATCTTAAGTAAAGGATGACTCTTCACAGGGTAAGGCTGCCCTTTCCTCCAGCTTTGAAGGCCTTTGCCAGTCATGGAAGAAGCACACCCTCGGCAAAATTAGCCCAGTGAGCAGAGGAAAGTGTGGAAGCTGTTCTGCCTCTGCTTCTCAAAATTTTGATCTCATACAGAATGGCAACCAGATTAGAAAAATACACTCAAGGGAAAAACATATTGCACTGATAAAAGGTAAAGAATGCCTGACTAAATGTACTTAGGGAAGAAATAGTCATAGCTGACCATGAGTCAGCTATGCATCACTGCCACCAAAAATAATCTCTCCCACCAATTCCTTCTCTCCTCTCAGCTGCCATTACCCTTGATCAGACCTTGTTATCCCTGAGCTGGATTCTTAGAGTTCTCTCTAAGTCCATCCCACAGCAATTGATTTTTCCTTCCCCTATCCCATCTGTATATCAAAGTCACTGTGAATTTTCTCAATTATCTGTCCCATATATATTCCAATGGTTCCACATCACCTGCTGAATTAAGTCCACATTTATTATTCTGACCTAAACATTTTTACAGCATGACCTTCTTTCATCCAACCTGTATCCAAGGAATCTGTAAAATTTTGTTGCTCCTGATTTTCTGAATACATTTATCCTTTTCTCACTTCTGGACCTTTCTTCTCACTGTTCCCTGATGGGCATGTTCTACCTTCAACTCTACCTGACAAATCTTACCCTTTCTTCTAGATGTTGCTTAATGTCTAATGTGGTCCCTGCTTTATTTAACTACAGGGATTCCTCACCTCACTGGTTTTCCATAGTGCTCTATCTCTCATGCTTACTCTCATACTCATCACATTCTATACTGGATTAAGAGTTCTCTGGGTCCATTGTCATAAGGTTTGCTCCTAATTAATTTTTAATAAATGTTGGTTGAATTTAAAGGAAGTAAGCATGATTCTTGTGGATAGATAGATAAAGACACACACACGCACACACGGATACAAACTACACACAAACAACTATTTTAAAATGCAGTATCATGTCCAATTAAGAAATTAAGAATTAAAAAAAATTATAATGCACATACACTAAGATTCCACAGAGAGTCAAATCTAATGAGATATGGTCATGACGTAAAGTATATTTCAGCTCTCTAAAGTTTGCTTTTAATCACCACCTTCTTGAGAAGACTCATATCTGCAAAATGCTTTCAGAATCTTTATGAAAACCTCCATGTAGACAAAATGACCTAAAGAGAATGAAATAATCAACAAATCATACAAAATTCACATTTTGGCTATTCAGTGATTCTGTTGAAGTCTATTGAAGCTTGAACATAGTAGCCAGGGGCTTTGAGTTTTATCAAATCATGCATTTATTTAATTCAGAAGGAAATCTTTATGGCAAGGTTTATTTTGTTTCCTTAGTAGTGGTTTCATAAATAACTTAGAACATTGAGTCAGGATAGAGGTAAGTGTTAAACCCTCTTAACTTAGAAACTCTGGCCTCTGGCTTCTTGGTATCCAAGCAGTGGTATCAAAAAGAAAAAAAAATTACATATTCCACAAGGCTTTGAAAGTAAGCATAACTAAGCCCCTCAAACCCAGCCTTGTCGTGGCTTTCAATTTTAAATGAAATCATTATAGTTCTTTATGTTTTTAAAAATCAGCCACGCTCTTTCCTATTCCCCCCCCACCAAAAAAACCAAAAAACACAAAATACCTATCCAAATCACTAATCTTGATTCTGACAAAGCAAAATAAGTTTTGTAGTGAAAAAGAGGAGTTAACAGAATGAGATTTAGGTTCCAGTTCTAATTCAACCCCTAGACATGTATACGTAAGTGAAACGCCTCACCATTTCAATAATCCATCTTCAGACTATGAAGTAAGGAAACAATCCTGGTGACTTATCTATTTTATGGTCAGGTATGAATGAAATAAATCAAGGAAAAGACTTTGTAAATTGTACCCAAAGCACCACAGGCTCTGATGATATTAATGCCAGTTCCTATTAGCCCTCCACCAAACCTGACCCAGCAGCTCTCGAGTTGACCAGCTGCCTTCGCATCCACCTCACATGCAACTCTTCGGACAGGTTCTGTGGGTTCTAGTTGCCCATACTTTAAGGGCCTTGGGTTCTTCCCATGTGCCCATCTGGGTCTTGTATTTCCTTCAGAGACTTCAATTCCCCAGGAAACCTTCATCCCTAATCAACTCATTAGGAGCTTTGCTTTCAGAATTCTTTCCACACTTATCTTCTCAACCTCAAATATAGCGTCAGAATATGTGCTTTTATATACTCTGGTTATTGCAATTTGCAAATCTTGGTGCCATTGCAATGTGAATTTGTATGCATAAAGACTGCATCGTTTGCCTCTTTTATATCAAAGTGCCTAGCTCAGGGCTGGCTCGCACACAGCTTCTTAAAAAGAATAATCTATGTATTTTTCTAAACTTATTTCCCCAAAGCTCTTGATTAATGCACACTTTGACCCCCTAACCCTTGACATCTAATCCATCATCAAGTCTTCTCTATTTTACCTTCAAAAATTGTATCAAATCTGCCCACTTCTCCCTATGTTACCTGCAGTACTTCAAAAGCTTCTTCACCACACCCTCGCTTCATCAATGGCTTTCAAGTAATACACTCTATATTCACACATAGGGAAAAAATCCATCTTACAAAGTCCAATTCTGCCTGCTTTCTTCTTGGAACCTATAAATGACTTTTCATTTTGCTTTGAATAAAAGCCCAATACCCAAAAGAGTATTTTAAGGCCATGTATAATCTGGTCCCCAGAAACTTCTCCAACCTCATTGTGGACCATTCTCCCCTTGTCCTTCCAATCCAGCCACATGGGCCCCTTTAAGCTTCTGTCAGAGGCCATGGTTGTTTGCCTCGAGGCCTTGGCATATGTTGCTCCCCCTGCCTGGAATGTTGTTCCCCAGCACTTTGCATAATCATTTCCACCTCTCCTTCCATGTGTAGAAGCATCATGCTTGCTTTTATTATCCTTACTCTTCTTCAGAGAGGACTGTTTAAGCAATTCCATCACTGAATACTTCATCTTAGTTCCATTGAGTAATTATTAGTTATTTTCTGATTTACTTCTAAATCATTTTTCCTCTCTCTAGATGATAAGATGCATGAAGGGAGGAACCATGCATGATTTTTTCCCCATCATTATGTACCCAGCACCTAGCATACTTACCTGATAAATAGTAGGCACTCAAAAATAGTTGTCAAATAGGAATTTAAGAAGTGAGACTTGGCTACTTAGTATATACCAGGTGCTAGAAATACAAAGTAAAATAATTCAGGCCTCTACCTCTGGTGGGAATGTAAATGGTGCAGCTGCTATGTAAAACAGTATGGTGGTTCCTCCAAAAATTAAAAATAGAATATGATCCATCAATTCCATTTCTGTGTATATACCTAAAAGAATTGAAAGCAGGGACTATAGCAAATATTTGTACACCAGTGTTCATTCAATACATTCATTAAGCAAAAGGTGGAAGCAACCCAAGTATCCATCGATGGATGAATGGACAAATAAAATGTGCTATACGTGTGATGGAATATTATTCAGCCTTACAAATGAAGGAAATTCTTTTACATGCTACACCATGGATGAAGACATTAAGCTAAGTGAAATAAGCCAGTCACAAAGGGACAAATACCAGATGATTCCACTCATTTGAGGTGCCTAGAGTAGACAAGTTCACAGAGGCAGAAATTAGAGTGGTGGTTGCCAGGGACTAAGAGGAGGGGCAATGGGGAGTTATTGTTTAATGGATATGGAATTTCAGTTTGGGAAGATGAAGAAAGTGCCAGAGATGGATGGTGAAGGTTGTTGCTCAGCAGTGTGAGTGTACTTAATGCCATTTAATTGTACACTCAAAAAATAGTTAATATGATAAATTTTATGTTACGTGTATTTTACCATAATAAAAAAATTATAAAAATGTTATGGGAGTAGAAAAAGCAAGCAGTTGGATTGGGAGATATTCTCCTGAGGGAACTAAGGACTTCGAGAAAAGTGACATCCAAACAGAAAGAAGGGGAAAAGTATTTGTGGACAAAAGGAACAGCATGCACCAAGGAAGGAATGAGAGTGAGGGATGTATCCAAGGGATGGCTGTTTGGTGAAGGCCAGTCACAGACATAAACCTGAGCTGTAACCAACCAAGAGATCCCAACAGTTCTGAATCAAAGAAATGTTACCTTACTTTCTACCAACTTGAAACTTGACAGCCCATATATGTTGTGTCTGGGTACTCCTATTCCCCCAAATTTCAGACAGTTTATTCAATTTAACGGCAAAGTTGAAGATGAGACTTTTGACCAAGAATCAGAGAACCATGTTTCAAACATGATAGGCAAAAGAGATGCAACCCTTTTATATCAAGTCTGAATCCAGATTTCAACATCCAAAAGTGGGAACAAAAAGATCCGATGCCAGTACATTCCAGAGCCAACACACCCAGTCTAAACCTGAGGAGAAATCTTAATTCTCGGCCTAAGATGCTTTCAAGAATTATTAAAAATCTTATTACAGTTTATCTCTGCAATATAAAAAAATTAAATGTTTTTAAACCTGAGGTTAAGACTTTATATGCATGGTTAATTGTACAGGCCTATTTTGAAATAGACAATAAATCTCACCTGTTATTACCTGTTATTGACCATAAAGAGTTGACCATAGTGAAGAGAATTAAAAATTATAATATTGTGTTACTCTAATTTAGCATGAGTCATGTCAATGCCGTAAGTGAGAAACAATGTTTCTAACACCAAAAGCAACTGAGTAAGTAGGACTAGGAAAACCTACTTCAATCCATCTGAGTGGATTGAGATGGTCCACACATCTCTCAGACCTGCCCTGAGGTCCAAAGGTCCTCCCATATATGAACTTACCAGGACAAGGTTTCATACACTAGAGGTTCTGAATGAAGAAAGAGATGAATGATGTAAGGAATTAACTTTTTTTAAAAAAAGAGTTTAAGACAGTATAGCTTCCTTTGTGTTATTGCATTAAATATGGGTTAAATTCCTTCTGAGAAGGTAATCTGCAGACCTTGGAATGAAAAGTAAAGACATTTCTTCTGGGCAGAAGAGTTTTTTATCATTTTTCTTCCTTTATATGTCCTCTCACTCTACCCTGCTTTGTTCTTTTTTTCTCTACTCCATTATAATCTGCATGAGAACCTCATTTAGTTAAACATCCTCCACCCAGTGCCTTAGGAGAATGAAGGTTGCTTCTGTCTTTTGGGTTTGGTTTTTCCCGTAAGTATGTTGTTAAAAACTATATTCTTCCTTCATATCAAAACCCATGCAGTTTCTTTCTAATTTTAGTTTCCCTCTGTGAACAGCAACCTGCAATCAAAATTTTGGCATATAAATATATTATAGGGCTTTTCATTTTATGAGTGCTGCTGTTGAAATTGGGCATATAATATGAGAAGTTTTAGAACATTTTTCATACCAACCATTAATCTCTTCCTCCTCTGTGCTCCTATCACACTGTAACTCCACTTCTGTTACTGTCTATACCAATTCCGGTGTGTTCAGGAATTATATCATATGTTCCATGAGGGTAAGATTAAATTTAATTTACTCTTTCATTCAGCAAACATCTACTGAGTGGCAGTTGTGAGCCAATCACTAGACTAGTGGTTGGTGATATAAAGAGAAATAAATAAGAGTCCCTATTTTCAAAGAGCACACTGTAACTTCTATTCCCTGTCACATGCACTGTATATACGTTGTTTGTTGAATTGAACTAAATCACTAGATAATGCTTCATCTTGAAGATGCTGAAGGACTTTGGCCTAGGTAAATAATCAAGTGTTTCCACGATGCCTTCACCATATAACCTCATGTGTGTGTTTTCTCTTGAGAGACTCCAATAGCAAATATTACAGGAGCTGTGGCTGCAAAGAAGGCAGAGGAAGGGAAAGGAAAGACCTACCCAGGCTGTACGGAAGGTGCGGGAAGAGCCCAGGTGGAAGTGGGTGGCATGACTTGCCCATGCCCTTTTGTGTCGATGTCTGTGGTCAAGGGCAGCCATGTCAGCCTTGGATGGCCCAACAACGTACCAAGTTTTTTTGGCATTATGAACTTAACCCAACTCAGAATCCAAAAGTGGCTAAAGTTGAACTTATAATTCAAGCTTTTCGCAAAGTTTGTGTAAGTTATCCACTAAAATGCTTTTTTCATGTCTTTATACAGTGACCTATGAACAGACATACCATAGACAAGGGGTCTCTCAACAGAGATGAAGAGAAAGATGGTCTGGCTAAGTGGTAAGACCCGTTTGGCCAATTAATGTCCCAACAAATAATCTTATGGATAAGGAGACTTAGAGTCCCAATGGGACTCTTAAAGTTTATTTATATTCCTGGTTTTGTTACAGATTAAACCAAGCTAATTTTTTAAGGACTTTCTATTTAAGAAGTCCTTTATAGAAAGTAATAGCTTTTATCATTTACTCAACAGTTATTGAGTGTCATTCTGTGCCAGGCCCTATGTTGGGTGCTGTATACACAAAGAGATATATGATATGTTGCTCCCAAGACACTCCCAGTCCAGTGAGGGAGCAAACAAATAAATGCACTGAGGAGGACCAGATCTTTAATATCCATTCAACTTATAGGTGCTCTATACATCTATTTTCCTTACAACTGAAAGAGAGTATTTGCTTGATAGCTTAAGCTTTTAAGATGCAAAATTGGAAAAACATGCAGAAAAAAGAGACAGGAAAAGTTAACAAGGGATAAAAGGATGAAGAGCTAAATCAGACTACTTACAGAGAAAGAATGAAGTAGTCAGATAAAAAGAAACATCACATGGAACTAAAGCTGAAGACACCATTTTGTAGGCTGGTATGTAAGTAACTATGGAATAGAAAAGTTTATAAGGTGGATTCTAAGAGAACAAAAGAGAGAAAATGATTCTGATAAGAGTTATTCTGAAGTAGAAGTTGAATTCCCTATGTTGTTTTGTTGAGAGACAAAAGTAAAGTTAGAATATATCATGAAATGACTTTTGGCCTGCCAGACCACGCTTCTTTGTGTGTGACTCTATACAAAGACTGAGTCACATGGGGCTCCAAGATTTAGAGTGTATGTTTGGAATGCAGGTTCTGTGATTGCAGAGTATAAAGGTTACACTGAGATTCACAGTATGGAAATGCTGACGTTATTTAGCTAAGCAGAACTTTTCTCAGGATGAAGGGTCTTGATTCATTATTTATTTCAATTTAGCAGTATTTTGTAATGTCAGTGGACTCTCCAGGAAGAATATGATAAATGAATGGTTGAACTGTGTTTTGTTGTTGTTTTTTTGTTGTTTGTTTGTTTTTTAAATTACAAAGTATGTATTCAACAGAGAAAAGACCAGAAAGGGATGGAAAGGAAGGAACAGAGCAGAAATTCAACAGCTGAATAGGGCTTGAGGAGGTAGAGAAGAACATGGAAGTGGAAGGGGGATGGGCCTATAAGCTGGTATCTGTCATCCTTAGCTCTGTCATTAAATACTGTGATTCTGGTGACACCCAGTCAATCTCTCCGAAGAGAGAATATTCAGTTTCATTTTCTATTCTGATGAAGAATAGGTGACTTTTGCACTATTATATTAAAGAAAGAAAATGACTTACCTTTCACTATCCTCAGTGATTTATACCTGTTATGTTTTCAACAGATACAGGATTGTTTGGTTTTTTGGGGGGGTTTTTTTGGTACTTTTTTCCCTTTTAGAGATATTAGGGAAACATATTTTTGCTCCCATTCCTTCCCTGATGATACAATGTTACGGGAATAGAATATTCTCTAAACCAAAGGCAGATCTACATAAAATATCATGGCATGTACAGGAAATTACAAGGTGTTTCTTGGGGCTCTAACAGGAGATGAATAAACACTACTAAATGTGTATGTAACACTTACTATGGGTCCAGGCACCAGGCCGAGTCCTCTATTTATATCACGTCACAGTCCTAATAACAATTCTAAAGTAGGCATTATTATAATCTTTATTTCATAAGCCCAGAAAAGTTAAATAACTTACCCAAGATCACACAACTAGCAAACAATCAGTTAGAGTCAGGATACAAATAAGCAACTAAATTCCAGAGCCACGCATCTGCCTACCTGGCTACACTGCATCCTCATGGGTGTTGTATAGCGAGGTCTGAGCTTTATCCTCTAGGTCTGCACTTCTCCCTCTAGAGCATGTGTATCAGGAGTACGTGAAGCCAGAGGACACCTGTGGCCATTTGCCCAGTAAATCAATGATACTCAAAGACGTATGAGAGGAAATTCCACTCAGATAGGTGAGAACATGTTAAAAGGTAAGAATATTGAGACATCTTATAGGAAAAAGAATTAAAGATACATTATAGATTAATATGCATAATTTTTATGAATTACAAAGGACAGTCATGAGATTTCAAAAGAATGTCATGGTCATGGTCATCATTTTAGCCTATACTCTCTTTCCTACAGGCTTAGTCATCTCTCTTTTTTTTTTTTTT
>VBSM01000361.1:39039734-39051335 GCA_008086735.1 Cheirogaleus medius
CATGTAGTCCTACTGCATTTAAAAAAAAAAAAAAGCTTTGGGTTCAAAAATGCCAATTATTTTATATTTCTATAATGTGCAGATGTAAAGGTAAACGTTTATAAAGAGATTTGAAATAAATCCTTCAGTCAGAGGATAACGACTGTCTCTTTACTAATTAATCTCTGAGAGGATTCTTGGCTGCCACTGCCATACATTTCTGCCAAAGCTTTTAATATATGTGTGATTATTTTATATGTAGGACATAAATATCATATAGACATGTATACATATGTATATATTTGGATATGTATGTGTATATATATCACAGAATATATATCTCACAGAATATGCTCTCCTGTTTTCCAATTTGACCTCTGCAGTACAACAAATCATTTGAATGTTTATTTTGCTTCATTGATTTCACTCAGTGACTTCATTACATTTTCTAATTTTTTAAGCTCTATAGCCACATTTCTTAAGAGACTTATTTATTTCTGTGTTTTCTAGTTGTAGCTTTATAGATTGCTGGAAGTTCTGGGGCATTTTGTTACTATAAGATTGAGTTCCAACTTTATGACTCACTTTCTGGAAATCAATTTTCTCAAGTCAGTGTCCATTTAATTTCACTGGCCATGATAATTTTGAATTAAACTCACATATGCCCATAGATGATACTTTAGAAACTATTATTGGCTTGGTTTTACATTGAATTGCATTTTAATGTTCAAATAGAGTTTTATAGTATTTGCTTCCTTTAAATATGTTTTTATTGTGAAAATAACATTTTATTTTGTAGTAAACTTATCATAAAAGGATGCATGTAAATATGATGTGACTGAACACTGCTACCATTAAATCTTAGAGGTTTTAGTTTATCTTTGCTTCTATAACAGTTATTAACTAGCTATATGTGGTTGGAGAACATGAACAAGCCTGTCATCATTCCCCGTAGAAGCAACCAAAATAGAAATGTGCATTGTGACAATGTTCTGTGACTTCCTTCTCCTGACCCCAACTTCTAACCATCTTCTCATTCCCAATGCTTTCATTATGCTTCCTGGAGCCCTCAGTCCTTGGCAGGGTGCCACTAAACTCACTCCACCTTCTTGCCTTAATTAAAGCTTTACTCTATTCAAGGACACAGTTTCCCCAGAATTTTCCTCAAGTGGAGAATGTGGCCCTCAACATCCTGTGGTATCTCAGAATAAGGAAGCAGATCTCAGGTCCTCTTCACCTAGTGGTACTTCAAACTAATCCTCATCACCACCAATCATCATGCAAAATTCCCTCTCTGTGAAGGTTCATTTTCCATCCATATCATATTCCACCCTCCCTTGTACCCAGAGTACCTGTAGGTTCTATGGACAATCTCCCCATAATCACCAAACACTTGAGTACATAACCATGGTGGTCTTCTCCATGCCACTCCCACCATCATTCTGGGTAACATCCAGAATGCAATACCCAAGAATGACAGAATCACATCCTGTCCATGCTATACCCAAGTTTCATAATTCTTAACCTTCTCACCTTTTAGTTACCTTCTTCTCCACTTTGTTTCAGCCATCATGGCATCACTCCTCCACCTCTGAAAGCGTAAATTCAATAGTCTTATTCTCTGACCACAACTTCTTACCATTTTCCTCCATATCCCTCACCTAGTGATTCCTCAGTATATGCCTTTCACATTAATTGAGTTCTACAACCACCTAAGGATTCTACTTTTCCGTTTCTGCATCTTCCTATCTTCACTTTCTTCTCTACCTATCTAGGAATCCATAGTTCATTACATCAACATTTTCTTGTCAATATTCTCAATAGCATTAACCACTGTCCCTCCAATTACTGTGGACTACCAAAATCCCAATCCTGGACCAATCCACATGTCTACATTATCTATCTATCTAGATGTCTATCTATCTATATATATATATATTTTTTTTTTCTTTGAGACAGAGTCTCACTCTGTTGCCCAAGCTAGAGTACAGTGGTGTGTGTCATCATAGCTCACTGCAACCTCAAACTCCTGGGCTCAGGTGATCCACCTGCCTCAGCCTCCCAAGTAGGTGAGACTACAGGTGCACGGCACCACACACAGCTATTTTTTTCTATTTTTAGTAGAGATGGGGTCTTGCTCTTGCTCAGGCTGGCCTCAAACTCCTGACCTCAAATGATCCTCCCGCCTCAGCCTCCAAGAGTGCTAGGATTACAGGCGTGAGCCACTGCACCAGGCCAAACGCTATCTATATTCTAAGACTACAAAACAGCCAAAGAAAATCAGGAAAACACATCCATTGGTCCCAATGTAAATGGATGGTCTTCAACCTTAACCAGATCCACAGTGCTGCCTGGCAACCCTTCCCTGCTACTCCAATTAAGTCTCTCCTATCTTCCAAAGTAGATTTCAAACTTTCTCTGATCTCCTAAACCTCTTATCCCACCTCATTACCCCGTCACTCTTAGCGGATTACCTCATTTCCTACTTCACAGAAGCCATCATTCAAGAAGTCCTTGAGCTTCCTATCCAAAACCCATACATTTGTGTTTGTCTCTGTCCTTTCCACCTCTCTTCCTGTCTCAGTAGAGGAGGTATCCATTCTTCCATTTAAGGCCATGCCTTCACCGAATGCAAGATCCCATCTCACACCCTCAGGAATTGGCTCTATCCATTATTCCCTTTCTCTTATATTTTAATCAAGAAATATAATCAACAGATTTCTACCTACCAGCTTCCAATATACTTAAGCCTTTCATGGTTATTGACCTCATGTCTCCCTCTAATTCAATCTAACACCACATGATTCTTCTTTGCCTTTCCCCATTCCATATCTGTATGGAGAACTCTGGTTCC
The DNA here is from genome assembly GCA_008086735.1 of Cheirogaleus medius. Taxonomy (NCBI): domain Eukaryota; kingdom Metazoa; phylum Chordata; class Mammalia; order Primates; family Cheirogaleidae; genus Cheirogaleus; species Cheirogaleus medius. The sequence goes on from VBSM01000361.1 coordinate 39,042,568, forward strand.
CAACAACAATAGCAATATACTTAATCATTTGCATTATCTTACAATTTAGTTATGCGTTACGTAAGGATGAGGATACATTCTGAAAAATGAGTTGTTAGGTGATTTCGTTTCTGTGAACATCATAGAGGGTACTTACACGAACCCAGATGGAAAAGCCTACTACATACCCAGGCTATATGGTAGAGGCTGTTGCTCCTAGTCTACAAACCTGTATAGCACGTTACTGTACTGAATACTGAAGGCAATGATAACACAATGGTAAGTATTTGTGTGTTTAAATATATCTAAACACTGAAAAGCTACAGTAAAAAATGTGGTAGAAAAGATAAAAAATGGTGCACCTGTATAAGGCACTCACCATGGAGCTTGCAGGATTGGAAGTTGCTTTGGGTAAGTCAGTGAGGGAGCAGAGAAGGAATGTGAAGGCCTAGAACATTCTTATACACCACCGTAGGCTTTATAAACATTGTTTACTTAGGCTACACTAAATTTATTTTGAAAAGTGTTCTTTCTTCGATAATAAATTAACTTTATCTTTCTGTAACTTTATTACTTCACAAAATTTTTAATATTTTTCAATTTTTTGACTCGTAATAACACTTAGCTTAAACACATTTAGCTGTACAAAAATATTTCTTTATTTCCTTATTCTATAAGTTTTTTAATTTAATTTTTTTTTTAACTTTTTAAGCTTTTTTGTTGAAAAACTAAGACACAAACACACACATTAGCCTAAGCCTACACAAGGTCAAGATCATCAATACCACTGTCTTCCACATCCACATCTGTCCCACTGAAAAGTCTTCAGGGACAATAACACATGCAGCTGTCATCTCCTATGATAACAATGCCTTCTTCTGGAACACCTCCTGAAGGACCTGCCTGAGGCTGTTTTACAGCTAACTATTTTTTTCATAAACAGAAGGAGTACATTCTAAAATAACAACTAAAAGTATAGTGTAGTAAATACAGAAATAATGTACTTGTTTATTATCATTATCAAGTATTATGTACTATTCATAATTGTATGTGCTATAATTTTTTATATGACTGGCAACACAGTAAGTTTGTTTAGACCAGCATCACCACAAACACGTGAGCAATGCATTGCACTATGACATTATGAAGGCTACGATGTCACTAGGTGATAGAAATTTTTCAGCTCCCTTATAATCTTATGGGACCACTGCCATATATGCATTCCATCATTAACTGAAATGTTACATGGTACATGACTATACATACAAATTGTTTTAGATTATTACAATCTTATCACCAAGAACAAACCTACCATGGAAGTCCAATATTTCTTTGCAACTCCTTTTTTTGTCTTTAGAATATATGTAATTTATACAGTCAGAGTACTGTGTTCAAAGTTACTTGAGTCAATTTTTCTTATGTGTATAGTTGTGTTATCACTTTGACCAAAAAATTCGTTTATTTTTATTTGTACTCAATTTTGGGCTTATTTTCTTCATTTTTAAAATTTTAGTTTATTTTTTATATATGTACAAATGTTTACATGATTTGAATATATATAAAAATAAACTCAAAAAGGGCCCACTCCCACCCTGCAAATCCTTTCCCATTCCCACCCACACTCAATATGTAGTCATTTTTATTAGGTCTGGGACATTCTTCACACTTTTTTTTTTAATAAATGTTACATATCTACATTCTTTTTTCACCTATATTTCTTCACAATGCTACCATACTATGTATACGTCTTATACCTCACTTTTCCACTTGATAGTACATCTTGGCTCAAGTCTGTAATATTATTTTATGTTACATTTACTATGCATATCAGTTATATTTGCTGTGTTTCTTTCTCTATGTGGCATTTCTTTGCTCTTTATTTTCTATTTCTTTTGATATGTAAGAAGATTTCACTTTCTTCTCATGATTCTCTCTTTTCTAATGTCTTTTGTGATGTTCAGCCCATTTTTCCCTTTCTGAGGTTTCTACCATTTGGTTTGTCAGCTCTAACTGATAGACTACGGCCGCACATTTTATCTATAAAGCAATTATTTTATTCCACTCAGAACCTTCTGTCCACCTTCCTCTATCATTTTTTGGGAGGTTGGTTATTTCTACTTTGTCTACAGAACAATGCTGCTTGTATAAAATTTTTTTCACCCTTCATTTTAGTCTTAGGTCTACACTAAAATATATTCCAAGTATGGTAATCAGTCCATTTGCCAGTTTCTCCAGTCTTTTTTGGTTGGATAAAGCTAACCTTCTAGTTACAGTTGTGAATACTACTCTCCTTGAATTCTCACACAGTATCTTCAGAACTGTTTTTATATAGTGTTGGTAGTTGAAGAATAGCTTGTCTAAGAGCATGGCCTTGACCCAGCAGAGAAAGAAGGACTGGGTGTGTATGTAACTCCACATTTCTATGTTTATTGATTTGGTGTTCCTTCAAATCACAAATATGTGAGAAGAGAGAAAGAACTGTAATTAAAATTGGCCTGGATAACAACTGGACAGGCAGTTGGAAAACTGTGATATTAGATCTGTATCTCACCATACTCACCAATATAAATTCCAGATGGGTAAATAATCTATTTTAATTATTTTTAATCAAACACATATTCATTTTTATAAAGTCAAATATTTCTTAAAGTTTGTAATGAAAATATCAGTCCTTTACTCCACCTCTCTTCTATCCTCCTCCAAGTCCTGTTGCCCACAGGCATCCACCTTCAGGAATTTCCACTATGCTCAGTTTTTATTTCTGGGTAACATGGCTATATAGCTATTTTGGTTTACCAATTTTAGACATCATCTGTTGACTTCCTACTATAGTAGATGAAAGCTTATCCTTTTGAAACACCTCTCACTCCCCTCAGCCCCATCTCCCCTAAAAAATAATAACACCAGAATTTTGGTTAGATCAAATCAATGTTTAAATTATTATAACATGCAAATATTGTTTACTGCTCAGCCAACAGATATAACATAATATAATAATTTCATTTATCATACACTGAGTTTATTTGCTCGATTCTTGTTTTGAATTTCAATTAGGCTTTCATCTAAAGGTATTAATTACTAGAATAGGGGATGTAATGGGTGAATGCCAAAGAATGAAACAGGGAAAGAATGAGTGGAGGACCAGGGCATACTGGTTTGGGGCAGGGGCTCAGCAGACTGACAGATTTGGGATGAAATTCCACTTGTGCCTCTTGCTAGCCATGTGACCTGGGGAAAATTATTTAACTTTCTAACTTGTCTCAGTTTCTTCATTTAAGAAATAAGAATGACGGTAAATATAATTTATGGAATGCCTGTCATGCATCAAGCATGACATATACATGATTTCACTTAGTCCTCAAATCAAAATTATTTTATTTTTGTTTTGAAGATGAAGAAATTGAAGCTCAGAGAGTTCAGCTGAATAGATCAATGCTTCATAACTAGATAAGTTGAGTGAAGCTGAGATTTAAACCAATATAATAAAGACTGTATTTGCAACCTTGTCTCTTGAGGGTTGAATTGACATTAAAATGAGATAGTGCATGTAAAGTGTATTGCATAGCAATTTAAATGTAGTAGGCGTTCAATTAATGATACCAGTTATCAACTTTTGCTTTGCATAGCAATTGACATACAGTAGGCGTTCCATTGGCGACACCAGTTATTATTAATTTTATGCAGTAGTTTTCCTCTTGGTATTGAGATAAGCATGATTTGAATTTCTTAACTCAATTTCTCATCCAATTTACTTTCATTTATTTATCCAACAATACAGTGATGTTCTAGACTTCATGGGCCATATAAATTTATAAGGAATAAATGCAAGCAAATTGTCAATTAAAATCAATGTTTGAAGCAAATACAGATGCTATGGAGGTATGTGATGGTACCCAACATAGTCTTGGAAACATTATAAGACTTCAAAAAGCAATTTCTATACTGAATTTTGAAGGAAAAGAAAGCAGTATGTGGCTGAAGGCATAAGGGGTGGGAGAACAAGTGGAAATGTTCCAGGCAACAGGGTACATCAAGAAAGACAAAGAAGTACCTGGAAATTAAAAATGGTTTAATACAGCCAGGTGTGTGTGAGTTCTTATTTTAGTTCTCTGCTGTTGCGTAACAAACCACCCCACAACTTCATGGCTTAAATTTTAAGACTTAAACAATCATACTATTTATTTTACTCATGAATCTGCAGTCTAAGCAGGGCTTGGTTAGAATGTTTGTATGTGCCCCACTCACCACAGGTGTGGCTCAAAGCCTTGCAGCTGAAATCATCTGAGGGTTCATCTACTCACACGTTTGGTGTCTTGGCTGAGACGACTCAAATTGCTGAAATTTCTGGGGTTGGAAATGCTGGAGATGCTTGAACATCTCTTTCTGTCTCTGCATGGTTTCTAAACATGGTGTCTCTGGTATGGTAGCTGAACTTCTTATGTGGTTACTCAAAGGCTCCAAAGGTACAGGTCCTGAGAGGCTGGCGGAGGGAGAGAGAGAGAGTAAGAGAAAGGGACAGACAGAGAGACAGAGAGAGATGGAGAGAGAGGAGTGTGCACACACCAGGCTGAAGGTGTACTGACTTTATGACCTAGTATTGGAAGATATACAGCATCGCTTCCACGGCATTTCATTCATTAGAAGTGAGTCACTAAGTCTGGACCATGTTCAAAGGGAGGGAAATTAGACTTCACCTCTTAAGGGGTAGTAGCGTGCTTCTGGAACAGCATGTGGAACCAAAAATATTGCTGTGGCCACTTTTGGAAACTACTGTGTTTCTGTTTCTGTGTGTTGCATAGGGGAAGGGAAAAGGCGAGGGCAGAGGCGAGAGAGAGAGAGAGAGAGAGAGAGAGAGAGAATGAGAGATAAGCAGTCATCAGATTATGTACGGTCACTTAGGTCATTCTAACAGAGCTAGACTACATCGTGAAGGCAATGTAGCATTTTGAAGGAGAGTGACATCATTAAATTAAAGGTTTACCAAAATTCTGTGGACTGTGGAGTAGAAGAGGCAAAGTAGACATCCAGTTGTAGACATCCTGTTGTAGACATCCAGTCAAGAAGTGACGCTGCCATTAAGCTATAGAATTGGAAGAGGGATGGAAGACCGTTTTGAGATATTTTGGAGGTAGACTCATTAGCACTTGGAGACTGACTGAAGCCAGAATGACAAATAGCTGTCTCAGGTGACCATGACAAGGCATGTTGGGAACAGTGATGTGGCACCGGTTACTACAATAAGCAACACAGGAGGAGGAACAGGTGTGGGGTGGGTGGAGAGTAAAAGATAATTTAGTTCTGTACATGTGAAGGGGGAGTTTGTGAAGTATGTCCTATTGAGATATCCTGTTGGTCACTAATAAATGATGCAGAGCTCACCAATAAAATAAAGTTTGATAGTCATCAGCCTGTAAGTTTTCATTAAAGGAATAGAAGTGGTTGAGGTCATTCAGGGAGTTTGTGAAAAGTAAAAAGATAAGAGTTCTAGAATAGGATCCTGCGAAACATTACAGTTTAAGGAAAATGACAGCCACCTGAATTCAAAACTCCACATACATCTTCCTGAGACGATACAGATAAAGAGAGCAAGTAAAACCACACAGACCCATGCCCACAACGTAACTAGGACATAAATAATACCATAGGTTTTATTTATGTAAGAGAAGGGAAATAAATATTTAAACCAGCAAAGACAATTCTGGAGCACACACCAAGACAGAAAGTCAAGTGGAGACATCATGGGAAAAGAAGGCGATGGTATTTAATGGTGCTGAAGTAACAGATTTTTTTTTAATAAATATTATCTTGTGTGTCAGAATGCTGGCTTCTGGTGGTCAAAAGGAAGTGGCTTGAAAATGCAACGGACCTAAGACGGATATCTTGGTAGGGCCTCGTTTGTGGGGAATTAAAGGGACTTGGTGGTGAAGAAAATAAAGGACAAAACAGTGGAAAATAAGTATCCAAATAAACAAAAGAGAATAACTAAATAAAAAGACAAACCAATCCTTCGCTTCATAAGTGGCACCATTTATTAAAGAAATTACATTTCATTATAATGAGCAATTCCACTTCTAGGTATTTCACCAAAATAAACAAACACATATATTGGCAAAAAGACTTGTATAATCATGTTCAAGTCATTTCATTCATAACAACCAAAAACTGGAAATAGCCCAGGGATCTGTTACTAGACCAAATAAACTGTGATATAGTCATATAATGAAATATTATTCAGCAATAAAAAGAACAAACTACTCAGAAAAACAACAGACATAAATCTCAAAAACATTTTTGTTTTCTCAAAACCATTTTGATGCATGAAAGAAGCTGTTATGGGCTGAATTGTGTCCCCTCAAGATTCATATGTTGAAGTTTTAACCCCCAGTACTTCAGAATGTGAGCATATTTGGAGATGGGGCCTTCAGAGAGATTTTTAGGTAAAATAAAGTCTTATGGGTGGGCCTAGTCTAATACGCTAATGTCTTTAGAAAAAGAGATTAAGACAGACAGCATATAGACCAAGGTGTGTCATCTGAGGTCACAGTGAGTAGACAGCCATCTGCAAACCAAGGAGAGAGACCTCGGAATAAACCAAACCTGCTGACACTTTGATCTTGGGCTTCTATTACTAGCTCCAGAACTGTGAGAAAATAAATTTCTGTTGTTTAAACCACTCAGTCTTTGGTGTTTTGTTATGGCAACCCTGACAAACTAATGCAAAAGTTTTACACAAAAACATGATTCCAGTTATATGAAATTCTGTAATAGACAAAACTATCTTATAGTGGAAAAAAAATCAGAACAGTGATTACCTCTGAGGAATGGGTAGGGGATTAATTGGGAAAGGGCATTCCAGAACTTTTTGGGGTGATGGTAAAAATGGTTGTGTTACACAAGTATATACATTTGTCAAACCTCATGGATATCTATTTGGGATTTGTGCATTTATTGTATACAAATGCTATAGCAAAAGAAAAACTGTAAAAAATCAATGGGCCCCATTTCTGACATTAGAAACCGTTTCTTCTCTTTGCACTACAATTGTAAACTGAAGCACCAGCTATGCTATTGATATTTTGCATTTTTCATTTGACATCTGCTCAAACCCCTTAAGGTGAGATTCACTGGTCTCAGTCATGCTCATTAGCCAAAAGAGATGAGTTGAAGATTGAAGCTGGTTTGAGAGGAGACATAACTTTTTATTCCAAGTAGGAAAAACCAAAGTGCAATTGTAACACCAGCCAAAGGTATTTGATCCTCAGCTGAAGTGAATTTGATAGAATTTGATATATTGGAAAACTCAGCACATAAATTTATACTATTCATAGTCCTGAGTTGAACATTACTAGACTCAGAGGGCTAATTCTCAAAATCATTTGGGGAGCAGGGAAATGGAAATTTGTAAGACACTAGGTTATAGCAGCTAGAGCTATTCATGGTAAGAGCTTTGGCTTCTATCAGGTGTAAAATAAGGAAGTCTTTGGACTCTGGTTCGAAGTTCAGATACATTTCAGATAAAGACAAAGAAAGTGCTGTCTATGCCCTCCTTCCTACAGGTTGTCTAGCTTGTGTTCTAGACACTGATATTTTTCCTTGTTGAGAATTTCTACTGTTTGTGCCTTTTAGGAGATTCATCATTAATTTCTCAAATTGCCTTATGACATCTGCTACATAATCTCCTTGATATTTTGACTCTTTTTGGCCCAAATATCAAGTCTCATCTGCCCCTCAGTGATTCAAATCTTCTTTTTTGCATTGCTAGGCATTTTCATTCAACCTGCAGGGAGTGGGTGGGAAGTCACATCTACGGATGACCCACAGAGTTGTGGCTGCACAAGTCTGATCTTCGAAGAGGAAACAAACAGTGGTTCTGATTCTGTGAGATTTGGGATGAGGCACAATATAGCATCTTCAATTCTATTACGAGAGTCTTCACAAAGACCATGGGACAATGCTGATAAGTAAATAAATTGCATCAGTCATTGATTCAAGTTTTAATCCACAGGAAATCTAAATTTATTAGATCATTGTGCACATATTCTCTCCAGGCCTTTCTCTGCAGAATGTATGAAAAAAAGAAACATAGTTTCTTAAGTTCATTCATCATTGCAACTTTATAATATTAAACACAATCTCCATGATAAATCTAAATCTAATTTGACATATTTTTAAGGGGTCAGTTTTATTAAATGTTAAAACTCAGTCCATTGCAGTATCTTCACTTGGAAATGCTAAAATGTGAAAAGATTTTCTTGTAAAACTTAATATGAACTTGATTGACATTGCTCTAACGGTCACTTACTAGAGTGAGTAATATTAACAGGCCTGAGCTGGGTAGGGCGGGATGACAATTTCTACAACTACCACTGGAGATTAATAACAAAGAAAAGAACTGACAGCTCTTTATTCAAAATTTTCAGTGGGAAAGAAAGTTTCTTTTAAATACATATATCAGATGGAAGATAGGCTGAAATGAATCTGGACCATACCTATTCTGGGAAAATAAAGTTGGCTATACTATGTCTCGATTTAACAATACCTGTAGGGAAAAACACAGTCTCCTCTTTCCCCTTGAGCAATCTCCCCAAAAGCTATCAAATTCACTTTGATTTAAACCACTCAATGACTCATAAAGTTCATATCTGTTTCGAAAAGGTAACTCTGAAAGGAAGGTTCAATAACAAGTGACAAGAATAAGTAAAAATATTTTTTTTTCTGGGTTATGGTAACTTTACTATTTTTTTCCTTTTATTTCATCATATAATGGGAGTACAAATATTGTTAGGGTT
>VBSM01000361.1:39056475-39090342 GCA_008086735.1 Cheirogaleus medius
TAACTGATCAACACTTAAGTGCACATATAGTAGTAACATTCATTGGGTGTTGGGTAGGTGGGAGGTGAGAAGAGGAGATGGGTATATACACACCTAAGGGTACAATCTGAGACGCTTGAAGCTCTGCCTCAGGTAGGGCAAAGGCAATTACATAATCTAAATATTTGTACTCCTGAAATATGCTGAAATAAAAAAATTTTTTTTTAAATCTTACCACAAAGCTACAGTAATGTAGCAGTGGCATAAGGGCAGAGAATTGAAAGCCAAAATAAACCCTTACAGTGACAGTCAATTGATTTTCAACGAATATGCCAATATAATTTCATGGGAAAAGAACATTCTTTTCAACAAATGATGCTGGGACAACTGAATACCTATATGCAAAAGAATGAATTTGAACCTATGCATCGCACGCCATATGAAAATTAACTCAAAATGGATCAAACTCCTATGTTTAATATCTAAAATTATAAAACTCTTAGGAAAAAAACATAGACTTAAATCTTTGTGACTCTGGAGTAGGCAATGATTTCTTAGACATGACCAAAATCACAAGCAACAAATGATTTAGATAAACTTGAAGTTATTCAAATTAAATCTTTTCTGCCTCAAAAGACATCATTAATAAAAGAAATAGACAATTAAAAAAAAAAAGTTCTTTGGACAAAGTGCAAAAACAACATTGGATAATTCTTTTTTCACTTTAAAGATTTTACACCTAAACTTTTTAAATTTCCCCTGCTGAGTAGTTTATATCCACTATTTTCACTCCTGCTATGTTCCCATCTCTTAACATAATCTGGTTTGGCTCCCCCGCCCTCACTGACCCTTCCCAAGAACCACAAATCAGCTTTTTGTTGCTGTCCTCAAAGGCCCTCCTTTTGGCTCTCTTTCTCCTTGCACTCCTGTGGCCTTTAATATGTTTCATCTTGAAGTAATTCTGCCAACCTCTGGGATGAAGCAGCATTATCTGACACTCTCCTCCTCATCTGTCTGTCTGGTAACTAACTGCACTTGTCGATTCCCCACCCTCTTCACTTCCCAAACATAGGTTTTTCATACCATTGAATGTTTTCCCCCAAGAGAAGAAATATACTTTCTCTTCTGGAGAACTCATTAATACTTCAACCATTGTGTCTACAAGGATGCCTCCCAAATCTTTAGCTGTCAAAGATGCAGGCCTACATCTCCAAAGCCATAGTGGATGGTTCATAGGGACACCTCACCATTGCTTTTAACTCAACATACCTAAATTAAAATCCCCCATTGCCCCTAAACCCACACTCACTGACCTGACTCTATTTCAGTTCATAGACCTCTCAAGCACCCAGACCTCATACCTCTGTGTCTTCTCTAAAAACTGATACTCAGAACTTTAGGTCTAACTCTAGACCTCATTTGAATTAGGTTGGTTATTTGAGTATTGAGTCTTGGTTTCCTCATCTGTAAAATGAAGTTGAAGTAAAGCTCAAATCAGAAGGTGAGATCAGGCATGTGACTGTAATCTGTAACTTAGACTGCTATGTGCATCATAGGTGCTATGTGCATAAATTGTTTCTCTTGCTCAGGCATATGACAGATACTCAGTAAATGTTTGCTGACTGACCGAAAGAATGAATCAACAAATGGTTGAATTAATGCGACATTTACTTCTTTTGAATGCCGATAGCATTTACTGTCTGCTGTATCTTTTAACTATATGTGTCCTGACTTCTTAAGCACACATTCAGATTGTTGGGGGTGGACGCCTGATTTATCCTCCTTTGTGTTTCTCTCAGGGCCCAGCAAAGTCCTTGAACATATACACAGGTATACACTACTATTTGACTTTGTACCCCATTTATAAGTCTTAAATGTATATCATGCATTTTTTTCCATTAAAGGGAATCAGTATGCATTATTTTGCAAGCACATATTTCTTGAGGCTTTTTTTTTTTTTAATTTGTGACTCACATCTTGTTGGTTCAGAAAGTAACACTAAACAATGATTTTAATGGCATGGTGAAAGAGGGTTTAGTCAGGCCTCCTCACTTTTCAGATTTGCTTTAATTCAGCCACAAAATTCCTTCCCAGCTGTATAGCAATGGCCAGGGGCATTTTCACCCTAATATATAATTTAATCAAGCTACATCTAGCCATGTTAAACTAAGCTATGCTGTGGAATTGCAACTACAGATTACACCAGAAACAGGAGAATTTGTCTTTATTTCTTGATTCATTATGGCATTTCTACACTAACGCAAACAACTTTGCTGTCTGTCTTCCTTCTATCTTAAGAAAACTTCCTCCCCAAGGAGAAAACATAACAGAAAAAAGCAGTACTGGCCAGCAGAGAAATTGTGATGGAAGGGGAAATATGTACGTGTCAAACAGCACAGCCTTTGTGTTATCTGGTCTCTATGAAGAGAAATTTTCAGTTGGATGTGAGTGGGTGAAATTGCTGTGTCACCCACAAAAGTATTTTCATTACCAATTTCCCAGCAGACTTTTACTCATAGCTCTATCTTTATTACTCTGAATATTGGCACAGTAAATATGCTAAGATTTAATGAAATAGAAATGAATGAATGATGGGCACATCCCAGTCATACCTGAGCCCAGCAGAGTTTTACATCTCATAAGCTACAGATAACTGTCATGGGCCAGACACACCAAATAGAGATTAGTGTCAGGCCAAAAGCCTCAGTGTATTTATCAGTCTGAATGACTCTTTAGTTTATCTTTCTGGAATAAACTCCTCTAGAAATGTGGCTTTGACAGTTTGTGCTCCCTCAAGATTCTTTTTAAAATCCTCTAAATAGAACTTTCAATATGTATGCTCGAGTGGGGCAACTATGAAAAGTATCCTAAATAATAGTTCCATACTAGTTGTCTAGGGCAGCTTTAACAAAGTACCACAAACTGAGTGCTTTAAAGAACAGAAATTTATTATCTCGGAGTTTTGGAGGCCAGAAGTCTGAGATCAAGGTGTCAGCAGGTTGATGCTCCCCCAAAAGGCACACACTCTAGAAAGATGGGTTGTAGGCCTCTTTCCTGGCCTCCAGTTCCTTAACTTGTGGCAGCATAACTCTAATCTGCACATGACTTTCTTCCTGTGTACATGTGTTTCTGTGTCCAAACTTCTTTTTATGAGGACACAGTCCTCATCTTCACTTGATTTTTGGCAAAGAAGATTCTATTTCCAAATAAGATCATATTCACAGGTACTGGGAGTTAGGACTTTTAGGCAGGACAGAATTCAGACAATGAGAAGCACCATACAGTCAGTGTAGTTGATCTCAATATGGCATAACAATAAAAGTCAACTTTAGTAATCAGACAACCAGGCAATATTGGTGTTTGAAGACAAAGAAATGTCAATATCTTCCATTCTTCTGAATCATAATTCACATTTAGGTATCATATTTGCTTTTTTTCTAAAAAGTGAGTAAAATTATCCAAAATGGATAGATGATCATTAATATTACAAAATAGCATTTCCCCCATGAATCATCATGAGAAAAAACAGGGAGTGATGTCATCCAGACGATAGATTGGAAGGTTTCTATTCCCATGCCCCACAGAAATACCAATTTTGCAATTACTCATGGAGGAGAATATTTTTGTGGGAACTCCAGAGTCTGAGGTTCCAGCATCCCTGTGGAACACAAAATCCAAGAGTGAATTCATTGAAGAGACCAGCCATAGAGCCTGCTAACTATTTCTCAGACTTCACCAAGAGGCTCACAGATGAACCCCACAGAATGACTCACCTGAAGACCCCCACAATCACAGTTAGCTAACACACATTCCCCAAGTACTTCACATTCTCCATTCCACACACACACATAGTGGACAGTTTTCTGTGCATCCATGGGCACAGCTCACATGAGCTCCCATAGACAGCACCTTAATCTCAACAGCAGGTGTGGATCTTAGCAGATAGCTCAACTCTGCTGCTTTGGGAAAAGCACTCAACCATGAAAATTTCAGGGCACTGCCCTGGGGAAAATAAATAGGAGGCAAACAGTATTAGGCCTGGCATTGTAGGGTCAAGAGAAGGCACACAATCCCTGAGACTATCCCCCTCAAAGAGAACAAGAACAGTAGAGTTGGTGCATCCATAAAAAAAATCTGAGAGACCTTCAGAATCTCTAGATGGGCTCACTAGTGAAGGTCTTTCTCTCCTAAAGTCATTCAGTAAAGACTAAAGGAGGTGACTGATTCTTCAAATGCAAAGATAGCAACACAACTCCCCAGGGAACACAAAGAATCAAGGAAATATGACATCACCAAAGTAACAAAATGAAATTCTAGTGGGCTGAACCCAAACAAATGGAGATCTACAAATTACCTGACAAACAATTCAAAATAACCATCTTAAAAGAGGTCAGTGAAATACAAGAGTACACAAAAAAACTCAACAAAACCAGGAAAACAATACATGAACAAAATTGGAAGTTCAACAGAGACAGAAACCACATAAAAATAACCAAAAAATTCTGGAGCTGAAGAACGATGTCTAAAACAAAAAATTCAATAGAGAGTTTCAACAGAAAAACTAATCAGGTAGAAGAAAAAAATCAGCAAATTCAAAGACAAATCATTTGAAATTATCCAGTCAGAGGAACAACAACCACAAAAAGAATGAAAAGAGTGAAGTAAGTCTACAGGACTTATGAGACACTAGCAAGTGAACCAATATACACATTCTAGAAATCTCAGAAGGAATAGAGAGAGAGAAAAGGAAAGAACGTATATTTAGAGAAATAATGACAGAAAACTTCCCAAATCTGGAGTGAAAAATGAACATTCAGATACATAAAGCCCAAAGAATTCCAAATAGGTTGAGCATGAAGAGATCTTCATTGAGTTGCATCATAATGAAATTGTCAAAAGTCAAAGACAGAGAGAATTCTGAAAGAAATAAGAGAAAAGCAACCCATCAATTACAAAGGAAGCCCCATAAGATTGTACGTAAATGTCTCAGCAGACCTTGGAGGCAGGAAAGAGTGGAATGTTATATTCAAAGTGCAAAAAAGAAAAAAAAGCCTGCCAACCAAGAATACTGTGTCCAGGAAATCTGTCCTTCAGAAATGAAGGAGAAATACAGACTTTCCCAGACAAACAAAAGCTGATGGAATTTATCACCAGTAGACCTATCTTACAAGAAATGCTAAGCATAGTTCTTCATGTTGAAATGAAAGGGCACTGATCAGCAACATGAAAACATATGAAGGTATAAAATTCACTAGAAAAGGTAAACATAGAGTAAAATTCAGAAGACTTTAATACTGTAATGGTGGTACATAAACCACTTTTAACTCTAGTATAAAAGTTAAAAGACAAAAGTATTAAAAATAATGATAGCTACAATAATTTGTTAATAGATCCTATAAAGAGATGTAAATTATGAAATCAGTAACATAAAACAGTAGCATAACAGTAACATAAAAATGTAAAAGTGTAGAGTTTTTGTATATAATTGAAATTTAAGTTGTGATAAGTTTAAAATACAGTTATAATTATTTGATGTTTTATATAAGCCTCTTTGTAATCACAAAGAAAAACTTGTAGGAGATACACAAAAGAAAAAGAAAAAGAAATCAAAGGACACTACTACCAAAAAATCAAATAACAAAGGAAGACAGCAAGAGAAGAAAGGAACTATAACACAGTAAGAAAACAATTAACAAAATGGTGATAGTAAGTCCTGACCTATAAATAATTACTTTAAATGTAAGTTGATTACCTTCTCCAACCAAAAGACATAGACCTGGCTGAATGGATTAAAACATGAACACACACACACACACACACACACACACACACGATCCATCCACCTAGTTGCTTTCTACAAGAGATGCTTTAGCTTTAAGGGTATACATAGGCTGAAAATGAAGATATGAGAAAAGATATTCCATGTAAATGGTAACCTAAAGAAAGCAGGGCAGGGGTAGCTCTACTTATATCAGACAATATAGACTTTAAGTCAAAAACAGTTATGAGACAAAGAACATCATTATATAATGATAAAGGGATCAATTCCTCAAGAATATATAACTATTATAAACACAAGTGGGCTCTCCATATCCATGGATTTCACAACTATGAATCAAAAATGTATTAATAGGCCCACAATGGTTGCATCTGTATTAAATAAGTACTGACTTTTTTCTTGTCATTATTCCATAAACAATACAGTATAACAACTATTTAGATAGAATTTACCTTGTATTCGGTACTATAAGTAATCTAGATATGATTTAAAATGTACAGGAGGATGTCCATAGATTATATGCAAATACTATTTCATTTTATAAAAGGGACTTGAGCATCTGAAGGTCCTGGAATCAATACCCAAGGATAGCGAGGGATGACTGCATATATGCACTCAACATTAAAGAACTTAATATATAAAGCAAATATTAACAGAATTGAAGGGAGAAATAACAATACAATAATAGTAGGAGATTATAACATCTCACTTTCAACAATGGATAGATCATCCATATAGAAAATCAACAAGGAAACAGTGGACTTTGGCAATATTATAGAACAAATGGCCTAATAGACATATATAGAACATTCCAACCAACAATATCACAATACATATTCTTACCAAGAGCACATGGAACATTCTCTAGGATAGATCATGTTAGCAAACAAAACAAACTTAACATATTTAAGAAGACTGAAATTATATCAAGTATATATTCTAACCACTATGGCATAAAAGTAGGAATTAAGAAACATGTCCCTAAACAACCAATGGGTCAAAGAAGAAATCAAAAAGGAAATTTTAATATAACTTGAGGCCAGGTGTGGTAGCTCATGTCCATAATCCCAGCACTTTGAGAGGCCAAGGCAGGAGGATCACTTGAGCCTAGGAGTTCAAGACCAGCCTGAGCAACATACAAGACATTCTCTCTACAAAAACCTTAAAATTTACCTGTTGTCCCAGCTACTCATGAGGCTGAGGAGGAAGGTTGCCTGAGCCCAGGAGTTCAAGGCTGCATTGAGCTTTGATTATGCCACTGTACTCCAACCTGAGCAACAAGCAAGATCCTGTCTCTAAAACAAATAAATAAATAAGGAACAAAATCTTGAGATAAACAAAAATAGAAACACAACATACCAAAACTTACAAGATGCTGCAAAAGCAGTACTAAGTGTGAACTTTAGTACTATAAATGTCTACATCAAGGAAAAAGAAAGATCTCAAATAAACAACCTAACTCTAAGCCTCAAAGAACTAGGAAAAAACAAGAACAAATTAAGCACAAAGTTAACAGAAGAATTAAATAATATTAGAGGAGCAATAAATTAACTAGAACAATCTAAAAGCTCAACAAAAATCAGAATTGTTTTATGAAAAGTTAAATGAAATTGGCAAACCTTGAGCTAAACTAAAAAACAGAGAATATCCAAACAAAAATATAAAGGAAAGACATTACAAGTGATATTATAGAAAAAGAAAGAACCATATACAAGGGTTGCATTACCCTGATACCAAAGCCAAACAAGGATATTACAAGAAAAAAAATTATAGGCCGATATCCCTAAAGAACATAGATGCAAAAATCCTCAATAAAATATAAGTACACAGAATCCAAAAGCACATTAAAAGAATCATATGCATTAATCAAGAGGGATTTATCCCTGGGATGCAAGGATAATTAAACATACACAAATCAATAAACATGAACACAACACTAAGAGAAGGATAAAATTATATGTTTATGTCAATACATTCAGAAAAAGCATTTTTTGGTAAAACTCAACATTTTTTTCTTGTAATATCCCCAGCCTCCAGAACTCTTAGAAATAAACTTCTATTGTTTAAGCCACCCATCAATATTGCTATGGCATTGGGGTAGCCTTAGCAGACTAAAACAGGGCTATGCACATCCCCACTCATTTATTCATATTTTCTCTCAACAATTGTATTTCCTGAATCATTAGATTATGAGAACTCCATCATCACACTAGTTCTAATTCTCAATGTTAATCCCACAAATATAATCTTATTTTTATAATCTTCTTATAATCATATAGACTCATTATCTATAAGAAAAAATACAGATGTTACAGAAAGGGAATCAAACACCAAACAGTCATTTCAGAATGTAACTAAACTGCCATTTAATCCAACTTTGCCAGCAACATAAGAGAAAATAGATTTAATTTAGGAGCAGAAGAATAGAGGCACCAGAAAGAACAGGATTGGGGCCTCTGGTAGGCACTGTGCAAAATCTTTGTGTGAATTGAAAAAGGCAGCCCTTCCTCAAGTTAAAAAAAAAGTTAATTTATTGTTGCATAACCAGACCCATGACTGATGGTCAATCTGGTATGAGGAAAATAGGAATGTAGGCAGTTGCCCCCTTTGGTATGATTAGGTGACTCCAGCCAAGGGGGACAATGAGTGGTTATGTCATGGCATTATGTCTCTTGGTCAAAATCAGTCCCATTTTGGGTGCATCATATTGAATGATGATTTTAGAAAGCTCTGTGAAAAGAGAATCCCCTCTACTGCTCATGGAGAATACTTTTCATCTTTTCTAGTTACTCAATGCCAAATCAATTCTGGTTCAAGACCAAAGCTAATATTAGAAGAAAAAAAGTTTTCAAGTATTTGTTTATTTTAAAAGAACAAAATCTACCCCAGGGAATAGTGGAAAGTGTAATCCTTCTTCCCACAGGGGTGTGGTAGGGGGTGTTATATGAGGCCAGGCCTGAAAGAAAAGACAAGGAAGGTTTTTTTTGTTTTTTCCCATTTTCAGACTAGCCATCTGTGACTTAAAAATAAAAAGTAAGAAAGAAAAAAGTCTTGGAGAATGTTTGGCTTCCCCTTTGCCAAATCTTTGAGAGTTCACTTTCTGTCCAAAATGTGAAAGGGACATAATTATTTCCACGTCTGACTAATATGCACTTGTTTGTGAAGGGCCATAATCCCGTAACCCATCTGGATCATGGTCTTGATGTGTATTGAAAGTCAAAAAATGAGGGCTGTTTTCATCCTGGCTCCTCTACTGACTGAGTCACCATGTCCTTGGGCAAGTTATTTCCTCTCTGTGTACCCGCTTTTAAAAACAGAGAGATAATAGTGTTCCTGACCTCCTTACCTCACTGGGATGTTGTCAGCATTAAAAAGCAATAGACCCATATTTTTAGAGTAGAAAGGAAGAAAATCATTTAAATTTTAAAATATTACTTTTTTCTTCCCAGAGATCTATTTTGTATATCCATCTTAAAATCCCTAAATAGATCACAGTTGACAAAAAAGACATTAGAGTACTTACGAAGGCAAGTTTATAATTGACTTTGTGGCATAAATCTTTGGAGTCTTTCCAGTTTTCTTATTATAAAAAAAACAAAAACCAATGATATTAATTTATTTGGGGGGCCTTTTTACACAAGTTAACAAACAAATAAAAAATCACGGAATGAACTATTAAGGAAAATATTATCACATTATAGTGAAAATGACACTGAACTGAGAGTTGAGGAGGAAAAAAATCTAGGTTCTAAATCTTGATTACTAACTTATTTAAGTCAAGTTACTCAGCCTCTCTAAGCCCAGTTTGTTAATCTGGAAAATGAGAGCCTTTGATAATAACAGTTATTGGGTGTAGGGTACTGCATTAAACAATAATTCTTCAAAATTATAAAACACCATGCAAATACTAGGTCTTATTGCTGCTGTGGAACACACTAGTCAATCTCTCTGGTCCCCATAGCATAACCTCATTTGCTTCAAGGACAGTGGTTACACCAATTTTCTGAGACATGAAAAGAGTGTCCAGCATGTTCCACATAATTAGAGCTCCTACCCAGCCATTTTTCACTTTGACGGAGAAAAAGGAAAGGGAAGGTCTGTGTTCCATGTTTAGGCTATGCTTTGATTCAGATGTAAAATGAGAGCTTTGAAGCTGAGGTGGTGGGTCTGTGCAGACTCAGGAAATGAACTTTCTTCTTCCAAGGGGCCTTAAGCTCTGCCTACCCTGGGGCGTGCCGGTAGAGACACAGACACTTGATACTCCGTACAGTAAGGCTTGAAACACTGCCGTCTATTCAAGGGCTAAGGAAAAGGTCTGTGGACGAAAGCTTTCAACATTTTCAAACACTGGATAGCAAGAAAACAATTTTTCTAGATAACATCGAAGGTCTCCTTCAAATCTGAAGCTCAATCAGTCTATGAATCAGCAAACCATAAAAATAATTAAGGAAGAACATATAGTCTCCTTGACTCCTTGTTTCAGACCCAGCCATTCTGAGTCAGGCCAGGAAATAACCTGTATTTTCAACTTTGCAGAGTTTATCAGCCTTCTTTATGCACTCCAGACCATCCTTATAATTCTTTTTCTTTACAGTTCATTCCCCCCAATTGTGCCCTTAGTGATCTCTTTTTTAATGCCATTGTCTGCTATTCTATCGGGATCTACCTTAACAGCTAGATTATAAAAGTCGTTTGGTGCAGGAATCACACTTTTGGCTTTCATGTCACTTTGTGACCTTAATTCCCTGAGGTTTATACTTGTTGATGGAGTCAACCACTCCACTGCTACAGGGCAGCACTTGGTGTGTTTTTGCCTTTGTTTCACTGGTCCTTGAAGATCACTCCCCATGACTGACAGCCACAGTCTTTCCTTCTGAGGCTTTGCTGTGCATTTCCCTTCCTCCTTACTCTGCTACTCCAGAAAACTAAGAACCACCCACAGACCATCATGTTCACAAATGCTTAATGAGAAGTGAGCCCTGAGATGCTAGCCATGGTGGGTCTACATGCTACAGAAAGACTAAAAAAGTACTCAGTGTAGAAAAAATTTGCAACAGCGACTCCATGGTTAAAAATAAATATTGGCAATAGGCATAAGAGGTGAGGGCTCAGAAAAGGATTCATTTCTCAAAACTGAGTATCAAGTGTCAACTGTGTACTATTTTAACTGTTGGGGTGATTCCAAGATCAAACTGGAACACAGGATTTTTAGAAGTTTGAATTTTACTCTCATATTTTTCTCTACCAATTTCTACACTTGCTTTAGACTCTTCAGAGTAGAAAATATCACCCAGTTCAAAGAATACTCAGTAGGAGACAGGGGAGAGGGGGTGCAAAGGAAGAGCAGAAGAGAAGGAAAGTTCTGGACCCTGACCTGTCCAGAACACTATGTTTATCTTCCCTTCCACTGGTGCCAGGAAAATGGTTGCTGAAATACTGTAAGAAGCCAATGATTTCAGCACCTTGAATGGAACATAGTAAATTAATAGCTCGGCTTTGTGTAACAGTTACTGAGTCAAGAATGTTGGTGCCCAGAGCTAGCAACTAATTCAGGATGAGTGTGGTAGACTGATGGCCCCAAGTGTTTACAATTCCCTGTGTCCATGTCCTATGCAATAAGGCTTTGCAGATCTTTCCTTTACTAGGTGAAGTCTATTTGCCCACCTCTTAAATCTGGACTGGCTTTGTGAATTGCTTTGGCCAATAGATTGTGATATGATGGCATGGCCGTCAAGAGGCCTTGCATGCTTTACCTGTCTCAGAACCCAACTCCTACCATAAAAATTAGCCTGGACTAGCCTGCTGGATGAGAAAAAATCACGTGGCCCTGTCTTCTATATCACCCAAACTGACAGCCAGCCCTGTGAGTGAAATCATCCCACACCAACCTATTCCTAACCAATCCAACAGCAGATGTAAGATGCATCAGTGAGCTTAGCAGAAATAAGCAGAGATCAATGAGTTAAGTAGGACCCAGAACTACTTAGTTAGCCTGTAGATTCATGAGCAATAATAAATATAGCAAAAGACAACGGATACAGGGTCATTCTATCAATAGTTTGACCAGACATTTGGCTTACTAAGAGAGGCACGGCACAAACATAAATCTGGAGATAGCCATGAATCTGAGCCAGTAGCTTTCAGAGTTCATACTCCTACCAGGACTATTTGGATAGAAGTCCAAAAACATATTTAAAGCTCCAGAGAACATTTTTAATAATAACAATCTCAGAAGCTAGCATATATGAAATGGTTAGTGCAAATCCACCATCTCCTCTAATTTCTGAAAACATGAGATATTATTATCCTGGTTTATGAATAAGTAACTGAAGGTAAGAAAAGTTAGGTAGGTACCTAGACCTGAGATGGAAACTTGGGTTGAGTATGACACCAAAGCTCAGGTTGTAAACACTGCACAATAGTGCCACACTAAAGATGTGGTGGTGTTGTCATAGCCAGCAATCAAGGACCAAGCTTGGAGGCAAATGCCCTATCCACAGTAGAAATAGTGTATGGGGTAACTATCATAGGTAGAGGAGGCAAGGGGGCAGCTGGAGAGACGGCAGCTGCATAACACCTGACAGATGTTATTGCAGCAATAAACAAGCCCAGCAAATCCTGCTTCCCTCCTGAGAACATTTGTCTCCATGGTGAAATAACGCAAAACTGGGCACAAGTCAGTCACAACCTGGGAGAAGGGAGGGCTCAGGGTCACAGAGGCTTAGCAGATTTCTTTCTGCTCTCTGCAGACTCTGACTCATCAGTCCCAGAAGAGTTAAGCACTTGCTTGTTAACAGCTCTCCCAGCCATTTCATTAGGCAACAGGAGGGGGACAGAGCAGGCGGGAAACTCATGCCACGATACAGTTTTCAGATTTGACTTGGGATTTCTCAACCTCCCCTGTGAGTGTAGCAAAATATTTTTTATCAATTCCATGTATGATTAATTTACCCAATCCTCATGAAAATTGTCAAATTGAGAGCCCTGAAAATATCCTGTTTTGATGAATCATTATAAATTAATCAATCCCTTTGTATAGAATTAATAACAACTAATTTCTCTCTCCCAGGCAACACTATGATGTAGGTGTTAGTATTCCCATTTTACAGATGAAGTAATTGAAGTTTGGAGAGAGAGTAAGCAACTTGCCAAAAATCACAAAGCTGACACCCAGTCAAACCTAGGTTGTCAACCACCAGAATCCATGCTTTTATCCTTTCACTACTGTCTATTATGACTACTATGCTATTAATAATAGAATTTTTTTTAGTATGCCAGTAAGTTTCTGGATGTCAAGGTCAAGAATAAGGATCATTTTGTACTCTTGTCTATCTTCCCTTTAACTAGCAACTTGGAAATGGCGCTGAAGATAGAATTCCAAAGTTGCCAGCACTATGACAGATAAGTCCTGGACATCTTGAGAATCCATTACTGTCCAATGTTATCACATTTCCAGTTTCCTTACAGCCAATTTCAACTCTGCTGAAACTCAACAGCAAAACCATTAGACTTTTCTTTAGGTGTATATAGTTAATTTTTTTAAATGAACACTCAAGATACAGCTTCTAGTTTCTGAATCAACCATGCCATGCTCCTCCATATTGGAGGTCTGGGATATGCTCTCACCCAACTAACCTGCTCTTGTTTGGGACACAGAACAAAAGCACATTCCAGGAACAAGGTTGCGTACATGCAGCTAATGGATGCAACTGAGAGACCATCAAGGAGACTGAGCATGCTCTGTGGGTTATTTTCTTATACTCAGTTCTGTTATGGTAAGTTTCTGTGTGTTGGATGCCTAAATGACAGGTAAGGGAATATGAATGCCAAATCTCTAAAAAACCCATCATTTTCTTAACAATTCCTTCTTCTTATCCCTTTACACTTTTAGACAGACTATGTTTGAAGTTCAAGTTTCTAGCCATCACAAGTCTCATTGCATATGACTACAGCATAGTGGAGAAGGAAGTCATCAAGCTCCTCCATTCCAGCCTTTCCCCATGCATGGAGCCTAATGCACTCTTTCAAGGGGATAAAAAACTCTGCTAAAATAGTAAGACAACTCATAACCTTACAGGACAGATGAATTAATTCTTTGAATAGTTCAATTTACTAGTGCAACATATAGATATCAAAGTTCTCCTCTATATGTTAGCCATTGGCCAGTGATAGAGAGATGATAAAACATCCTACTCTCAGGAAACTAACAGTTCAACATTAGAACAATAATCAGTCTCGCTTTAGCACCTCACCCTTGGTTCTCTCTTTTAGATGGTCACAGAGTAAGTTCAGTTCTTCTTTCACTTAACACACTTCAACTGTCACATACCCCCCAGGTACCTTCTCATGTTACAATCCCAGGTCCTTCAAACTGTCCTTCAAACTGTAACATGGCTTTAAGTTTTGTAATTATGCTAGTAGTTCTCCTCTGGCTTCACCCAGGGTCAATTGCCCTTCTAAAATCAAGAGCCAAGAATGGTAGAAGACCATGGTCTCCCCATATCAATGAATCTCAACTGGAATTCAAAGCCAAATTTGCAGTTTTAGATATCCATCTCTGGAAGGCAATTATCCTCATGAAATGCCCCTGGGAGAAACACAATGTGAAGTTTCTATCAGTCAAAAATGCCTTCTTGACACTGAGTTGTGAGTCCTTTCCTTTGACAGGAAGAAACAGAAGAGTAGTTTCTGAGCAAAGAAAAATATGAAGGAAGGTCCTCTAGTGCTAGAAAATATGTATGTGGGTATTGACTTCATTGATTTAGTGCCAATGTTGACTGTGCTAAAGAATGTGAAAAGAAGGTAGGATTTCTTATTATACATTTCTAGATGCTCAGGACAAATATTTAGTCATCCATGACTTCTGTTGACCACTTTCTACTTCTTAAAACTTTCTTTTCATTTGCATCTATGGTTGCTCCTTCTTAACAAGTTTCATTGGCTTTTCTTTCCTGCTCAGATGCTTTAATGTTAGTGTTTTCTAGTGTCTGACTTTCATCCTCATTTTTTTCTTATACTACAAGTTCTCTCATGAGATTCCCAAGGTTTCCACCCAATCTAAAAGCTGATAACTCCTCGATCTGTATCTCCAGCCCTGATCTTTCTCCTGGGTTCCACACTATATTGCCAATCTCCTAATCCACTGTCTTTCCTATAGGCACATCAGATTAATTATTGTGTTTTTACAACATGTTTCTCCTCCCACATTCCTAGTCTCTATTCATTTTGTCACCATCCACCTTATTAACAAGCCACCAAATCCTGTCTATTCTACCTTGGACTATTCCCTGATTGCAGCCCCCCATACCCTTAATAGCTGCAGTTATTGCAACTGAAAAATGGCTTATTTCTCTCTTCCTATTTCTTTCCAACTGAGTTCATGTTCCACATTGCTCCCATAATTAGGCTTTTAAAGTAAATGAATGAATAAACATGTGCATCTGATCAAACCCCTTCCCTATAACCTTTTCTGGCACCTGCTGCCTTCAGAAAAAAAGTCTAAAATCATTATGTAACAAAAACATCCTACAATGTATGCTATCTGGGTGATAGGCACATATAACTTTAACTCAAGCAGTACAAAAGCAATCTAGTAACCAAAACATTTATACCCCCGTAATATTCTGGAATTTAAAAAATAAATGAAAATTAAATTTAAAAAATTAGACTACAAAACAAAAAAAAAATTCTTCACTATCTGTCTCCAACTGTACTTTTTCTACCTAAACCCACTCCCAGACCACTCCCTGTACCCCAACATCTCCCCATACACACACACGTATAAACTCTGCTCCAATCACCATGAACTTCTTACTTGCTCTTTTGTTTAAATATAACCTATAATGAATGACTCTGTCTCTAAATATGTTGTTCTGTTTTCCTGAATGCCTGTCTCCTTTTCAATCTGGCAAGTCCATATTTGTCCTTCAAATTCCAATCCAAATGTTATCTCTTCTGGTAGACACTTTTCTGACTCATCCAGACAGTTATAAATTTCTTCCTATGCATTGGTGAATGGTCAAAAATTTTTATTAAGTTATTTTCACATGTGTAATATCATCAATTTCATAAAAAGGGAAACTGTCTCGAATTCTTTTTTATTCTGACACGGGATCCCAAAGAGTACTGTGCAGGAAGATTCACTCTCCACTTGAAACAGTCTACATTTTAAGGAAATTATGACTCAGTGAGGACACAAGCATCCAAGTAATATCATCCAAGCACACTGCAGTTCTGAGCCTTACAGCTCCCAAAGTCAGAGCATAGTTAATCTAATCTATTCTGAGAATTCCCCGTTAGTGCCTAAATTGCCTTATGCCTCACATCCTCCTCAGGCCTGGATTCATCTACAGCCACTTTCTATTGAGGATTTTGTCTCTTACATGAAGTATAATCCCACGTCAAACCCAACTTCATATTGCCATCAATGGAAAGGCACCACCATCCCTTTGAGGTTATATAATTTTATGTTGTTAAAATATGATTTTATATGCCACATGCAAAAGGTATGGGCAAAGGAATGCATGCTTATCAACACATAACAGGTGTGCAATACAAACTGCAAGGAGCTATTTTTAACATAATGTGGCAAATCCCTGAGAGTATCTGGCAAAGCCAGTTGTACAGGTGGTTTGGCAATCTGAGCAGCTGACTCTATAACCTCACCTCCAAACCTAAATAGGGGCTTCAGGTTATCTTTTAAACAGCAACAGCCATCCAGATATCTGTATAACGTATAAGGAGCTATGGATATATGGGAAGAAATTGGATGCATAGAACTGAGAAAGGGAAATGTCAATGAACTGAAGGTTCACCAAAATAATAATAATAATTATAATAAAGAGGGAAGCAGAAAATGACCCATAAAACCAAAGCAAGTTCCTTGTCACTGCCAAGTCAGATCCTGCCCATTTTCAGTCAAGAGAGCTTTCTCCCCAAATTTGATCCAATTTTCAAGATCTAGTTCAAATCCTTCTTGCCTCACAGAGCTATGATGACCTGTTACTGCTGAAATCCCAGAATATTTGTCTTTAATTCTCAAGCTGGCACATAATTATATATTGTCTCGTGTTACTCATTAAGATTTCATGTGCTTTGGTTTTATCTCCCCAACCAGAATAGAAGTTTCATGGGGTGAAACATCTGTCACATAACTGTCCTGATTTTCCAATGTCCTAGCAGGGCACCTCGTGGAACCTGTCATAAATATCTTCTGATTTATTTAATTAACATGCTAAAAGACAGGCCATTTCCACGTAGTGAGATGGAGAGAAGCAAAAGGAAAAGAGAGCAGGATGCAGGGTCTGTGCCCTCACAAAAGCAGCTAAGATTTTCTGAGGTGACTCATACAACGGGAACGCCAACACTGATGAGCGGAGTGGAGTACGTGTCCTAGACACTTGAACTCGAATGTTCTCTGATTATTAGCTGACGCGTGGGTTAGATCCTCTGACGGTGTGTAAGGGGGCAAAATACTTTGGAAAAGAAACTTTCATTCTAGGTGTTAAGAAAAAGTGGCCCTAGAAGGGTTTCCCACTCCAGAGGCCTGTGAAAGTTACCGATCAATCAGATGCATCACCTGAGCTATGGCTCCAGCGTGTCAGCCCTGGAAGGAGCCTCGCCTATCATCTGATCCCAGTCACAGGAAACTGAGGTCCAGTGACATGAGATGCCTCGTTCAAAGCAATGTAGTTGGTCCGTGGTAAAGCTGAATCTAGAACCCAGGCTTTCTGGTTTCTAAGGCCAGTGATCTTTCCACGTTTGTTTCATGAGCAGTAACAGAATTCCACTGGCTTAGTCAGTGAAACTACCAGTGACTAGTCTGGTTTCCTCCTCTTTTGATTTCATCTTCCAACCAGACTGGACCCCAGTCACTCAAACTGTTTTCCCATCCACGTGGATTTCATTTTCCTTGTCTATGTGTCCTACTGCCCTAAAAACCCTAAATAGTGAATCCAATAATACACCTTCTCCATTCCTCCCCCAGACTGCTGAGCACAAATGGAGAAAAATCATACAGTCACCTCAAAAATGTAGGCTTCTCGCTTCCCATGCCCTCAACAACAAACAGCGTTCCTTGGACTTGCTCTTGATCGGCACCCTCTCTGGCCCTCTTATGGGCTATTCCAGACCTACAGGCCCCTCCTCAGCTGCACCGATTCATTCTCATTAATGGCCTCACCTGCTCCTTCACAGAGGAAATAAACGCTTTAGTGTAAACTTCCTCAACCTTCCACCCAACCTACCAAGTTACACTATTCCCACTGATCTTCCCTCTCTCCCCTCCATTTTCCTGTTTGCTTCTTCAGGACCTTGATCTATTAACTCCCTCTTGCTGCTATACAACCAGCCTCTTCCATCTTACTGGCTTCTCTTCAGCACATAAATATGCCCAAATCTGTCCATACATCTTCAAGAATCTCTTTCTTGACTCTCCATTGTTCCTGTAGCTATCACTCTACCTATCTTTCTCTTCACAACCATTTGTGATGACTCTATCTCCTTGCTTCCCATTTCACTAGAGTATACTGTGAACTCTCTACTCCAGCCCTTACATCCTGAAACTGACTAGGAAAGGTCACCTATAACATCTTAATGCATGTGGTCATTTTTTTGTATTTTTAATATTTTTCAATCATGGTAAAAGATATATACATAAAATGTACCATTTTAAGCATTTTTAAATGTATCATTCTGTGGCATTAAGTACTTTCATAATGTTGTACAACCATCACCATTCTTCATTTCCAGAACTTTTCCATCGTCACAAACACACACTCTGAATCCATTATATATTAACAATAACGCCCAGTCCCTTATACCCTTAATCCCTAGTACCCTCTATGTACCTTCATCTCTATAAATTTGACTACTCTGGGTACCTCATGTAAGCAGAATCATACAGTATTTGTCCTTTTTGTCTGGCCTGTTTCCCTTAGTATAATGTTCTCAAGATTCATCCATGTTATATATAGCATGTGTCAAAATTTCCCTCCTTTAAGGCTGAATAATATTCCATTGTGTGTATTTACCACATTTTGTTTATCCATTTATCTGTTGATAGACATTTGAGTTGTTTTCACCATTTTGCTATTGTTTTTAATGCTGCTATGAACATTGGTATATAAGTATCTGTTTGAGTTGCTGCTTTCAATTCTTTGGAGTATACACCTATTAATAGATGTAGAATTGCTGGATCAGATGGTAATTTTATGTTTAACTTTTGAGGAACCACCTAACTGTTTTCCACAGAGGCTGCACCACTTCAAATTCTGACCAGCAATGCACACAAGTTCTAATTTATTCACATTCTCATCAATATTAGCTATTTTCTGTTTTGTTTTTGTGGGGTTTTTTTGGATAATAACCATACTAATGGGTGTAAAGTTGTATCTCATTGTGAGTTTGATTTGCATTTCTCTGATGACTAGTTATGTGAAATATCTGTTCATGTATTTATTGGCCATTTGTGTATCTTCTTTGAAAAAATGTCTATTCAAGTCCTTTGCCCATTTTTTAAATTAGGTTGTTTGGGTTTTTTGTAGCTGGCAATTGTTACTTTTAGTCTTACTTGATCACCTTGAAGCATAATAATCTCCCCCTCCTACATGATTCCACTCTCTCCTATTTCTTCTCTCCATCTTCTGATCTTTTCTTACTAATATTCTCACCAGCTCTTGCAACATTTAATCTCTACCCACGCTAACAGTTATTGACACTATGCTATTGTTTTACATGCATTCTTTTCCTTTATATTTGAAACTGCACATTAGATAGATGGGATTATTAGAAATGTCACTCTATAGATATGAAAACTGAGGCTCAAAGAAATATTTTGCTTAAGTTTATTAAAGTAATTAGTGATAGAACTAGCTTTTAACACAGGAAACTGATTCTAGAGTTTATACTCTTAAGACTATCCTATCTAATTTGATGGCATTAACTACTAAGCTAAGCTAACACTATCCTGTATCAGTAAGTTAGATAATTGAATTATATGGTTACAAGCAATGAAAACTGGCTTTGACAACTTAAGCTGAAAAGGAATTAGTGGTAAGGATATGAGGTAACTCACATAATTGAAGTGGAAGCTAAAGAAGCAAGCTTAAAATAGAGAGACCTGGATGGAATACAGATCCAAGCCGGTAGGAACTGAGAGCAATCTCACCAGGATCTAGCCAGTTGAATGAATTGGCTGAAAATTATGTCAGGTCCTTGGTTAAACTGTAATTCTAGAAAGTGAACATCTTATTGATCTGGCTGGGCTACATGCCAACCCCATGGTGGAGAGGACAGGAAGAGCACAAGTTGATTGACAATCCAAACCTGGCTGTAAAAAAGGGGGAAAAGGTCATGCTTCAAGGGTAAAATATGAATCAATGAATCAGTGGGTGCAAAATGACAAGTCTTCTAGGCTCCCAGTCTTTCACTTTAGCCCAGACCTCTCTTCAGCTCTAACCCTATATATTCAATACTGATCATTTCTATTTAAACTCCTTAACACATTGGTAAACACTTGCTCCTCTTTAATTGGGTAGAAATCTACCTTATATGTACCTTTCCTGCTACATTTCTCACTCTGAGCCAAAAATATACTTCAGTTTCTGTCTCTCCTTCGTGAGACTGTGAGCTCCTCCAATGTGTTGTATAGTTCTTCATACTCCCTAACACTAAGCATGGTGCCATGCATGATGCACAAGTGCTCAATAAATGTTTGCAACCTCATGAATGACCCAAAACTACAGACTTTGGAGGAACTAGAGTTACATACATTTGTATAACAAAAGACCTTAAGCAAAAAAATGATACTGAAGTTTTAGTAAAAGCGGGTATAATATGAGCCCTCAGAAAAGGCTTTCTAAGCTTTCAAAAAGAGAATGTGATCTTAATTGTGTTGATTAAGTATGGTGTACACAAAAGAAAGGAGTAGGTCTATAGTACCTGACACTAATCAGACTACATCTGTACTTTTATCACTAATTCTGATCACCACATTAAAAGGAGATTGAAAACCTCGAAATGTTTGGAAACTGTATCAAATATAAAAGTTAACTGAACAGGGGTTGTTTATAATGGGAAAGAGAAGAATTAGTTTGATCACTACAATTATGCAAAAGACCCATGGAAAACAGAAAGCTAGACTTATTTTGTGTAACTACAGATATAGTCAAGATGAATAGGTACAACATTCATCTTCAAAGAGCCATTCATAAATGAAATAATCTTTTGTAACATAATAAGACCTCTCTTATTGGAAATACTCAGACAGAAGATACATCAATGTATTTCAGGATATTTTTGAAGTGATTCCTTCATTGCTAGTACACTTACTAGATTAGATGCCATAAACTTAAATGTCTTTAGGAACAAGGGCATAATTAATCTGCACAAATGAAGTAGATTGGTTTTAAGACAATGAAAGATGGTGGGATTATCACAGGAACTAGGGAACATGAACCTGCCTGAAGGTATTTGAATTTATACATTTTTATAGCCTATTATACACTTATATATCTTTATTTGAAGATCAAATAAAACACATCTGAGAGCCAAATTCTGTATTGGCTTCCAATTTGTATTTCATGGACTAGATCTTTAAGACAGTTTGCAACTTAAAGATTCAGTCTTAAATGCATAATATGCTGCTTAAACAGATTATTATCGAAGTTTACACATGCAAAGAGTTGTAAGATAACATCATTAAGAAATTTAGTGGTAAAAAAGAAAAGTTATTAGAAATAAGTATTGATTTTAATGAAATTACTAAGAATGTGATAGATGTAAAGATGCTGTGGTAGGCAAAACAGCTCCCCCAAGGATATCCATGCCCTATTTCCTGAAACCTGTGAATATGTTACTACAGATGGCAAAAGAACTTTGCAGTTGTGAATAATTTGCAGCTTAAATAATTTGCAGTTAATTCAGTCAGGTGGCTGGACCCTGAAGTCAAGAGATCATCTTGGACTATCTAGGTGCACCCAACCTAATCACATGAGTTTGGAAAAGTAGAGAGACTTTCCCCAGCTATGGGTCAGTGAGAGGGAGAGGTAGCTACAGAATAAGGTCAGAGATATGCAACATTGCTGGCTTGAAGATGGAGGAAGGAGGTCATCAGCCATGGAAGTTGGGGGCCCCTAGAAGCTGGAAAAGGCAAGTAAAAAATTTCTTCCTTACAGCCACCAGAAATGAATGCGGTCCTGTTGACACTTTGATTTTAGTTCTGTGAGACCCAGGTGGGATCTTTGACCCACATAACTGTAAGTGAATACATTTGTGTTATTTTAAACCTCGAAGTTTGTGATAATGTGTTACAGAAGCAATAGAACACTAATATAGATACTTAAAGGGTAATGTGTGAGAAGAAAGTCATTTATTATCTTGTACATATGCTTCATGGACAGCAAGATTTCATGTCATATTTAATAGACTACTTTTATATTGATTTATTTGACAGCAGAAACATATCCTGTGTTGCATCATGGATCTAGTTTTTGAGAAAAAAATTAAAAAGAACAAAAATGAAAATAAAGTATGAACTCTGCTCTCACAATGATCAAATTTTTAGACAATAGAATATCATAAAATAGAATACAATCAAGGGCCAAATTATATAGTATAACAAGGAGGAAGGGCTATACGTGTGACTATTGCATGAGTCAAGTCTTCCAGACTTAGCTAAATTTCAGATATCATGATCACTGTGGATATAGCCATTTTAAAAGAATAGAAATTCCTCCATTCTAGATCTAAAATGTCTCTCCTACTCTGGAAATTACAAATCATTCATCAGACCGTATCCAGATTTGGGGCGCAGAAGCTGTAGTCAACATGATATTAGGAAATTGAGATTCAGTGAGTAAAGTTAGGGCTAGAGATATTAGAAGGGTTTGTATATGTGTGCGTGTACGAAAGAAAACAGAACTTGAGTGCAAATTTAAAAATTGATACCCTGGAATACAAAATACACCTCCTTGACTGAGACTATTAGGAAACAGCTACAAATGGCCATAAATGAAAGTGAGAAGAAAGCCCTTGTACAGTTTAGCAAGTCAAGAAATAATACCTATGGTGACTACAGTGAATAACAATATGTTGCATTCTTGAAAATTGCTAAGAGACTAAATTTTAGGTGGTTTTCACCACAAAAAATAAATATACGAGGTAACACATGTTAGCTATATTTAGCCATTCCACAATGTGTACATATCTTAAAATATAATGTTGTACATGATAAATAGATACAATTTTTGTCAATTAAAATAAATAAATATTTGAAAAGAAATAATACCTAAATAAAAAATAACATTTGTGAATTTGCAGTAGATTATCTTTTTTATTTATAAAGTAGTTTCCCTAGTTTGTAAGTCTATAGAAATGGTGTTTTGAAACAGCTGATTTGGGTTTTTGATTAGGCGAACAGCAAGTTTGAGGAAAATAGAAGCACAGTGACATGAATTCATAATGGGACAAGTCAGTGGATATTATACGTTGTATGTTTGCCAAAGAGGAATTGAGCTTCTCTGGTTGAAGTTTCCAATATAATAGACAAAAAGGAAGCAACAGACCCCAAAGCTACAGCAAGGACCACAGTGACAG
Organism: Cheirogaleus medius; assembly: GCA_008086735.1. Classification (NCBI taxonomy): domain Eukaryota; kingdom Metazoa; phylum Chordata; class Mammalia; order Primates; family Cheirogaleidae; genus Cheirogaleus; species Cheirogaleus medius. The sequence goes on from VBSM01000361.1 coordinate 39,079,829, forward strand.
AGCTAATGCTGATCCAAATAGGGTAGTGAATACACGTTAAGGAAAACATATAGATCCAACTTTAGGACATAAATGACACTTAGGGGTTCTGTGGTCTCTAAAAAGTAATTTTAGAGGAGGGAGTTCAGTCAGATCAAGGCTGTTCAGATGGACAGTGTAGCAGAGGGCATTTTCATTCATTTTAAGTTCAACTGAGACCATAGAAATACTTGAAAACGACTTTCAACAATTCTTCTCTTTCTAGTTCAATGATCTTTTGTGTCTTTTTAATACTGATTAAAGATGGAAGTATGGTGAACACTCACTTTTAGTGAATTATTGGCCAAGAACTATTTATCTTGGGTTTACATTGCATCTCTAGCTCTTATATTTGAACAGTCCAGTAATGATAATTTAATATTGGTATAGTCAGCTGAACATTCTTGAATCAAGAAATTTTTGTTTGTTTGTTTGTTATCGTCAATCTTTTCCTCCTCCTTCAACAGTCACAACTTGTATTCACCCAGGTCCCCATCAGTGAGTTACTACTCCTCCAAGGCTATGGCCACTACCTGCGTACACTGCCTACAACCACATTGTACGTCTTGGCCTTGATCTGGCTAAGCCCTCGCCAATAAAATTAGTTTCTAGAGATCACAGGACTGGAGAAAAAAACTTAAAATGAATGAAAATGCTCCAATTGACAATAAATTAAAAAGACATGGGCTCAAAGTCAGGACAATTTCCTTGAATTAACCTAAATGTATGCAGTCAGAAAGCTTTCAAAAGTGCCATCCTACTCAACCTTCTAAAAGTATGATTTTTCTTTTGCATGGGGAATTCACATTTGATTGAAAAGATGGTACATAACAGTTTCAGTTTAGTGTTTCCCATAGAAGCTTGTCTTTCACTGGAATATATGCTTAATGTAAGTTCAAAACACAGATTTTAGATAATTTATTTTTAGTAAGGAAAATGGATTTATATGAATCCTAGAACAAACTAATAATGACAACTTTCCTTTGAAGCACAAAGGAGATTATTCAATAAACATTTATTGAGCACTTTCAATGTGTGAAGGACTATCTTGAGAATAGAAAAAATATGCAAAGATATTTATGACATGGCTTCCTCTTTCAGGAATTTTATAGTCTAATAAGGGAGATGAACATACAAATATCTTATTGTGTTCGTTTGTTATAGCAAATGTCAGAGAATATGAAAAATTAGCATTAGGAATTTGGAGAAGGATACAATTCCTTCTGGATGATAAGATGAGGAGTATATTAGAGGAACCGGCATTTGGCTAATTTTTAAAGGCTAAAATGACTACAGGTACAGATGAAGGGTTGGGATGGTCATGGGGAGAAGAGCCATTGGAAAAGAAACTATAAAGAGGAAAAATCCATGGAGCATGTTCACGAACTAGCAAGAAGGACAATTTGGTGGAAACATATAATACCTAAGTAGAAAAATGGAAAAATGAGGCTTAAAACATCAAATCATGGGGAGTCTTGAACACTACAAGTTATTGATGGTGTTTTAGAAAGACAGGGGCATGATTAGAGCTCTGCTTCATCAGAATAAATCTAGAATTAGAATATAGACTAGAATGAGAAGGAAGGAGAATGGCAGGCCACTCAGATGGTTCAGGAATTAAGACAAGGGTCTTAATTCTCAGGATCCTCAGGTCTCACATGGGTAACATCTCTTGAGGCTGTATATTGCCTGGCTATCAGCCCCTCTCTCTGTATACCATGATATGCCTGACTGGCTGGACTTTTCCCATGATTTACTGCTGGCTCTGTCCCTCTGAGCCTGGTGGTCAGTGAGAAGGCAAGGTCCAACCCTTCCCAGTCTTTGCCTTTCTGCTGCAGTTAATGGAGCCATAACTGGCAATGTATCAAAAGGACCACAGACAGAAGTGTAGGCGATGCGTATATGAAAGGAGCAAATAGTGTGGAGAGGTCCAACAGCCAGTAAAAGAGGCAGAGAAGGAGTGCTCCAAGAGGTAAAAAAAAAAAACCTAGACAGTGCAATGCAATGGTATCTATAAGGCAAGAAGAACAAAGTATTCAAAACCATCTCTTTCTATAGAAATGAATAAAAAGATTGTGGTATTTGGGAATCACCATATCTTACACATACTACATCTGTTTTTGTAGTTATACTGCAGGGCAAATATTCCCCAAAGGCATAGATTGGGGTCTAACTCTAAACCTACCATAGTGCCGGCCATGAAAGTAACCAAATAATTGTTCCTTACATAAGTTAATGAATTAACAAATATTAATAGGTAGTCACTCAATGTCACCTTCAAAAGAAAATATTGTTAATTACAAGGTGAAGGAGGTGGGTAAAAAGTGAGTGGTAAGGAATTGGAGGTAATCAGTGCATGCTGAAATGTTCTGAAATGAAGCAGTGACATAAAACAACAGCAAAAGAAGTTAGCAGGGGCTTTTGTTTTTGTGTTAGTGGGGGTTGATGTTGCTGTTGTTTGCTTGAGCCTTTTATTTTTAAGTGTGAAGGAGATTTGAGCCCTTTATAGGTTGTGAAGAAAGGACAGGTAAACAATAAAGATGAGACAGAGAGAGAGAGAGAGAGAGAGAGAGAAAGAAACATGGTTTATAGAACAAACAGAGAAGATCAGAGGACATGGGACAGAAAGAGCAAGTCCTCAAAAAGGAAAAGCGATATTCCTTATTCTGAGAGAGGAAGAAAAGAGACATGTTATTATGTAAGTATCAATAGATCATCTTTGGAACATAAATCTTGAGCTGGATACAGAGAAATTCTGAGCTGAAGAATTTTATTGGCCTTGACTTCTCATGAAAGAGGAGAATAGGAGATTGTGCCAAGTTGAGGTTTTGTGATTAAGAAGAGTGGAAAGGTTAGGAAAAGCTGTCTTGGAAATACATTTAAAAGACAGAATACAGAGTTATTAGACCTGAGAGCCCTGGGTGATGGCAGAAGGCTTTGTGAACTACAAGAGGCTCAATCAATTTGGTCTGTGACTTCAGCCAGTAGCTCCGGGGTTTGTTAGACAAGTACAAGCAAAAGTCACAGAGTAAAGGGCTTCAGATATCAAATGAGAACAATCCCATTGCCAAGAAGCAAGAGCCAGGATTTTTCATAAATTAATTTTCATAATTAGTTACTTAGTGGCTGTCTCCCACTTGAGTGTCAGCCCCAAGAGTGTCAAAATACAGTGCCCAACCTAATCACGTATTTGGCTCTCAATAAATGGTTGTCGATGTATCAAAGAGAAAAAGGGAAGGAGGGAGGGAGCAAGGGAGGAAAAGATTGAAGGAAGATAGTAGGACTTCAGAGCTTTATTTAAAACCAACGACTATGTTGTCGTTGAGGTTATTTGAAAGAGTGTTCACCTTTATCAAAGGATAAACAATTGCCACACATTTATAGCACAAAATAATGTGCTGTGGACTGGTCTCCAATCTCTCATTTACTTATAAGAGAATGTTAAATTCATGTTGACGGTATACTAACTAGAGGAAAATCATCAAACAAAATCATCAAAAGTACTCAATAAAGTGTCCATAAAGTTTTTATTGTTAAGAGAAAATAAAGTGTGTTTCTGACAGCAGCATCAGATTAATCAAGAAGTCTGTTAGTGAAATTGATAAGAAAAGTGGCACAATTTACTATCATTACCAAGGGTATGTTCAAAAATAAACCTATCTCACCAGATCTTTGAGAAATGTATGATAGCAACTACAGTGATCTCAAGTACTATCTAAAATATATTTCTGCCTATCAATATATTCTCAAATAATTCTTGAGAGGAAAATGGCATTAGTTATTCAAATGACAAATGAACCATTCTGCATAAAGGGACAGTTCAGTTTGTATAAACTCTGATTTTTTTTTTAAAAGTGCTTTAGCGAACTTTGTGGTAATATAAGGAAATTTTAAAAATAATCAGAAGTTATATTAATGTCCAAAGCCTTGTCCAGGCCAGAAGAGGTCCTGGTTAGTAGGAAAGGAGTAACTGTGATTATAAGATTAGGGACATGATGTGAACAATTCAAAGTTTCATTGAATGGCTGCATTTCCCAAGGTTGACATCTTCCAAAATTTTCTGAGGGCCAAATGTTATTTCTTCTGATCCATCCCCTAGCCCTAGGGACTCCCTGACAAGATCTATGGAATGCACAACTTTAATGGGGAGCTTTCGGCCATCTAGTCCACAATCTAATGCTGATAGCTCCAAGGGAAATAGCACAATCGATCAATGGTGACGTAGGAAAAAACACCAGCAGATTCCATCTTATTATCACAGTTCTCAGATTAAGGGGTACAGAAACAACCTTGGCCTCCCCCATTTCCTCAGCCCCTCGACCCTCAACACCTTCATCCAGTCTAGCCAGACTTAAAGTGTGGCTGCTCTGCCCAACACTCTAATCACAGTCTTACCTGGAAGAGGGTTCACAAAAGGCAGACCCCCGAGTGCCTACTGTGCTGTTTAAGTCACATCCTGGCACGCCTAACAGATACTTCATTCTGATAACACTTTCTGCCCTGAACTCCCCATCCCGGAGTCTCTCTTTAAAGATAATTATATTGTTATAATATTATTTAAAGAGTAACCACTTTAATAATATTTTCTTATACCCGCCTGGATCCTAGCTTCCCAGATAAAGACAGTTGTGGTCTTCCCGATATATTTGAAGATAACTTCAAAGGGAGTAAAGATCTGACCTAAACCCAGCCCAGTGCTTTATGTATTGCCTACGAAGACTGCCAACACTTAGCACAATGTCTGGCACATAGCAGCTACTAATAAATATTTGTTTAATTGAATTGAAGCACGACTTTCCCTGGGTTCCTCGTCACCCACACCAGTCATCTGCCTGATGAGTGTCTGAAGACTGCCACTCTGCACCCACCTCCTGTGCTCTTCCTTTGCTGCCAGTCAGGCTATGTCCAATGTAGGGGGCCTAGTGTCATGTCTTCATCCACTGCCACATCCTGCTTTAGGGAACAGGAAGGCTTGTTCAACAAGGACAATCCACTGGGTCCAATGCCTTTTATAGGTGCCTTACTATTGACAAGGCAACTATTTTGAGCTTGATTTCCTAGGTCAACTCAAATTTTATGTGGCGTTCCTTAAACAGCTAACTCCCAGGTGTTTTGGCATATTATCTATGGAACTTATTTTCTCCAGTGTGGTACATGGTTTCATAGAAAATACATACAACAGCACACATAACTTGTATGTTGCTATTGGCTTACATTCCACCCTGTTCTAAAATTATCTAATCAAAATGTAATAGGCTGTTCCAGGACACTCTGAAATTTTATCAGGTGGACACAAACCTTTATTTCTTGGCAACAGAAATTATAGCCAACATTGAGAAAAAGATGCTTAAAGAAATATTCAGTGACTAACCCTGTGTCAAGTAAAAATTAAAGCAAGAGGACATGTGATAATGGTAGTATCCACCTACAGATAAAGGTATATGTCAGAAATGCTTTATTATTTCACAATGTAAAAACTCTAAGCTACAATTATTATCAGATGGTTCTGTATGCACGAGACTTTAAACTCATGCTTTTATCTTCTCTGTCAAGAAGAACAATCTTCAGCCTGGAAAGGTCAAAAGAAATAATGATAAGATGGAATCAAAACCCAAGATAAGTGTAGAGATTGTACAAGTTGCTCTAAAAGAACTTAAGTCTCATGGTCTGGACAAAACACATATGCACATTTCAGGGTGAGGAGAGAGTTCTCTGAAATGAATCTTTGAGGAGCCAGAGAAAACAGAAGATGGGCCATTGCAGTCTCTACATTTCCAAAGAGGAGACACAGATTACTCAAATCATAAACCAGAAGATTTGATATGTATTTTGGGCAAGATTCTTAATGGAATTATTAATAATTTCTTTCATAATACATGAAAAGAAAATAGGGATAATAAGGAATAAATCATTCAAGATTAAACTAACTGTTGGTAGATTTACTAAATTGGCAAGAAAGAATGATATAAACACAGCATATCATGCTTGAAGCAAGATATTAGACAGTCTTTCATAATATTTTGTTTTGCATTCAAGATAAAGAATTATAAATTGGATCAGGGGAGTTTGTTGGGTTTAAAATGGGTTGAACAACTGTATTGAAAAAGTTGGTGTCAACCTACAGGGATTTCCAAGAGCACCCATTCTACCCCATTCAGCTCTTTTACCTGTGGCTTAAAGAAGAATTTTCCTCAACTCTGATAGTGCCTAAGCTGAAACAAATAGCAAATACTCACGTGATGGAAACAGAACGTAAAAGACCTCAATTGGCTTTCGTAATGAGCCAAGTCAAACAAAAATGAAACTTAAATAAATAGGGCCTTTCACATGGGTTGGAAAAACCATGGCATTATTATGAGAGAGAGGAAAGAAAGATTACAAAATGACAAATTAAAAACAGGGGACTTCAGGGAAAGGACAGTATGTTAGTTTCCTAGGGATTCCATAATATGATACCAAATTCTGGGCTGTTTGAAACAACATAAATTTTATTGTCCCACAGTTCTGGAGGCCAGAAGTCCAAACTCAAGGTGCCAGCAGGGCCGTGCTCTCTCTGACTATTCGACGGGAGAATCCTTCCTTGCTTTTCGGGCCTCTGATGTCTGCCAACGATCCTTGGTGTTCATGGGCTTATTGATGCACCACTGTAGGCACAGGGCCATCTTCTCCATGTAGGTTCACATCGTCTTCCCCCTGTGTGTCTGTCTCTATATCCTAATTTCCCCTTTTCACAGCTATGCCAGTCATGCTGGATTAGGGCTTACCCTAATAACCTCATTTTACTTGGTTACCTCTGTAAAAGACACCATTTCCAAATAAGGTCACATTCTGAGGTACTGGAGATTAGGACTTCAACCTGTCTTTTAGGGAGGACACAATTCAGCCCATACCTAACAGCTCAGTGTGAATTAACAATAATATGCAGACCATGCAACGCATGACTGCATAGACCAAGAATAAGGGAGAGTGCTGCCTCTCTGGACAGAAAACACCTGGGGAACTGAAGTCAGTTCTGGGACTTTGACAGACACATCCAGGGGAAAAGCAATCAGTATGAGGAGGGAACTTAAAACCAAATTATTGGAGCATGGTTTGGAGGAAATGGGAATGTTTAGCCTGAGGAAGAACAGGCATGGGGGAAATGAAAGCTGCCTTCAGATACATGATCAGCTGGCTGAAAGTAGAGCTAGACTTGTTTTTTATGGCTCTGAGGTCAGAATTATATTACTGAGAGAGATTGATTCAACTGGATGAAAAGAAAGTTCTAAAAGGTAGTGTGTCCAGAGGCAGTTAGGATTTCACGGGAAATACTGAATTCTCTCTCTTTGGATGTCTTCAAGCAAAGGCTTAACACAGAGGGAGGAATCAAAGCATTGGAAATTAGCTTGGATCATGAGTCTTTTGACCTTGATATTCAAGAATTCTATGAAAGAAGTTCTTCCTGTAAGTAAAGAATATTTATGCCCAGACAAAGCAACCTGTAATATCTTATAAGGAAATGGAATGTGCCAACCAAAATTTAGAATTGTTTTCTATTAAAGCAAATGTGGAGAAAAGAAAAATGAGAGGAATTGCATATTTTAACTCCACACACAAAAAAATAGATGGTCTAAATAAACATAAAATATACTCAATAAGAATATAGAAAAACCACAAAATCAAATAAAGGAAAGTGAAAACCTTATCCAAGTCACAGGAATTTTAAAAGAAAAGTGGCATTTCCTCCATTTTTATGGAGGAAATATGAGACATGAAATCTAGAATAGGAAATAGAAAATTCAGTAAGTACCAACATTTTCCCCCCAGTACTCAGCAGCATAGAGGAAACAGGAAAAACAGATACTCATCTGATGAAGTGAAGCATGAAGTGATTTCTCTGAAGGAAATTTGGAGGGAGGAAGAGATGCAGGAGGATGGGCCAGGAGAAGGAGGTCACATGAGCAGTGGAAAGGGCACCAGTGTCGGAACAAGTAGGAGGACCAGCCGGGCTTGGCTCAGCCACCCACCAGCTGCACAAGCTTTTCTCTGCTTCTCAGTTTGCTGTTTTTTTTTTTTTTAAGAATCAGATGATATTTTGACAATTTTATCCAGCTGTAAAATTGTGACTCTGATGAATATCCACAGATAGGGAATGAGGAAATACTTTAACACCATAAAGGCATAAGAATGTTCAACTTTAAAAGGCAACAAGCAAGAAAAAGCCAGTGTAACTGCTTAAAAAGGCTGCAGCCAAAAGCAGCTGATTAGAAAATAATAAGAGTTACTGTAAATGGGGACATGCTAATAAAGCCAAATGACTACATACAAAGATTGTTTGAATACATGGAAAATAAAAGGGAAGTCATTAATCAGTTAGCCTATTTAATTATTACACATAAAACATTAGCTTTGTATTACCAATCAAAGTAAGAGTACCTTGGAAGCACTATTTACAAATATTTCCATAAGCCCCTTCATACCCAGTGCATTGCTTGATATGATCTGAGATGTAATACATCCCTAAGCTTGAGACTACACATTTGGCTTCCAAGTCCAAATAATGAGACCTTCTAGGGAACATGATTTAGCATTAAGTTCTCAAGTACTTTCTCTGCAATAGCAGTATCATAAAAATTTTCTACCGTATTCAACACACATTTAATGAGTACTATAAACCTTACCAAATGATTTTTAAATCTAAAGAAAGACATACACAAACGGATGAGCATTTATTTATAATACAGAATAATACATACCATAAACCAAGGAGACTCAACATACAGAAAAAAGCTTTAAGAGGCAGTGATGCCTGAGTGGGGTTTTAAAGGCTAGGTAGGAATTTATTCAACACAAAAATGAAGAAGCATTCCAAGCAGAGTCTTCACTGGCAAAGAAGCAAGAATGAAATGAAAGATTTGGGAAATTATTAATACATTAAGTTAAATATTTCTGAAACAAAGTACTAGAAGTAGAAAATAGCAAGAGGTGAAACAGGAGGAGACAATTAGCTCACGAAGGGCTTTCTGGATCATTCTAGCAGCAAAGGCTTTTTCTTATGGGCAATAAAAAGCCACCGAAGGATTTTGAGCATTCAAGTAATAGACTCAGGTTGGCATTTCAGGAGGACGGTTCCGGCTGCCGAGGGGAGAGAGGATATGAGCTGGAGAGGAGGTGAGGCTTAGGCAGGGCAAGAGACAGGAAGGACCTGAATTGAAGCCATGGCTGAGCAGAACAATCACTTCAAGAGAGGTTTTGCAAATGGAACTGGTGGGATTTTAACCCATGAGACATTTCAGACCTGTTGCAGAGCCAGTCACAGAGAGGGATCACAGGAGAAAAGCAGGTTTGGGGACCCAGTTTGGACCATTATTGCATTTGCCCAGAAGATATGTAAACCCTCCTCTATATCATCTTCTTCCTTGCTAACCCCTGCACATTTGAAAAGCCTATTTTTAGAAACTAAAAAACCTTATATCTATGTTTTTTACTAATTAAATCTTTCTTTAAGAAAACAAAAAGGGACTATGTTTTCCACCGGGGTAAAATCAAGCACCACCAAATGCTCTAAGGAATTACAATTTCTTCAAACAACACCTACCCTAAATGATTGAATAAAAGGTATTATTCAATCAAAGACCAGTTAATCAAATGCTTTGTCAATAGAAAGAAAGTAACTGTACATGTCCCATCTGGATCATCAAAGTTCAAAGAATGGGAATGCAGAAGACACATTTAATAGTGAAACTGAACACGACTTTATCTTCCAGAATCCAAAGACTCTTCTGGTGCCTTGGATGATCTTTTGTGCCCTTCACTTAACCACTTCGGTACCAGCGTCGACTATAGTCAACAGCCACAGATGAACGCGCACAGCCCAGCGTCGACTTTAGCCGACAGCCGTGATATGAAGGCGCACAGCCGAGCGTCGACTTTAGTCGACAGCCAAAAGCTTTTACTTTTACAGCTATTATCTCTGCAGTTGCAGTGCGTACATTCAGCTAATAAGTTACTACGAATCTGTGACCTTTTAATAAGTCCTTAGTAGGAGTTATTATAGTTATTTTCCTAAAGCTGCCTATAAAGTAAAACAAGCTTTCAGTGCTTTAAAGCTTTCCTCATCACACAAGAGCAAAACGGATTCGTCAATGCACAGCACAAACTATCATGCGGACTATGAGTGCCGGCTGTGGGCAAGGTTTCGCGGCCGGTGAGTGAGGTACCAAAGTGGTTAAAACAGCATGTATGTGAGGAACTGTTCTTGCCTTTGCTGAATGCTGAGTTGGTCATCCTGCTCTGTGTAAAGGCCTCACCTAGTTTGGATAGAAGAATCTGAGGGTGATGGGATCTACAAAAAGGCAGGAGACAGTGGGCCAAGTTTGCATTTCCCTTTGGCAGCATAGGGCCAGACTCACAGGAATGTGGTCAAGACATAAAGCTAAGTTTAACTGATATTTAACATTGGGTAGTGAAGAAGGCCACAGAGTTGCTGCAGTGTATGTCAATAAGCCCAATGAGAA
>VBSM01000361.1:39090442-39106135 GCA_008086735.1 Cheirogaleus medius
GTATGGGTGGGTGGGATGAGGAGGTAAAGATAACGGTAATTATTTTTTGTCCAGGTGGTTAAATATGACCCACACTTCTAACTAGTAGATTCTGTTTCACACCACTGAGCAGTAAGAAGTTTTGGGGATCCTCGTTAAACTGTCAGTGGCTTCAGCTGAGAATGATTCTGCTTACCACAGTGCAAAGAGAAAATTAAAGCTACCTCTGACAGGCGACGTTGGCAGAAGACTGGCTGAGGACAAGGCACTATGCTTTGGCACAAACAATGCAGCCTGCGTCTGCCTCTGGGGACCCCATCACCAGGGCCGGTGCACCTTCAGCATTCCTCTATATAAACGACACAGAAGAAAAATGAATGGCTGCTCCTTGGTGGATGATAATTTCAGATTTTATTTGATTTTATTTTATTATGGTAAAAGCATTTTACTGATCTATAAACAGTCTCTTGTGGCCCTGGTTTTATTTTAATTATATGTCTCCATCTTTATTTTTTCTTCTACCAAACCTGAGCAGTACACTATTGCACATTTAAAAGAAACCACATTCTTGGAATGAAACACCCTGAAAGAGCATCTACATATTTCTTTGGACTGACATTCACAGCTTCCACACACATGGGTTTAGAATTACTCTAGGCCATTGGCAGCTTTGAGGGGATTGGGAGCAGAGCCCGTCTTTCTTCTGTAGGGTCTCATAGGTTTTTGACCTATTTATTGCCCTTGAGTGAGGCAGGCGCCAGGAAAATTTTCTTGGAGTTCTGGTCTACTTCCTACAACAATATAAAAGATTCTCATATCACATTTGTAAGTCATAAGAAGATTCACATTGGAGGCCAAGATTCCAATTATGGAATGAAAGACTCTGTCCCCTTGAGTTTGATTTTATATATGAAAACTTCATATATATATTAATATATACACACACATACACATATATATGTAATGTAATGGTTTTAACTTCTTAACTACTCAAAGGCAAAGAAATATTTGACGAATGTATTAATTACTCTTATGTAATCTGAAGATTCTTTCAGTTTAACTACTGAGTAGAGTAGTGACTGCAAAGAAAAGGTCTTTGATGGTAGTCCTTATTGATACATAATCCCTGAAGAACCCATCAGAGAGGGTGGCAGCAACAACTACAAAAACCCAAAGGAACAAGAATCCCAATAGGAAACACAGCACCAGTAGCATAGGTTAGAGTAAACCTTTGTACTCCCAGATGGCTTTGGAAGAATGTAAAACTTTGAGCTGTGACGTTGTCACATTTCTGGAGCGATGCCACTTCTAAGTGATAGCCATAGCCCTCCCACAAGAGACAGCCTGTGTCTCCCAGACCACCGCAATTATGCCTCGCCTCTCCTGGCCTCTGCCCACAGGATGGGTCAAGATGCCACTACCCACTTAGAGCACTCTCTCGTTTAGAGTCCCGAGGGGATGTTCAATCCACATATGTTAATTTAGGGAAAATGTACCAGGAAAAAATAGCAGCATGATTCAAAAATAGCAAAACAGTAAAGCCCAATGTATAGGCAGTATGTTTTAGGGGGCCCATATATATTCTAGAAAAGCAAAACTAATTTATTTAAGTATCAAAATGCTTTTAAATGTGATTAATTTGATGAAATAGAATCTAAAGTACTATTATATGCTTCCTTGCTTTCTCAATTCCTAAGCATGACTTTATTGTTATTAATAAATTGGCATCATCATTTTCCGCTGTTGATTAAGAACACAATGTGGTTCTGTGGACTTTTCCTATTGGTCTCTTAGCCCTATCCTTACCCTAGTTCAGTCAAAACGGACCATGCCCTAGTCCCCTTCACATCCCTCACTTTGACACCTGCTGCCTTTATTCAGGTATATTTGTTGATTGAAGGACTCTGGATCATCTCTGGTCCTCATTCCACACACCTGGGCTCATCCCATCTTTCCTGAGCAGCTGCCCTCAGAGGCCTGCTCAGGACTCCCTCTCTACTCAGCCTCTGAAAATAATATTTCCCTAAATAGATGTTAATTTTTTAAATTTTCATGTTGACTTTTATCACTTTGTCTTTTATTATGATTATTTATACATTTATGTGAGTGTATGTTGTTGAGAGCAGTAGCCATATTTTATATACTCTAGTTTACCCTACTGTGTCTTAAAATAATGCCTGGCACAAATAGATATGTTTTAAAAAGTATATTTAAAACATTTGTTGAGTAAGTTTATAGTAAGGGTTCTGCCTGGCCAAAACTGAGATTTGATATAGCTGGCAGATAAAGCTAAATGAACCTTGCCCCAACTCCTAGAACAAACTTTTCACATCTATTCTGCAATCTTTGGCTTAGGTAGGGGTAGAGAATCTCCCTGGGGAAAAAAAAAAAACACTCAAACTATGTCCACAATTGGAATCCATGCCTTACTTCTAGTGCATGGAATAGAACCTGGATCATAGTAGTTATTCCATAAATGAGTAAACCAAATTCTGTGTCAAATCAGGCCTCACTGAACTTTATCTTGGTTTGTTTTTACAGGACTTATAGCTTTATCTTAGAGCATCTTTTATGCCTCAGTTTCAGAAGGAGAAAAGACATTGGTGATTGGAAAAATCAGCGAGGAGCTGAATTCTGGAGGCCTAGGAGATGTGAGGGCCACTATGTTAACCTCAGCTCTCAGCCATGGCAGCATCTTGATTTCTCAGGCTTCAGCTCAGGTGAGATAAAGGCACCTGTGGGAAAGGATTTCCAGCTTGGTAGAGCCCAGGGCAAGAGCGCTGGAGAATCTTCAGTCTCGCCCCATTTCTACAATGGCACAGGGAACTGAGAATGATCCACACAGACGGTAGATTCATGCAAGATACCCCTCAGCATGTCCTAGCAATATATGGATGGGATTTGCAAGGGAATGGAGTTTCTACATGAAAAAAAAATAGTTGTCACTAGCTGGTAAATTTGGTTTTGCTCTTTAATATGAAATCACTTTGCCCAAGGGTAGATGTGGAACCATTTGGAAAATGGATGAATGAATAATCATGCATAGTAAATCTGAATTCTTAGAAAATAGGATTTTCCCCCTAGATGATGTTAAATATTTTAGTAAATTCTAATAGAAAAATATTTAAAATTGGTGAATAGCAGAACTAACAAGGAGCTTAGTAGCTTACCAGTCTGAACTCCTTGCTTTGCTGATGAGAGAACTTTCCAGTCCTATGGCTAGTTGTTGATCTAGTGGGGTTCAGTAACATGGCCTGCTGATGCCCAGGACTGTACCCTTTCTCCATCCCAGAATAGACACTTCCTAAAGCATGATGTGGGAGCCGGTTGGAGCCAAACTGGAGTAATGAGAGATGTCCATACTGAGCCCTAATGGCTAAGTTGAGTCAATCAGCATTAATGGCTCCTACTAATAAGTCAGCTATTTTCCATTCCCATTAAAAGAACTATATGTGTCTCAAAAATTTGATCTTTTCTTTAATAAAAGCCACAGCAAAAAGCATGCTTCTCTCGAATCATAATATTCCGAGCAAAATGACTTTGAATTGCATGGACTCTGAGAGGCTTTTATTTCTATGATTTTTTTTTTAATTCAGAAGGAAAAAAGAAAAAAACTGGAAAGAGAAAATTCATGGATAGCACTAGAAAAAGAATAAATTTATCTGGAAATTTTCACTTGGCAACTGAACTTCTGCTTGGAAACTAGAGAACATATATAATTTTTAATTACAAAAAATAGTTAGTTGTAGTGACATGCAGCCTTTCATTCATTCAATAAACATACGTTAAGGGCTAACATCCTGCCAGGAACTAAGCTAGAGATAGAAAAATCACAGGGACTTTAATGGAGCTAAGCCCAGGTATATGGAGGTGGCTAGCACAGAAGGCTTCCCTGAGGAGCTCAGTCTTGAGGGACAACAGTTGTTAATCACGTGAAGCCTGGGGTGCAGACAGAAGCAAGAGACTACAGTGTTCCTGGAACAGAAAGAAGCTCCGTGAGCCTGGAGTGCTGAGTGTGGGAAAAGGTGGAGTGACAAAGGTGGCTGGAGGGAGAAGGAGCTTGAGCTGCGCCCAAGGGTGGTGGGGAGCCTTCAGAAATATCCAAAAAAGTATTATATGATCTGATTCATATTTTTAAAATAATCAATGTTAAATGGCTCTTAAATAGCATAAGCATATAAGATACTTAGTTAAAACTTAGAGGTACTGTTTTTCATCTATCAATCTTTCCAATCTTTCAGATTGGCAAAAAGCAAACAGTCTGATTGGGGTGGAGAAATAGGTATTTTCCCACATTTCTGGCAGGAGTAATAACAATATGTTAAAATCACAAACACATAAACCTTTTACCTAGCAATTCCACTTCTCAGGCTCTCTCTCTCAATTATACTCACACTTGTGTAGAGTGACGTATGTACAACTTTATTCATTGTAGCACCGTTTGTAATAGCAAAATATCAAAAACAATTAACTGTCTATTAAAACAGGCTGGCCATATACATTTTGTTAGTTCAATATGTTGCACTTGCACTTCAAAAAAAAAAATAGAAAGAACTTCCTTATACAGAAAGGTCACCAAGATACATTGTATATTGAAAAAATAAATATAAAACAGTGTGTACAGCATGGTATCTTTATATAAAAAGAGAAGACATATTACTATATTTTATTGTATGTGTATAAAATATTTCTGGAATAACACACAAAAAAAGTTCATCATCATAGTCTGTGGAGGGGAACTGGGTGGCTGGGAGATGGGAATTCGGGGATCCTTTCCAATGGATGCCATCTTTTGTGATCTGTGCCCTTAGTGTTTCATAGAGTGATGTGAGCAAAGCCAAAGCACAGAGGGTAGAAGACTGGATCTATTGGGAAGTGGTGGGCATGAGACTGCTCCCAGATGTCTGGTTGTGGAGAGAGGGACAGGGTGCTTGGGTTGGGGTGAGGGATTCAAGATCAGATTAAGAAAAGTCTCTTGCAGACTAAGAAACAGGCTTGAACTTGTCTTTAAATACAGACACAGAAAGACAAGAATATGAAAGGTAAAGTATAAAGAAGGAAGTATTCATAAAATAAGGCAAAGGAGGAAACAGAAATACTATAAATTTCCAAACAAGATTCAAAACAAGTTCAAAAATTATAGCTTTCTTTCTTTTTTCTTTCTTTTCTTTTTTATCAGTCCTCTATTTTCTTTAGAATAGTGGTCTGTACCAGATAGGACTTGCTAAAAGTTTATTTACCTTCTGATATCATGGTGCCTGAGCTCCTGTTTTGGGGTATCTTACTTCAGATATGCTATAGTAGACAGTGTATGCACATAAAGCAAGATCAAAATGCAGTGCACCTACTCTAGAGAGTGTATGCAAGGATTCCTCAAACCCTACACCCCTTGCTGTCCCTGGAAGTGCAGGGAGTGTTGCACCTCCCTCTACTCTGTGGCCTCCGATGTCTGCCCTGTCTAGAGTTTCTGGCTGTAGGTGGATCCTCCTCCAAGGCCTTTGCTTCCAGCAGCTCCAGATCCACACTCAGTGGTAGAGGCAGGACACAGCCGCCATTCCTTTCTAAGTTTTCAATGTTTTCTATGCCCCAGCATTTCAACCTCCCTTTCTAGTATTTCTAAGTGAAACATTTGTCTCACACTCCCCCTAGTGACAGCCCCAGGAATGACTGTCAATGCCCTAAGGCATGCCTCATTGAGAGCAAAGAGAAAGAGCCAGCCCTAAAAACATTCAACCCTGGAACACCAGCCCTGATGATTAATTATAAGAAGGTTCATCCTAATCTCCCCCACTCGCTGCCTGACACATATGCTGCTGCTGCTATCTGTGATTAGAAAGAAATATTTGGCAAGCCAAATATCTAGAATTAATAGATTGGAGGGAATGAGTATCAGTCACAGTTGTAAGGAAGATGTCACCAGATCTTTCTTGTTTTGTGAGGAGGAAAGTGTTAGAAGTAAGAAGACTCTGGATACATAAAAGGAAAAGAGAGAAGTGTGGAATATTCTAGATCTGTCCCACTCTGCACTAGTGATCCCAAAGCCAAGGCAGTGTCATCATTGCTACACTTAGGAGGATTAGCTTAAGAAGAGAGAAATTATAAGGTTTCATGACCTAAGATCTGTGGAAGAGACCATTTAAGGAGGCAATGATAGCAGTGATTAAATATTTGAAGGGCTGACATGTGAAAGATTAAACTTCCTTTGCTCAAAGCAACTCCAAATTAGTGGTTTTGAACCATTTAGAATTTGAGAACTGATGAATCTATACACTTTCTCTACAGAAAAATGTGCTTTCACATTACACAGAGAGTCACGGAATGTTAGTGGCTAATAAACATAAAAAGTGATACTCAATCTTAAGTTACAAAATCAATGTACACAAATTAGTAGCATTTCTATATACTAATAACAGTTAAGCTGAGACACAAATCAAGGACTCAAAATCATTTAAAATAGCCACAAAGAAAATAAACTACTTAGGAATATAATTAACCAAGGAAGTGAAAGATCTCTACAAGAAGATCTCTACAAAAACTGATGAAAGTAATCATAGATAATACAAACAAATGGAAAAACCTCCCATGCTCATGGATTGATTGAATCAACATCATTAAAATGTCCATTCTGCTCAAAGTCATTTACAAATTCAACACAATTCCCATCAAAGTGTCAATGTTATGTTTCACAGATCTAGAAAAAATAATCTTAAGCTTCATTTGGAACCAAAAAAGAACCCAAATAGCTAAAGCAGTCTTAAGCTAAAAGTACAAATCTGAAGGCATCATATTACCTGACTTCAAATTATACTACAAGGCTATAGTAACCAAAAAGCATGGTAGTGGTATAAAAGTAGAGACATAGACCAATGAAACAGAATAGAGAACCCAGATGTACAACCATATAGATAGGACTAGCTAATCTTTAATAATGCAGATGAAAACATACACTGGGAAAAGGAAGGCCTATTCCTTAAAAGGCACTGGGAAAATTGGAGAGCCACATGCAGAAGAATTAAAAAGGACCAAAATCTCTCACCATATACAAAAATTAACTCAAGATGGCTTAAAGACTAAAATATAAGGCATGAAACCATAAAAATTCTAGAAAAAAAAGTAGGAAAAACTTTTTTAGACATAGGCTTAAGCAAAGAATTTATGACTAAGACCCCAAAGGCAAATATGGCAGCAACAAATATAAATAAATGGGATTTAATTACATTAAAACGTTTCTGCACAGCAAAGGAAATAATCAACAGAGTAAACAGGCAACCTACAGAATGGAAGAAAATATCCACAAGCTATATATCCAATAAAGAACTAATATCCAGAATCTACAAAGAACTCAAACAAATCAGCCAGGAAAAAACAAACAGCCCCATCAAAAAGTGGGCAAAAGACATGAACAGAATTTTTTCAAAAGAAGATAAACAAATGGCAAAAAAACATGCAAAAATGTTCGACATCATTAATCATCAGAGAAATGCAAATTAAAACAACAATGAGATACTACCTTACCCCTATCAGAATGGCCATTATTAATAAGTCTATAAACAACAGATGCTGGCATGGATGCAGAGAGAAAGGAACACTAAAACACTGTTGGTGGGACTGCAAATTAGTACAACCTCTGTGTTAAACAGTATGGAAATTCCTCAAAGAACTAAATGTAGACCTACCATTCAATACAGCAATCTCACTACTGAGTATCTACCTAACAGAATAAAAATTATTTTATCAAAAAGACACCTGCACTCAAATGTTTACCACAGCACCATTAACAATAGCAAAGATATAGAATCAACTTGAATACTCATCAATTCATGAGTGGATAAAGAAAATATGGGAGATAGATATATAAAATACACACACACACACACACACACCAAGAAGTACTACTCAGCCATAAAAAAGAACAAAATGTCATTTGCAGCAACTTGGATGGAACTAGAGACCATTATCCTGAGTGAAGTATCTCACTAATAAGTGGGACCTCATAGATGGGTACACACAGGCACAAAGTGACATGAAGAACATGAGAATCCAAGAAGCAGGGGAGTTTGAAGGGTGGATGTGAATAAAACTTACCTATTGAGTACAATGACCACTATTCTGGTGATGGGAACTCCAAAAGCTCTGACTTACATATTATATGAAATATCCATGTAACAAAAACATTTATGCCCCCTTAATTAATATCTTGAAATAAAAAATAAAATCTAGAATGTAGTTCAACAAAATGAAAAAGGAGTATATGAAAGTAGATGACATAATTCATTCACTTAAGAACATTTTCTTTAACCAGAAACTAATCTGTGGGGCTAGATATACAGCAATAAACAAAAAATACCAAAAAAATAATTTGGAGACCATGAGTATAGATGAATCTTTATAGTTTTCTTACTGAAAAAAGGAAGAAAAAATTAGAAGGTAGCTGGAGAGGAAAGTGAGATCAAGGAAGAGATTTTAAGTTGTGAAAAATAACAGCATCTTTGAAGGTTAAAGGAAAGATGCAGTAGAGAGTGGGCAATTAAATTGATGATGTAGGACTGCAACCAGCAAATTGCTGAAGCAGTGTCCTTAGGTGGGCCAAGCAGGATAGGATCTGCAGCAGAATGAGAGGGGCTGACCTTGGCTAGGAGCACAGAGAGTTTAGCTGGGATAACAGGAGCAAAGGTGACTTCAGTGGACACAGATGCAGGAGTGAGTAGATGTGGTAATGGAAGCCTGTGGAAGTCTCTATTTTCTCAATACCATCTACTTGAGCATAAGGAAAGAAGTAAAAAGAATAAGGAGTGGTATCCAGGTGTGACTCAGAAAAGACCAAAGACAGAAAGAAAATCAATTTAACCATGATCCTTTAAAAAACCTCCTTTAATGAACTCAAGAGGGTATTGATTAAAAACCTACATTTATTTTTATATGGGTTTAATCACATTTCTTGTTTCCTTACTGAGATACGCATACACACACACACATACATCTCATAATACATATATAGTAATGTGATATATAGAACTTAATATAGTTTAATATAATGTTATTCATTACTTGTAATATTTAGAAGCCACATATAAAAAACTGAGGACCAATGTGATTAAAGAATATGATAGAAATATTATAAATCTTGACAATGTAAAGACAATATAATAAAATGAGGGCAATGGAAGTGGGAAAGAAGTTAAAGTATTCTAAAATTCTCATCTTTGTGCAGAGTTAATAGATGCTATGTAGAACTTATAAATCAAAATACAATCCTAAAGGCAACTACCATAAAAAAACTAAAAATAGTAATAGAGCTAACACATTTAGGAAACCAAGAAAGAAATAAGAAGTTGGTTAATGTTCTTTTAATTCCTCATCTTATAAATCACAACTGGGTTAACAGATATAGTCTACAGTAAATAAATCAAGAATTTAGAAGCAGAATGTTCAATTTCAGAAGAAGTAAGGAGCAATGTGACTACTTCTGGGGAGTAGGACTACCTGGAGAGGAAGTAGTAAGAGATCTTTACTTCTAATTGTATACATTGCAGTATCATTTGATTTATCTGTGCATATGTATACATGTATTATTTTCAAAATGTTAAAAAAGAGTTTAAGTAATTTAAGAGACACATGACTACCATCTTTGAGTCAAGCAGTACCTCCAAAAGATTATATAATGAAGTACTTGGTGAAGTCTAGCTCCTTCTAGAATTGACTTCACCAAAAGTGCTAACATTAATGAGCTAGCTTTCAACAAACGTGGTTTTGAGAAACAACCATAAAAATGTTTTCTTGTTTACTATAAAAGTGTTGTTGAAAATATTGTTTATTATAAGAGTAATCATTCACTATATAGGGTCCTTGAGTGAATCTCTTTTAACATCAGTGCTAAATAAAACTTTGCTTCTGCTGAAGGATTATTTTGTTCTCTCCTCTCTATTAAGAGAACTATTGATTAGTTTGTTTGCCTTTTTGACCAAGAGTCAATCTTGAAGCCCCACCTTAGCAATTGTTTTTCCTTATATGAATGGCATATTTGTATTTTCCTACCCCTTGGTCCTGATTTCCTATTCATATTTTATCATTTAATTTTGCTTGCTTGTGATATAAACTGTGTGACATAAAAATTATTTGTAAATTGAGGTGGTGCATAAATAAGTAAAGTTTGTTACATAGTAAAATATATTGTTTATGACTATTAATAAAATGCATAATCCTTCTACTTTCTTGAGATGTCAAATCTCACCCAAGAATTCATTTTCCCATTACTTTTGGGGTTACACTGCCTAAATTTAGATACAGTTACATAAAATACAAAGCAGAATACCTTCAAAATTTCTCAAATAAACTGGGCAAAAGTTCCAAGCAGACAAACAAAAAGAAAGCCTGAATACAATTTTTAAAATGCCAAACATAAAGATTTACAAATTGCTAGAGCAGTGCAAAGATGGTAATGGACTGCCCTATCTCCAGGAATTTGTCCTCTCATGGGACTCTGGACTGTTTTCTGCTGGAGGTAGGGAGAGAGAAGACATGTTTATGTACCCCTCACTAGCAGACACCATACCAGTATCCTTGCCTCTGCCCATCTCAGTGTTCGAAAATATCACAGGGTTCTATTGCAAATGCTCAGGGTGGAAGATGTGATGCCTAAATCTCTCCCTCCCCACTTCCATCTCACCTAAGTGAAGGTAAGCGATAGTCTCACTGGCTATTTGCTCTGTTAGTCTCAGTTGCCATGGCAGAATGTCTGCTCTGTCTTCCATCTTCGTCCCTTTGGTGACAGTTTATTTTTTGATCTTCATAAATTACATGGATTAGTAAGAAGACATCTGCAAAGGAACAAAAAGTGATAAATCATCAGCCCTGTATGTAAAGAAATCTTGGGACACTACAAAGAAGGCACATACGACATTAAAATTGGGACATGATTCTCCTTGAGCTCACCTCAATGTTAGATTCAGCTGTAGGTCGGAGACCTAATACTGACTCCAGCTGCTTTGCAAGCAAGTCATGGTGACCATCTAATACTTATGACCCTTGGTACAATTTATTATCCTCTATTTTCATGAGTTGCTGAATTATATATAGTATCCATTTTTCCTTTTCTCTTACAATATTTTAAAGGCTATACTTAGTTAAGCAGATATGGTTACTCAACATTACAGACCAGAATCTCTTTTGAGGTTTTGAAGAAATTAAGGAAAGACTCAGGGAAGACATTTCAGAGATGGACTTGAATAATTTAAAGAGTCATGCAAAGCAATGTCACACAAGGTCATGGAACACAGAGAGACTAGACCACCAGGGACTTTAATTCTCTGAGAGTGGAAATTATAATGACTCATGCAGACCAAAGGGGGATGCAGTGCCTGATAACCACAATATCCACACAGAGCTCAAATCACAAATGTCCTTGGGGTAGAGGAATGGGAAGCCAAGAGAGGCTGGGAGAAGAGCCCTGAGCTGAGGTGGAAGGAAGAGAAGTAAGCTGAGGACTGAACAACACATAAACTTCACTGCCAAACCCAGACACACTAGACTCATGTTAAGAAAAAATACCATCTGTAAAATTTCATCCTTCTCCATGGTTCTGCTACTTTTTTTATTTTTCCTTAGTTCTATAGACAAATTTCATGGTAAAAAACTAAAAAAAATTAGCTAATTACATAAATGATAAATTAGAAAGTCATTTTTCACTTTACGAAAGCATTCGTAGCTTCACAAAAGAAAAGGTCATAGCATTTTAAACATGACTACAGCCCTTTATACACCTACATAAATTATGATATCATTTTGTATTAGTCAGGGTCCCAACAGGAAACAGAACAATCAATTTATTGTGCAAAATCTCTGTAGCCCAAGGTTAATTGGTTATTAAAGTCTTTACCTAGAATAAGTTCAATTCTATGCTAGATGTTGGGGAAGATTCAGAAGTATAAGACATTCCTTTCCTTAAGCAGTTTAAAGTTTAACGAAGCTTAAAATTGTGTAAGAAAGATAAGACAAATGCATATGAAGTAGCAACAAACACTAAAATAAGAAATTGTTCTAAATGTTGGAGTGCTTGCTGCAAGAGCTTTAGAGGACTACAGGAGCAATGAAGGCTAAATTGGTCCGGGAAGATTTCATGGAAAAAATAGGAAGTGAACAAGACAATTTGCCCCGATGGAGAGATGAAATGAAAATTGGGAACAGGTATAGAAGCTAACATGCTAGTCTGCAGACTGAAAAATTAAATTCCAGAATACAAGGTAGATCCTTAACACAGTGGCTGTTTTTAAAAGATGGGCCATTTTTAATACTCTAAATAGACCTCAGAAATTTGAGATGGCAAGCCTTTCCACCTCCACTCACTCGCCTAAGCCTCCTTCCAATAATTCTGAACACATGTGGATGAAGATCAAAATTAAGGAAGAAGTTAACTGATAGCTACTGGCAGTGAATTGGACAAGACTTCAGCTATTGACTAGACAGATCCAAACAAAACAAAAACCACCAGCCTCACTCTTTTCATCAGTTAACATTATTTTCTCTCTTTTTTCCCACTAGCAACCAAATCAACCCTGATGGTAGCTCATAGCAAGTTGTCTAGTGAAAGTTCACAAAGATTAACGTTAGAGGTTTTTTTATTTGATTGTGTGTGGGTTGAAGAAACACTAGGTTTGAAAATCCATAAAATTGTTTTTTCATTACCTACCACATCAATTTCATGCTTGTCTTTGTTTATTCCAGCCAAATACCATTCCCTACTAGCTGAAGTGAGCACTCACTGACCAACCGATTATAAAAATCACATCAAAGTTGTCCCATTAAAAAATTCTCTGATGCTTTTTTGTCCTCAGTGCTCTAGATCAAAAAGTAAAGAGAACATTTTGACCTGGACATCGGGAATATAAAAGCCAAGCCTACATGTAGACGACTGGTAGGGTGACAGTGTAACCTCGTCATTGTCTTTCTGCCTCTCCGGCTTCTTTTCCCTTCTGACTCTTACTCATACACCTGTCATTTCAAAATTGTCCTTCCATTGCCAGCAAAGGCAAGGATGACCCAGAAGTCACTTTGTGGAAATCCCAATTACTGACCTCATTGAAAGAGACCAGGAAGGAACATAATCTTAAAAGGGTACTTCATCCTAAAAGCATTTAGTCCTCCCCAAAACAAAAGTTTGCATGATTCACCAGGGCAAAGTTCAAATCTCTATCTTCCTTTCTATAGCAGATATGATCGAATAGGAAACTGGTTGGAACTAAGCGCTCAGGATATTTTACATAGAAAGGTAAGATCTTGAATATTAATGAATCCTTGTGCTTTTCTTTATATCCTGAAATATCTACTCTTTTTGATTCCTATAGTTCTCAACTTAGCTATACAAAAGAATCATCTGGGAAGCTTTTAAAAAGTGTGAAAGCCTGCACCAATCCCAGACCAATTAAATCAGGATCCCTGAGGGTAGGTAGGGCCCAGGCGCTGTTAAAGTGTGAAACTCTCCAGGTGATTCCGAGGTCTAATCAGTGTTGACTACCAATATAGTCAGAGGGGCTCATTTGGCTTCAATGAGAAACACTGGGACTGCTTTAGTGAATGAAAATCAAACAGGAATGTTTTGTGGTTGGATCAGAGGTTGAAGCAGAAGACGTGTTAAGAGGATGTGTGAGGTTATAATTGGTCCCAGGGGAAAGTGGAGACTCATTCAAACCCAATTACAATCCTTGAACATCCATGAATATGCCACCATATTTTTCTATATTTTACTTTGCTAGTTGACATTCTCTTCTCACAAACAGCTTTCCCTTCTTCCCCATTTTACTGATCTATTTGTTATCAGTATGGACTTGTGGATTATTACCTTATTTAATGAGTTATAATCCACTGATGCTCACTTTGTCCCAGATTTGGCTCAAACTGGCTCCTGTCTCTTTTTGGTGGGACTCCATCCTTTTATTCTGAGCACTTTCTTACTTTAGGTACAACAAGATGTTCTGGACTCATCTTGTACACTCCCTGCCCAAGCCCTGGATTCAGCCATTTCTCCAAATAGCCAAGGTTCCTTTTAGTAAGGAACGGTATTTAGATACCAAACCCTGGACTCTAGGTTTGTTTATTGCAACTGGGGTGTCACTGCTTCTAAACAAGTAGCATACCCAGAAGTTTCTCTCCCTCCAGTATCCCTTCTGCTCCATTCCCCCATGCTCCACCTCTTCTTGGTAATGCAACTTCATTAGTTTCTGGTTTATATGTCCTGGGACCCTTTTTGCAAAAGCAAATACATGTTATATTTCTTCTTTTTTTACCAAAAGTAGCATACTATATATACTATTTTGTACTTTTTAAAATGAACCAATATATCTTGGAGAGATCACCCCATATCATAGAGATCTTTATCATTCTTTTTAAAAGCTATATAGGATTCAATTATGCATATGTACTGTAGGGAAGGAAAGATTCTTTCTTCATCTATTACTGCAGTCATGGTAGAGGCCCATAACAAATAACAGATTAACAAGAGAAAAGCATATACAATCATTTAATATGTTTTACATGATACAGGAAACTTCATAAAGAAATAAAAACCCCCCAAAAACCAGGTAAACTTGTGTGTTTTTATGCTTAGTGTTGATGGAGAAGTGAATAGTCATGGAGAAGTCTGATAGGACAAAGTGGGTATGATCCAATGATAATACACTGGGGGAACTTAGCAAGGCCTATTTTTTCAGATTCTTCTTTGTGTCCTTGTGTCTTCAGAGATAGGGGTATTCCTTCCCTTCAGGAATAGCAAGGGCACCTCTCAATGAGGATGTTACGACCTACTTCAGGGCAGAAGGGGGAAAGATGAAAGTGACCTTCCTACTTCTGCTGTTTCTCAACTGCAAGGAGACATATTTTGAGGTAGCCCATCAGTACCATATTTATTCAACCACTTCCCTATGTTTGGATATTTAGGTTGTTTCCAATATTTTGTAGACATTTTTTAAAATTTCTTTTTGGTAAATACTTAAGAGTATAATTGCTGGGTCATAGGATAGGTGTATATTTAATCTCATTTTAAAAATGCTAAACTGTTTTCTAAAATGGTTGTACAATTTTATACTCCTATCAGTAATATATGATAGTTTTTGATGCTTCACACCATGGCAAACATTTAGTGTTGTCAGTCTTTTTTATTTTAGCCATTCTAGATGGCGTGGAATATTTTCTATGGTATCCCATTGTGGGTAAAATACATTTGCCCAAGACAAACAATGAAGAACACCTATTCTTCTGCATATTGCTCACTTTCTATCTTCTTTTGTGAGGTGTTAGCTCAAGTTTTGTCCATTTTTGAATGGGTTGCTTGACTTTTTGTTATTGGTTTGTAGGAGTTCTTTATATTTATATATTTATCAAATGTGTGTGTTGAAAATATATTTTCCAATTCTATGGATTGCCTTTTTATTTTCTTAATGCTGTCCTTCAATAATCAGAAGTTTTTTTTCATTTTCATGAAGTCAGTTTTCCCAATTTTTTCTTTATGATTTGTGCTCTTTTTCTACTAGTTAAGAAACCTTTATCTACCCAAAATTTGTGAGGATATTCTTTTTTGTTTTTTAGAAGCTTTTTAATTTTAACTTTCTATTTAGATCTATGACCCATCTCAAATTAATGTTTGAGTACGGCATGAGGTAGTGTTGATATATTTTTTTTTCTTTTATTTCATCATATAATGGGGGTACAGATATTGTTAGGGTT
>VBSM01000361.1:39106235-39160843 GCA_008086735.1 Cheirogaleus medius
CTCCAAATTCTTTTCCACAAAGGTTGCACTAATTTGCAGTCCCACCAGCAGTGATATATTTTTTTCATAAAATTATACAATTAGATCAGCACCATTTGTTGAAAACACTTCCTTTTTCCCTTTAAATAGCCTTGGTGCCTTTGGGTAAAATCAATTGACCATATAAATATGGATCTATTTCTGAGCTCTCGATTCTGTTTTATTGATCTCATTGTCTATCTGCCTATCCTTAAACCAATACCAAGCTGTCCTAAGCGCTATAGCCTAATAGTACAGTCATCCCTTGGTATCTGCAGGGGATTAATTCTAGGACTGGGAATGTCTACATGTAATTGGATCTTGAACATTGTCAAATATTTTTTTTCTGATCTATTGAAATGATTACATGATTTTTCCCTTTATTTTCTTAATATTGTGAACTATATTGATTGGCTTTAAAATTTTAAGCAACCCTTTTCTTTCTTTTAAAAAACCCACTGGATCATGATATACTCATATATAATATGTATATATCTTTGAACAATATGTATTGCTGGATTCTATTTTCTGATATTTTGTTAAGGATTTCTGTGTCTATGTACATGAGAGATACTTGACTATAATTTTCTTTTCTTGCAATGTTTTTTGTCTGGCTATAGTATCAGGTTTAATGTTGGCCCCATAGAATGACGTAGGAAGTGTTCCCTTCATCTTTATTCTCTGGATGAGTTTGTGTAAAATTGTAATATTATTTCTTAAATTGTTAATAGACTTTACCAGTGAAACTATCTGGGTGTGTAGTGTTCTTTGTGAGAAGGTTTTTGGTAATAAATTTAACATATTTTAACAAAAATACAACTATTCATATTTTCTATTTCCTCTCATGTTAGTTTGATAAATTGCATTTTCAAGAAATGTTTTTATTTATCTAAGTTGTCAAATTTTACTCATCTAAAGTTGTTCATAATATTTCTTCTCAGATTATAACAGTCACTTCTAGATTTCTGCAGCTTTTATAAATCTATAACATACCACATTGTAATTTTTACACAGTACAATGATTTTTAAATGTGTTGGTTTTTATTTCCACAACTAGATTGTAAGATTCCTAAGCAAAGGAACTATTTCTGAATCTGCCTTCAATCTTAGACTAGTTTAGACTAAAAAAAGGCAAGTGTGTTAACCTGAGGGGAGACAGGGCATCATTAATACTTCAGAACCCTTCACCTATCAATGTGGAACACAGAAGATATTAAAAGAATGTCAGGAAAGACTGAGCAGATAAGTAAAATTTGGTGCTGAACCTTGAAAGGTAAGCAAGAGTTTTCTAGGAAGACAAAGTAAGGGATGAAGGAACATTTAGACAAAGGAAATAACACAGGCAAAGGTGTAGAGGCATGAGAGAGCAAGCTATTATAAGAGGAGAAGATCTGTATGAACTATTGGAATACATAATGTGGGGGACAATAGGACAAACGTCTAAGAATGGCTTCTGGCATAGATTAGGCACTAGCCTTTGTGTGGCCCAAGGTACGTGGGCCTCTGAGGAGAGCAAGCCAAAGACAAACCTTGTATACTCTGCCCCCATTCCCCTCAAGTTTACATTAAAATGATTCTGAACCAGTCCTTCATTTGACAAAATCATACCAGCACCATCTTGTAACCACCTTGTCCCTTCCAGACAGGACCTGGTTTGTCTAGATCTCTTCTCTAGAAACTGCTAATTTGTATTTCTCTTACTCTTTGCCATCATGATCACCTTGCCTTTTTCCACAGAGAAAATTAAAGTAGCACCCAAAAATCCATTATAAAACATTATAATTCTGAACTTTCTTTAAACAACAAAAAATCACCTCAAAGGTAGGATTTTTTAGGAGTAGAAACCCTCCAGCCCTTGGACAAAGATTTGACTCTCCCCAGAGGATAACCTGACCCAAGGGTGCCAGGGGATAAAACTAGGATGCAGAATAGTTCATAAGGTCATTATAACCTGTTTGTGTGAGCTCACCTTCCATTTCGCTTTTCCTTTTTTTATTTTTTTTCTGACATTCTCTAACTTTTTAATAAGACAAATGACCAAGTTTCATCTTAGATTTATTAAGTCTGTATTATCTATCAGAATTTCAGTGGCAGGAGCCAATCCCAAACTTTTCCTGATACCTGAAGCCTAGTCAGTTACTGATTTCTCTACTTCCATCTTGCTCAGCTGTGATTGGAGGAATGATTGCATCACATGTGAGGAACGGCCAATAAACTAGTTGATTAGCAACCTTTTTGAGGACAGTCCTTTAGTTCTACAGGAAGAAAACAGGTCCAAAAAGAGTGCCTGATTAAAGTTCCCAGCCCAGAGATGATAGGTGTGGATACCAGCACAACAGCAAACATCCACTTCTACTTTGCCTTCCTTAGTGACTCTCAGCTGCCAGGTCCCCAGGGACTGTGTGGTGGTGGCGGCATAAGAGGTGTTCAGAAGATACATTCATCCAACAGGTGTAACATCTGAGTTCCAACAAGCATTCTCTTAATTAAAAGTAAGAGTTTCCCTCTTGTCTTACTGACAAATGGCCCAAATAGTTATTTCACCTCTGACAAATCTATGAAGAGGAAAAGTCAATGCCCAATGTCTGGATGAGAAAAAAATGACAGATACTAATACCAGGAACTAATCAACAGCAGGTTTGACGTTAGAAAGGGATCTCCATGCTGTTGAATGGAATCCCCTCTCTGAGCTATCCCTCCTTACTTCCACTTTTCCTCATCAGTCTTTCCTTTTGGAGAAAGCAAGGGGAGAGATGTGTCAGCAGCAGGAGGTGTAGTGGTACAGTAAAGGAAATATCTTCAGCTAATATCGAATACCTTCTATTAGTCAGAACTTCTTTTGGTTTTGATATTTTCTTCCAACACCATGTACAAGTTGAACTACCCGACTCAGGAAAAGACATCCCATTTCCACGCCCAGGTTATTTCAGAGTTGGCAAGTTAAAGTCAATTTTTTATGGTAGAAGGCATGTTATAGAGATCAGTAAATCCAACCCATTTTATAGATTAGGATATTAATGTCATTAGTCAAAAGTACAAGACAGATTTCTCTCCCTTTGAAAAAGCTAACTGTGTGATCCATCAACCACCCCGTCTCTAGCCTAGACACATAAACTGAATGACACAAATAAATTGTGATAGGCAACCTTGACAATGAGCTGATACTGAGATAATGGGCTGTGCTGTTACCATATGGAATCTTTCATTGCCCATGAAGTCACAATTATGAGCAATTATTGCCATTCTATAATTGAACAGTGCAATTCTAACAAGATGAGTAAGAATAGAGGAAAACAGACCCCATGGAATGTAGCTTTACCACACTTTGCCTCCTTCAGATTACAAATCAGTGAATGAACATAGCCCAGTATTTGCTCAAAGCTAGATATCATATTGCTAAGATGTTACCAAGAGATTCATTTCCATACATTAAATAGCTAAGAATAAACATATGAATAAAGTAAATAATGTTATGCATATTCTTGGAAATAGAGACTAAAACATTAACTGATATGATTTTGCTCTTAATCCAAGTAGGAACGCTCTGATTCTCATTTTGGCAGCTTTCAGTTTATTCCCCCCAGGCTACTCCAGGGCTACCCTCAAAAAGATTTTTTATACTTTGTCTCTCTTCTTTAACCCTTATTATTCCCACTCCAGCCTGCAAGGACAGAAAGAGAGGGTTTGAGGCTGATGGTATGATTATGATTAGATTATAATAAGGGCTATTTGTGGGGAAAACCTTTCCTTTTTTTTTGCTTTTGTTTTCATGAGGACCTCCTTCCAACCTGCTCCAAGTACAAATTTAATTAAAGTGAAGCATGTATTTTTACATAATTTAAGAACCTTTTTGGCTTATTACAGAAGTTTTCCTAGTAGTTTTATTTTCATGGTCAGAAATTGAGGGGATATAAAAATAAGTTTTTAAAAAGCAACAAAGAACCCATTCATAATTCCACCACCTAATCATAATCACTGCTAACATTTTGGATTATATTCTCCCAGAGGGTGATATGTATGCATGTGTGTGTGTGTGTGTGTGTATGTGTGTGTGTTCATTTTCATATGTCCTTGCCACTGCTGGTGGGCTTCTTGATCCTGTCCTAGCCTTATCCTGACTCCTTTGGGGTCAACATGATACTATAACAAGACACACAGCTCCCACAAGCTGGTAGGGTCTGGAGCTCATCTGCCACTGTGGTTCTGCAGTGACCAAGATGAGCCTTGGGCTCCTGGGAGTATCTGGAACTACAGCCTTTCCAGCCATTTTGAGTCTTTGCAATTCACAGGACTGGGTAGCTGCCTCGGTTTCCTGATTTGTACTTCTGCTCTCCACCCAAGGCCTGCAACCCTGTTCTTCCCAAGCTCCTTGGTTGGAACCTAGCTCCCAGCCTAGCTCTTGCCCCAGTGGTCCCCTTCTTCCTGGGCCACTAAACTCTACGTCCTGACTCCCTGGCTGCTGTAACCATCTGCCTATGAGCATTTCCTGGAGACTTCCACTGCAACAACCCACCCACCAGATCAGTTTCCCCCTGAGTGCTGAAATAACCAGGCATCTTTGACACTAGATTTGGGTCACTTTCATCAGTAACCAACCCTAGGACAGTTTCTCCTAACTTTGGCGCACCCTGGTCCTAGTGGTTCCTCTTTGCTCACCAGCCCACTGCAGATGCCCCAGCATCTGATTCACTGTATACTCACATATTCTTTATTTCCTGTCAAATGTTTTGAGCCATTTGTTCCCCCCCTCTTTTTTTTATTTTACTTAAAACTGACTACCCTATACTGAGCACTGGGTTATTTAAACTGCTGTGGAGGTATCAGTCACAATATTTTAATTAATTGCTTAACAATGTTGTTTCAAACGAATGAAAATTTACGTTACACCCACGCTTCCCTGTAAATGGTCCAGTACCACCTGACACAAATTAGCTCTCACAGTATAGCCCTGTAATCCTTTTCAGCAGGAACAGCAGGAAGGAAAAAGAAAAGAATGGAGAAAGAACCAAGGGAGACTGATTCGCATAATGTTTTCTCCTTTCTGGGAGGAGAGGGCAAAATAAGTGGTATTCTTTCATCCACTAATGTTAAGATGTCTGCTGTCTTTTGATGTGTTTTCATTTGGATCTAAACAAGTGTGTTAGCTGCATCCTGTTGCCTTCAAATATCAGATAACAACCTCTTTTTGTTTGATAACAGAATGGGAAAGCCTATGATGCTATTTTGCCCAGAGTGACAAATAGGGGGGATTATTCTAAAAGTAAAAAGGCACACTTGCCTAATAGACAAGCTTGGACAACCTCAAGTGGCAGGCTTCTTTTTCAAGGAAAGAAAATCCTTAGGAAGGTGTTTTGTGGCTTGCTGAGCCATTGTTCCTTAAAGTCACATTTTTTCCTGGAAAAGAAATAAAACTGTTTTTGAAATTGTTTAACTAATGAGCACACTGAATTGAAGCGCAGTGAAAGAATTGCAAACCTTGTTTCAATCCCAGTTGTCAGCTCCTCATCATAAGAAAGCCATTTATTTACACAGGGGCTGGTCCCTAGATATAAAAAGAATATACGTGGCTACCAATTGGGGTGAATTGGACATTATTATCTATTCACTTCTTCCCGGCAGTTTAGGACAGTATCAAATTCCCACTAGAGATGAGGATGGGTGGAGGCAGGGCTGGGCAGGGGAGCAGATGGTGAGGCCAGCCCAGTGGCATCGCTCGCAGCCAGGAGAGCAGACACCTGCTTCATCTGCGTGTCTGATGGACCAGCCGCTGCTCAGCCCCAGCCTACCCAGGCCATGGGAAATGCCAGCCCAGTATTGACAAATACTCTCAGGCTTTCCAATTGAAGGTGGAAGGAAATTTGGATATTTATGAGAATTCTCCAGATTTTTATATGTTGGCAATTGACTTCAAGAATTTTCAAACCCCGGCAAGCCCAACAATACACATACGTAGGCCAGATGCTACCTTCGGACTTCTAGTTCGTGAGTTGTTTTCTAGAGAGTGAGGAGGGGGGGGCAGGGAGGGCCATATGGCAGGCTGGGCAAGGCCCTGCAAAAGTGACCCACACACCCCAGAACACATCACCGATAAGGTGGGGGGAAACTCAGGAAAGCAAAGACACTCTTTGATCAGGTCAAAAGTGTGATCAAGTTGGGCACAGCCCCTTATTTACATTTATACGTGTAGTGTGTGTGTGTGTGTGTGTAGATACATATATAAAACTTTAAATATTTAGTATTTAAATATTTAGCATATATATTTACATATAAAAATATACAAAACCTTTGCATCAATGAAAATACATTCATTGAAATGGCCTTTCATTCATTATTTATCCCTGTATACATTGCCTTGCACATAGAAGAGAGCCATTAAATATTTGTTAAATTTATTTTTAAAAAATACTTATTCTTAGGTGCGGTGGCTCATGCCTGTAATCCTAGCACTCTGAGAGGCTGAGGCAGGAGGCTCGCTTGAGCTCAGGAGTTCATGACCAGCCTGAGCAAGAACAAGACTGTCTCTACTGAAAATATAAAAAAATTTGCAGGGCGTGCTGATGGGTACCTGTAGTTCCAGCTATTCAGGAGGCTGAGGCAGGAGGATCGCTTGAAACCGGGAGTTTGAGGTTACTGTGAGATATGATGATGCCACTGCAGTCTAGCCCAGGTGACAGAGTGAGGCTCTGTCTCAGAAAAAAAAAAAATACTTACTGTTGATTTTAACTGTTCTAGGATCCTGAGATAAATTACTAAGCAAAGTAGACAAAGATCTCAGTCCTCAAGGGAGTAGAGATCAAGTGGTAGGTGGTCAGACAATCAATAATGAACATAATAAATAAGTAAATTATATTTTGTGGTAGGAGGCAGTAAGTTCTACAAGAAGAAAAGCAAATTAGGGTAAAGGGAACTGGAATTACTGGGACAGGCACAGCTTGTGATATTAAATGGAGTGAATTTTTTTATTTAAAAAAGCTAAGTAGACTAACAGCTAATATTAGTCTAATTTTAGTCTAATAGCTAAAATGACTTACTAATTTCACAATCTTTTTTGATTTTTTTGGGAATCTTATACATGCTAGCAGGCAATCAGATAATCAAAAGTTCATTTGCTCATTCAACTATTTACTAAACACCTGCTACATGCAAATCCCCAAATCAGACATCAGGTACAGAAAGGAGGACATGACAGAGACAGTGAGAGATGACTTTGATAACACAGCCTCAGGAACATAAGCTTCTGCATTGAGGTATTGGCCTTTTCTCTGCCCCAGGCCCCAGGAAAGAGATTCTTTTAAGGACCTGCTTAGCTTTCGTCATTCTTGAGAGTAGTTGGACTCAGGGAGGAAGGCGACCTCCCAGCCTGTCTTCTGACCCATCCATGCCCATGGGAACTGCAGCCATGTCTATCCATCCACATGGACTTGGGCTGCCTCTGTGTGACTCACACTATCTCTGCTGCTCCCCATTCAGTCAGGGACACAAGCCCATGGGAAGGGTTATTGCAGTGTGGGGTCCCAGTGTGGTCTCAGAAGCTGAGGCTCTAGTATTTCTGTGATTCCCTCTCATAGCAATATAATGCAATATTCATATATTTTTAATAGTCTCTAGGACTAAATAGAGTGTGTGATGGTGGAGACAGGGCAATGACAAGACCACTCATTTTGGAGACTAGATTTATTTGCGTACCACCCCTAACCTTGCCTTTGGTTAGTTATAAGATCTAGTCCTTCCAATTGCAAAATGAGATAAAGATATATGTCCTTCACACTTTACAAGATTCTTGTCAGAATAAAAAGAGTTACTGTATGGAAGAACACTCTGTAAACTGTAAAGTGCTAATAATAAATTTTAAAAGACCTAACACCTACCAAGTTCTTGCCACATGTCAACTATGGTTCTACATCCCATACATTAACTCAATTAATGCTCACAGCAGTCTACGAGGTAGGTGGTATTATTATCCCATTTTCCAGATGAGGAAGCCCAGGCACAGGGAAATTCAATGACTTGCCCAGGGTCACACAGTTGTTGAGTGGCACAGCCAGGAATCCAAACTATCTGACTCTGAAAACAAAGCACTCACCTCCACTTGTAAGCAACACTATATGACTTACAGAAGCATGATCCAATACACAATATTCATTATCTTCAATATGCAAAGCACCAAGCAAAGTAGCATGAGAAATATATAGATTAAAAGAAGACTTCAAGAAGCTAACAAATTAGTAGGAGAACATAAAGTCATTAAAAGCACATACACATGTCCATGGACACCACACATCCAGTCCTGTGCTATTTCTTGACCCAGACTCTTTAACATCAATCAAGTACACATGAGAGTTCTCAGCTCAGAGGAAGAGAGCCCATACACAAGGCGGCGGCTTGCTCAGTGTTCTAGGTGTTCTTGGGAACAGAGTGGGTGCTGTGGATGTTTGACAACTAAAACCTAAGTCCTCCACCACCAATGGCCACTCCAGAGATGGCCTTTGAATTGGAGGCAGAAGTGGACAGGCCCTTTATTCAATGTCACATTTCAAATTGGATCAATGTGACAACCTGCCAAGTGATGCCAAGGAATAGCACATACTCAAGATAGCTAGTTTCCTACAAATAGGGGTAAAAGGAAGACGTAGGAAGATGCTCACCAAGATGTGTTTACCTCTTCAAGGTGGCAGTTCCTCACTCCCACTCCCCAAACACTTGCTCCAAGGTGACTTGGAGCCTTAGCTGTTCTTTGTAAGATGAAAGAAAGTGCTGACAGGAGGCCTTCGGGGATTCATTTTAAATTCATCCCCCAGAAAATAATCAAAAATTTTTTTAAAATTTATTAAAGCACCATGCACTTAGTTCCTTTGCTCTATTTTATTTCTTAATACCCTCAATGAAAGTTCTATTGTGGTTGGTCTCCTTCAGTGACCCACTGCTTAACTCCTTCCACAACTGAAATTTTGTTAAAATGCAAATTCTAATGTTTATCACTCTCTATATATTACAATAAGGAGGACAAAAAACAATGATCTGCTTTAATTCCATAGGTATTTGAATATATACTGAGTTAGGAAGTGATTAGAAAAGTGGCTGTACGGTAAGAATTGTGCGACTCAGATTTAGATCTCTAAAATACACTGAGGGACGCCTCCAAGAAGTTATTTTCATTCAGGACTCTTCCAGAGGGTCAAGTCTGAAAATAAACAATGCAAACTTACAGCCCTCAGCATCCACTCTGATTCCTAGTTTCTTCCTCAAACTGTGTAGGGGTCAATTAACTTTTGCCTTCTTGAACTGAAGGCTTAGAGGGGGAAAAAAAGTCTCTTTTACAAAAATAAATTCAGGTTAACCCCCATGGCAAACATAAGCGGAACCTCCCAAATCTTTGGGACCATTATCCATAGATAAAGAACAGGCAGCAAATAAGACAACTCAACACCACAGTGATCCAGAGAAACAGTGAACTCTCCCAAATGGCAGGTACCGAATCCTAGAGAGGCTGAATCTATCCCTAAAGGTGTTTGGTTCCACTTGGTCTAAGCCCATGGGAATCGGAAAGGCCAACTAAGTAGGAGAAGATTTCTGTGCTGGTCAGTCAGGGTAGTTCAAGTATTTCATTAAAAAATCTTAATAAGGTCTTCCTCTATTCCTCTAATCAGACATTTTATTCCCAACTCTTTCCCTCAAAAATCTCTAAATTCAAAAAGTATGTTTTAGATTCAGAGAGCTTTAGTGTTAATCACAAGGAAATGTTTTTTCCTATTCTATATCCTTATTCAAGAAACTATATACCACTATGACCACCATCACTCCCCCTACCCCCTGCTCAAATATATTTTTTATTTACCACAAATATTCTGAATCAACTTTAGGTACCTCAATATATGCTTGCTTTGATTGGCTTACATGAGGAAAAAAACCATTTGATAAAAAACTATTTTATTAAAAGAATTTATCAAATCTTCTAAGTCTATTCTTATGATTAAACATTAGCTTTATTGGTCTGGGGCATATTGACAGGGAACATTTCACCCTGGTGTTCAAAAATTTTTGATATTTGGAAAGAAAGAAGAAAACCCTACTCACTAAAAGGCAATTGCCCTAACTTCAGTATTTGCCAAAACTGTCAACAGATGAAAATGAAGGAGGAGTAAGTTATTTTTACTTTTGTCAATATATATGTACATCCACAAAAAGTTTAGGTCACAAACCACAATCTACATTTCATCTTGGTCTTTTAATTCTAGCCTTGAAATCTCCCACACTACTCCATTAGCAAGTTGTGTCCTCCAGAAGTGGGTAAAAGGCTGCACCTTTTTGATGGTATGTAAGAAAGTGTGAAGCCTGTCATCACAGGGAATCTCCTGATATTACTGAAGTCAGATAAATAAGAAAGGAAAAAAACCAAGCCTGTTATTTCACCCTAAACAATTGACATGACTCATTCAAATGACTGATCATGGAGCTAAAGATTCATAAAGATTCATCTCTTCATGTTCACTGCTTAGTAAGTCATTTGCATTTGATTAACCAAGTTGAAGCCTTTTTATAGCTTTATTGTTGGTACTGACTTCCAGTTATTAAAAACCCCATGTATAAGAGCATATCTTCATGAACTAGACAGAGTTATTATTCAGAGAAAAAAACCACAAACTATAAAAGAAAAAAATAATACATTTTAATATATTAAATTAAGAATTTGTATTGATTAAAAAGCATAATAGTAGAATGAACAGAAAAACTCCAAGTAGAAGAAGATATTAAAATTTCATGAAGGATTTCTACAAATCTTTAAAGAAAAAGACATCCCAATAGAAGACTGGGTAAAAACTTGAACAGATATTGCACAAAACAGAATATCCAAATGAACAATTGATATTAGTGAAAAAGCGATCAATCTCATTAAGGATCAGTGAAATGCAAAGTAAAACTACAATGAGATATGTATAAACAAGAATGACAAAATAACATAGAAGGGAAATAACAAATGTTGGTGAAAAGGTAGAGTCACAGGAACTCATGTACACTGCAGATGGGAATGGTCATTGAATGGAAAACTCTTTAGCAGCATCTGCTAAACTGAGCAGAAATGTGTACATATGTTAACCAAAGACGGTACTAGAATGTTCATAGGAGTCCTACTGATAATAGCCCCAAACTGGAAAATACCCAAATGCCTAACAAAAGAAGAAAGAATAAGCAAATTGTGATATAGTCACACAACAAAATACTATATGGCAATGAGAATAATCACCCTGTAACTATATATGAAAATATGGATGACCCTTACAGACATAATGTTGAAAATGTAACAAGCCAAAAGATATACTCTGTGATATAAAAAGAGTATATATTTATAAGTTATAAAATTGGCAAAACTGAGGAAGCTGCACATGAGAGGACTTCTGAGTGCTGGTGATATTCTGGTTTCTGATCTGGGTATTGCTTACAAGGTGTGTTCATTTTATAGGTGAAACCATCAAGTAGTATACTAACAATTAGAGCCCTTTTCCGTATTTACACTATTCTTAAATACAGTTGCTAATGAATAAACGAATTGGATATGACCAAATTTGCATTTTTATGAAAATACTTTCAGTCCACAGAGAGAACACCATACATTTAATAGATGGAATTTGTATTTCTTTACAAATTTCTTCGAAATTGAGAAAGTATGTACTTTGAAATACTTTCTTCTACCACAAAAAAAGCAACAATAAGTACCAAACATTGACAAACAATACACTTTTTTATTGAAGAGCTTATATAA
Organism: Cheirogaleus medius; assembly: GCA_008086735.1. Lineage (NCBI taxonomy): Eukaryota > Metazoa > Chordata > Mammalia > Primates > Cheirogaleidae > Cheirogaleus > Cheirogaleus medius. Next base: position 39,118,012 of record VBSM01000361.1, read on the forward strand.
TTTCTTTCATTAAATTAAACAAATATTTAAAAATAAAGTCTTTTGTGCTAATGATAATGTCTCTGTGTGCCTGATACTTTGTTGCAAAAATACTTTGTATTTTCACACACAGTATCTCTCCCCTGAGCCACATATGTTAAGTAGAACAAATATTATTGCTATTATTCCCATTTTACAGATAAGGAAAATGAAGTTCAAGGCTCAATGTATCTATGATCATAAGGGAAATTACTTGCATTGTCTAGATTCAAACTTTCCTGATAGAAAATTAACTCACTGAATGACTGCTCAGCAAATAGTTTAATTATAATTTTTCCTGTACTCCTTATAATTTGCCTGAAGTGAAACAATCTCTTTCATGATTCTAGTTTCATTCCTCCTCCATTTACCAAAAACTCAAGTCCTTTTTAGTGAAGCATAGCCTAAAACATTAACTGACATGTTTTTTCTTGTTTGAACATTTTTATGCTCGATGCCAATTTTTCTTTGTTTTTAATCTGGAAAAACCTACGTGAATCTCCTCAGTGTGTTAAAACGAGTTCACTTAAGGTAGTTTATCTTTGCTCCTCGGTAATTAAAGGAACGCTACAATACTTGGATCATTTTTGACTTTGTAGTTGGTGCCTTCATCTTGAGAGGTAAATGATAGCAGCAAATCCACCTAAGCCTTGGCTTTAGGGTTGTGCTCTAAATCCAAAGCACCACTTTCCTTAATAAGGAATATTTTAGCAGGAGAATTATGGGATTGAATCTCTGTACAACTTCTGAATTTTCCAGAATGCCCCCACTAACTTCTACTTCCTGTTGTTGAACATGACCTACCTACTCTCCCAATCCAGGCATTTTTTTTTTTTTTGCAACTATCCTCAAGATTTTATTTAAATTAGTCCAACAAAGATTTGACAGATAATGAAAATAATGATAAGACATAATATAGAAGGCATTATTTTAAGTCTTGAATTGCATTTCATTATTGGACCATTAAAAATGATAAATACATTATATACAATGTTTTATTTTTGTATTTTTAGACATATACAACATTATCAATCTCTGGATCAGGGTATATGTTTTAAAATGCATAATTTTAAATTGATAAAATTTAAATATCTGAATTAAATATATATTTTTAATTTATTTTTTAATTCACTTCTAAAGCACTGTAACAAGTACATTGGATTCAGAAAATGTATGGTCCAGTTTTTTGAGTGTTTAAGACTGAATGTAAAAAATCCACAATGGGACCTTGAACATTCTACTAATGATGCACGAAGCAAGAACTATGTATGTTGTGTAATTCCCATGACTTTATACAGAACTTGCCCCAGAGCAGCTCATATTTAAAAATGGTTAAGATGGCAAACTTTATGTTACGTAAGTTTTTGACCACAATAAAAATAAAAGGCAGTAAGAAATGGAGAAAAAATTACTTTAGCTTTTGCCCGAAGTATTCACTTTAAATAGTAAAAAATGTTCTTTAAATACTGTACTTACATTAAAATTCACCAGAAAATAATGGCTCCCTATTTCTCAAAATATTAAATCCAAATTTATGTTGGTATTTAAATTTCTCTGCCAATTAGAGCTCTCCCTAATATTCGTTGATTAAATCAACAAATCCAGCCATTTTATCTGACTCACATTGTATGTGAATTCCCTAACTCACATTGAAATATGTAAAAAACTATAGTTCACTCAAGTGATATACAGATGCCCCTCAACTTATGATGGGGCTATATCTCAACAAACCCATGGTAAACTGAAAATATCATGATTCAAAAATGCATTTAATACACCTAACCTACTGAATGTCATAGCTTAACCTAGTCTACCTTAAAGGTGTTCCGAACAATTATGTTAGCCTATAGTTGAGCAAAATCATCTAACACAAAGCTTATTTTAAAATAAAGTATTGAATATCTCACATAACTTATTGACTACTCTACTGAAAGTGAAAAACAGAATGGCTGTGTGAATACTCAAAATACAGTTTCTACTGAATGCGTATTGTTTTCACACCATCAAGTAGAAAAATAGTAGGCGCTAAACGATTGGAAGTCAGGGACCATCTGTAATTGTTTTCAATGAACATAGTGCTATAGTAGTTCTAAAAATGTTTCTGATGGATCTAGAACAGTTGCTAAAATAAAGTTCATCTATTCCCATTGATTAGAAGTAAAGAATTCTGGCCGGGCACAGTGGCTCACGCCTGTAATCCTAGCACTCTGGGAGGCCGAGGCAGGTGGATTGCTCAAGGACAGGAGTTCGAAACCAGCCTGAGCAAGAGTGAGACCCTGTCTCTACTAAAAATAGAAAGAAATTAATCGGCCAACTAAAAATATATAGAAAAAAAATTAGCCAGGCATGGTGGCACATGCCTGTAGTCCTAGCTAATCGGGAGGCTAAGGCAGAAGGATTGCTTGAGCCCAGGAGTTTGAGGTTGCTGTGAGCTAGGCTGATGCCATGGACTCTAGCCTGGGCAACAGAGTGAGACCCTGTCTCAAAAAAAAGAAAAAAGGAAGTAAAGAATTCTGCCATGTTTTGGTGACATACAGAACTTGGACACTAAGGTCTTTAATTCATAACCAAATGTATTAGTTTTCTATTGCTTCCATAGAAAGTTATCAAAAACTTAGTGGCTTAAAACAATTAAAATGTATTGTCTTAAGATTTCTGTAGAATTCTAGTATGGGTCTCACCAGACTAGAGTCAAGGTGTTGGCTGTCAATGTGTCTTTCTGGAGGCTCTTGGGGAGAATCCATTTCTTGCTCATTGGGATTTTTGGTAGAATACAGCTCCTATTCCTTCCAGGTTATAGGCTGACATTTCTTCACTTGCTGTCAGCTGAGGGCTGTTCCCATCTTCTAGAGGTCCCTTCCTGCATCTTCATGGCCAGCAATGGCAGATTGAGTCTCTCTGATGTTGCACCTCTCTGACCCTCTCATCCTCTTCCACATTTAAGGGCTGTGTGATTAGGTTGCGCCCACCCGGATACCTTCCCCACACAAAGTCCGCACCTTTAATTGCATCTGCAAAGTGACTTGTGCCCTGAGGGCAACATATTCACAAATTCCAGAGGTTAGGACACCAACATCTTTGGGAGGCCTATTCTTTCTACTATGTCAATCTTATATATCACAGGTTGAACAATAATTTCCTCTATTATTGAGAATAATGGAGGATAATAGAGAATAATTATTGAGAATAAACTTACCAAAGGATTTGGAACAAATAAAATTTGATGACTGGCAAATGAATTTTATAGAACTTAAATTGAAAGGTATTCTTTGCTTGATTCATTTGTTCTATTCTCATCTGCTATCAATAGAGTTTACATGGACAGATGAAAGAAATAAGTCAATGCTATGAACTGACATTCATATGTTGAAGCCCTAACCCACAATGTGATGGTATTTGGAGATAGGGCCTTTGGGAGGTAATTAAGTTCAGGTAAGGTCATGTGGGTGGGGCCCTCATGATGAGATTAGTGCCCTTGCAAGAGGAGACACCATATAAGAAGAAAGAGCCCTCCCTCTCCCTCTCTTCCTCCTTCTCTCTCTTTCTCTGCCATGTGAGGACACAGTGAGAAGGCATCTATCTACAAGCCAGGAAATGGGACTTCATCAGATCCCAACCATGCTAGCATACCCTGATCTCAGACTTCGAGCCTCCAGAACTGTGAGGAAATAAATTTTTATTTTTTAAACCACCCAGTCTATGATATTTTGCTTGGCAGTTCAAGCAGATTAAAACAGTCAGAGAAGTTGATACAAGCAAAAGAGATTCATCTTCCTATTTTCAGTTTAAGGAAATATAGTTTCATAATGGAGGTGGTACAACACCCTTCAAAAAACAGCAAACTTTAGATTCCATTAGATATACTCTTATTTAATCACTGATTTTTACCATCTAAGAGCAGAAAATCTTAGCCAAATATATTGGGATTTTCTAAAATCCACTATCACTGGAATAGTTTGAGACCTTCAAAATATTATTTATAATAATGATTCCTTTTAATATATGATTATAGATCAGGACTCCATCAAATAATAGCAATAATGTCAAGGAGTAATTTCTTTAAATGTGAAACTTAGGCAAACTATACAAAACTTGAACCAATTATCAAGGTTTAAGAATGGATTTCCTTCCCCTCACCGCACATAGAGCAATTTTCATAAGTTTCACACAAGAAACACTGAGGATGGTTAATAAGCTGATTTCTCTATATGTCTCAAATTTTAAAATAATAAAAATATTGCTTATTTATTTGCTTTTTTTTAAAAGTTCAGGTAACCCTTCAATAACATAGCGGCAAGATAAAAAGAAAATAAATACAAAGATAAAGATGTCTGTTTCAGTGGGCAGCCACTTCATAGCATGATATTCACGGACTTAAAAAGGTCCTGTTGGTAGATAGTCTCCAAAGATCATGACATCAGTCTCTGTCTTTTCTATACAAACATGTCACTACCCCAACTGAGAGGTGGAGTTTATTTTTCCTTCCCTCGAATCTAAGCTGGTCTTGCAACTACTTTGACCTAAAGAATACAGCAGAAGTAATATTGTGGTACTTCTGAACCCAGACCTGAGAGAACACTGGCAGCTTCTACTTCCTTCCTATTAGAATGTTTCTCCTTGGAACTCAGCCACCAACCAGTGAGGAAGCCCAGAGAGCAACAGAGAGGCCCACATGGAGGAGAACGGAGGCCCCTGGCCAATGTTTCCAATTGAGCTCCCATCTGGCAGCCAGAACCAACTGCCAGCCATATGTCTGGGCCATCTGGACCTTCAAGCCATCCTAGCACCCCAGGCAACACCACATGAAGCAGAAGGATTGTCCTATTCAACCAAAATGGGAGAAAAATAAAACATAAGAGCAGGGTAAGAAGGAACATGAGCACTACAGTTGTAAATAGAATAACTAGGGGAGACCTCATGAGGCTATAACATGAGGGCATGAGCCATGTCTGTATTTAGAGGAAGAGTGTCTCAGGCAGAGGGAACAGCTAGTGCAAAGGCTGTAATCCATGAGTGCCAGGCATGTTTGAGAAAAAACACGGAATCCAGTGTGGTTGCAACAAGGTGATCAAAGGAAGAGGAGCAGAAAAAAGCAGTCCAAGAGGTAGCATGGGTTCATAGTAGGTGTGGCTCTGGAGGGGGGGAAATAGTGGCCCCCAAAAGCTATGCTCATATCCTAAACTCTGGAACCTATGACCTGATGTTGAAAGTGAGTCTTTGCAAATGCAAATAATTTAATGGTATTGAAATGAGATCATCCTGAATTACCCAGGGGCTTAGTTGCAGTAACAAATGTCCTTCTAAGAGGGAGAAGAGAAGGCCATGTAAAGTGGGAGGCAGAGAGCAGAGTTATGCTGCCACAAGCCCAGGAACACCTGCAGCCACAAGAAGCTGAAAGAGGCAAAGAAGGATTCTCCCCTAGAACCGTCAGAGGGAATAAGATGACACTATGATGTTGTACTTCTGACCTCCAGAACTATAAAAGGATAAATTTCTGTTGTTGCAAGTCACTGAGTTTGTGGTGATTTGTTATAGCAGCGCTAGGAAATTAGGATGGGCTCTCTAGGGCATTGTAAGAACTTTGCTTTTTAATTGGGGGGAAATGGAAGACACTGCAGGGTTGGAAAAGAGAAGTGAGATGATCTAACTTACATTTTTAAAAAAATGACTGACTGCTATGTCAAAACTAAATTATAAGGACCCAAAGGTAGAATCCAGGAGACCAATGGGAAGACAAAAGGAAATGATAGCACAGGCCAGTATTGCAGTGTTGGAGACAAGAAGTGGTTAGGTTGCAGGTATATTTTCAAGGCAGAGAAAACAAAATTCCTTGATAGATTAGACCTAGGGTATGAGGGAAAGAAAAGAGTCAAGGTTTTGGATGTAAGTAAGTGGAAAAATGGAGTTGTCATTGACCAAGATGGAAAAAGTTGAAGGTAAAACAGATTTGGGAGGCAAGATCAAGTAGAATCCATTTGGGGCATGTTGACTTTGAGATTTCGATAAAATATACAAATGGAGATGTCAGGTATGCATCTGTATATAAAAATCTGAAGGTCAGGAGAGAGCATGGGCTGAAGGTATTCATTATAGTATGTCAGCACAAGGATGATATTCAAAACCATGGAACAGGGTGAGGACAAGAGAATAAATATAGATAAAGAAGAAAGAGCCAGGCCCAGTGGCTCACAGCTATAATCCTAGCATGTTGGGAGGCTAAGGCAGGAGGATTGCTTGAGGCCAGGAGTTCAAGACCAGCCTCAGCAAGAGCAAGACCCTGTCTCTACAAAAATTATTTGGGCATAGTAGCGTACACCTGTAGCCCTAGCTACTTGCAAGGCTGAGACAGAAGAATGGCTTGAGCCCAGGAGGTTGAGGTTGCAGTGAGCTATGGTGATGCCACTGCACTCTAGTCCAGGCGATAGAGCAAGATTCTGTCTCATAGAAAAGAAAAGAGGAAGAAAAAGAAGAGGAAGAAGGGTAGGGGGAGGAGCAGAAGCAAAAAGAGAAGAAAAGAGGACTAAGAACAGAGCCCAGAATACTCTGGTATTCAAAGGAACAGGGGGTGGGGGGCAGAAAAACAAGCACAGGAGACCAAAGAGGAACAACTGATGAGATAGGAAGAAACCCCCAAAAAATCTGGTATCCTGAAAATTAAGTGAAGAAATCATGTTGAGGAGGAAGGAGTGCTTATACTGTATTAAATGCCAGGACAGGATAAGAAAGATGACGACTGAGAATTATTCAGTGGCTTTGGCAACATGGAGATCACCGGTGGCTTTGACAAGAGCCATCTGGCGAAATATTTGGGGGCATAAGCCTTACTGAAGTGGGCTTTAGAGAAACTGAAGAAAGAGGACTTGGAGACATGGAGCACAGAAATATCTTCAGGGGAGTTTAAACACAAAAGGGAGCAATGACATGAGGTGGCAGCTGGCAGGGGAAGGAGGATCAAAGGAACAGGCCCTGAAATTGGAAGAAAAAGCAACATACATGGATGCTGACAGTAGTGATAGAGAAGAGTGAAAAAAATGGCAACGCAGAAGAAAGGGAGAGCTGCTGGCGCTACGTCCTCAAGGAGGCAAGAGGAGATGGGATCTAGCAAGAGTGAAAGAATTGACACGGTGGTCCCACGGTGCAGACTGGACACAGACGATGCAGGCGCTGGCTGCATGTGGTGGCAGCAGTGATCTGTGGGAGTCCTCTCCATGAAACAGGAGGTGGAGTCCTCAGCTGAGAGTCTGCATGGAGAGGAGGTGTTGGTGTGTGGGGCAGAGAGGAGGTGTGAAGTACCGTGTTTCCCTGAAAATAAGACCTACCCATAAAATAAGCCCTAGCAGGATTTCTAAGCATTTGCACAATAGAAGCCCTACCCCGAAAATAAGACCTAATGATGGGCTTGGCTACGCAGCGTATCTGCACAACCCATGCATATCGTCCCAGAGCAGTAAAGAAGATGAGCAGCCCTTCTCATCTGCCCCATGAGAGCTCTATTGCTCGACATGAGAGATTGGGGCCAATGGTTCTAAAGGAATAGCGTCGCAAGAAATTCAGGATGGAATTTGGGGTTTGGAGAGTTATGATGATGTTCCAGAAGAAGACGACTTAACTATATTTGAATAAATGTAGATTGTTGTACCGTACTTAAAAAAAATAACACATTCCCTGAAAATAAGCCCTAGGGTGTCTTCCTGAGGAAAAATAAATATAAGACCCTGTCTTAGTTTCAGGGAAACATGGTACATGTCCAGGAGAGTGGGAGAGTGAACAGCAAGGAAGGTGTAGAATGATTGTCCGGCAGCTCCCGAGGCCCATCTGATGTTCGTGGTGATAAATGTGAAGTGGTACCAGTCAGCGCAGTTGAGTGTTTTCTCCAGTCTGGTTGCACAGAGGCAGGTACAGAGCAGGCTGACTCCTGGACTCAACCAGGGTTCCAGGTTTGCTAAGAGAGGTCTACAAAATGAGAGAGGCAAAAGGTAGCCCAGGGTGGACACAAGGGAACAGCATGACGATTGGCCCAGAGTCGAGGCAGGTAAGGAAGGGAGCCAGGTCGCCAAGGGGATGCAGGGTGGTGAAGAGATGGTGGGGCCAGTCAGTAGAAGGCTGGGGGTGAAGGACTATGGGAAGTGCCAGAGGAATAAGCTGGAAAAGTAGAAGAAATCCAAAGGACAGAGTTTGAATGCTGTATTTACTGAAAACCAGAACAGACCAGAGGGCAGAAGCCCTCCCATTCATCTGCAAATCACACTAGGAGAGAAGAGAATTCTTGAGATGGACCAAAACCAACCTCCTTATCCGTTATTCCCTACACTAAAAATGCCTTTTCCTTCAAAAGCTATCTAATTTGTTCGAGTTTGCAGAAAAACCGGAGGCCTAGAATTTTTTCCAGGTTAATTTCCAACTGTCCTGTTTTCAGAGGTAATTCACATCTGATTCATAGCACATTTCCGCTTTAAGTTAAATGTTGTTAAGTGTACGTGACCTTCCCCATACAAGGACTGTGTTCTTTAAACTTCCTTCCTAAATCCCATTTTAAAATCTTTATTTTTCTTCTCTTATTCTTCCTTATCACTAATCTCTCTTAAAATTAAAATAAAATGATCAAACCGGAATACAACATAAGAGCCTCTCCAATGCCAACAATAGCCAGAGGATTATCTTGCCATTCTTGTACATTGTTTACTTTCCCACTGCCATGTCAGTATTGGGTTTAGTGTTTTTCAGGAAGTAGACGCCCACCTCCTAATTGAGTCAGTGCCAAGGGTAAAAACGTGGTCTCGCTGAGCCATCTGGCACCTGGAGATATCTCCTAGGGCAGATATGCCAAAAAAAAAAAAACCCAGCAGCCCCAGGGAACTAAGTCTAATTATATTTTTATTAACACAGTAACTCTTTTAACCAAGCAATATCTTAAATTGGATAATTACCTCCCACATTGCTTTCCCCTTGACTTCGGAACTAAACACCAGGCTCTTTCTCAATTAGTGTTCTGAGCTTTGAGTCAAATTCCTTATGTGCTCTTACCCAGCTGCCACACAACTACCCAGATGTTGCGTGATGCCCTTCCTAAATATAGCTCTTTAAGCACACTCAGAATCCTTCAGGAAAAAATAAATAACATTAGTATGAGTTCACTGACAAGAATCAATATCCACCACTTAAAAGTTCTTTAAAAAAACCAATTGTAAGTAAGTGAAATAAGCAGAATTTTATTCTGACTGCTAAATTTCAAACTACTGACCTGACCAGGGTAAAAAGATCATTAGGTAATAAAATCTGATCCAAGTTCATTAAGCAGCATCTTCATCCAGTAATATGTTATTACTGAATTAAGACAATTTAGTGGTAAAATGGTGATGTATTAAATAAGGCACATTGGGAAAAAAAATCTGCTTGTGTTTTGCATTTAAATGTTTTAGTATTCAAATGGAAACAAAAAAGCAGAAATATTTTGAAGTAAAAACAGAACTGGAATTTCCATTTCCCATGCACATCATAAATGAGATCATTCCACAGCAATGACTCCTTGCACACCACTTCGAAATGAGTGCACTCAGACAGAATCTGTGGCCTGGGCCCAACGTACTGAAAACCCATCCTGGCTTCAAAAGGATTCACACATATACATACACACAGACACACACCCACAGTGGATTTACAGCTATACCAGAAGTCATATAACCTATGGCTAAGTCTCTACAAAATGTATGAATAAACAGCTAAAGTAGCTTCAAGCAGAAGTGGCAGAAAACATTGTTCCTTTTATACCACTTTGGAAATAAACCCCATTCACTAGGAAAGTTAAAAACATATGATGGGCCGGGCACAGTGGCTCATGCCTGTAATCCTAGCACTCTGGGAGGCCGAGGCGGGTGGATCGCTCAAGGTCAGGAGTTCGAAACCAGCCTGAGTAAGAGTGAGACCCCGACTCTACTAAAAATAGAAAGGAATTAATTGGCCAACTGAAAATATATAGAAAAAAAAAATTAGCTGGGCACGGTGGTGCATGCCTGTAGTCCCAGCTACTCAGGAGGCTGAGGCAGAAGGATCGCTTGAGCCCAGGAGTTTGAGGTTGCTGTGAGCTAGGCTGACACCACGGCACTCTAGCCCGGGCAACAGAGTGAGACTCTGTCTAAAAAATATATATATATATGATGCTTTGACAACATCGAAAATACTATTTAAGAATTTAGAAATTCTCTGGCATCCAGCCCCTTATCCCCAAAAGGATTAACATCTGAATCCAGTTCTTGAAATCTGAATTTAGAGAGCCCTCAAGCTACCCATGTGGCTTCTGTCCAAGCGTGGAGCTCACATTCGTGCAGCTGTATCTGAGCAAGTCACCAACCTGCTGTAGCTCTTCTCCATTGACCTTTCACTTACATGAGATGTGTTATCGAAGCTTCTTGCAGTACTTCCCATCTTCCACACAGAGGACCAGCTTGCAGAGGAATTAACAGATGGGGAGATGGGTTAGGGTACAGAGGAGGATGGCACTGCCATGCAAATGAAAATATCAAAGAGAACTTATAGCTAAAAGGAGAAATAAAGTTGAATAATTTCAGCACAGTGAATACAGGGCATGGCTTGCACTGACAACTGAGCTTTGTCACATGAGTGTGCACATCGAAGAAGCAGCCAGCTCCTGTCTGGCACCACCTGCCCTGTCTGCATTACCCTCAGCGGTGCCTGTTAGAGAAGCTGTAGTCTTGGGCTTCCTGGTAATGACCAGCTGCCATCCTCTGCCCCGGTCACAACTACAGCCACACACATCCTGTGGCTCCTTTGCTAACTCCCAAACTCATCTGAAGTTTGAAAGAAAGGAAATATTGCCATAATATTTACACCACACAGAGTACTTTTTTATTTCCTTCAAAATAGCATCTAAAAAGGATATTCAGGATAACCTAAGGTGATAAGTCTGAAGAAGACTGAAGAAATAGAGGCGGAATCTCTCATCACTCCTCTTAAGTTGAGGGAGGGAACAGAGGCGGGGGAGGGGGGAGAGAGAGAGGAGAGCAGGGAGGGAGGGAGGGAGAGGGAGGCAGAAATTGCTAAAAGTGAATTATACAAAAGGAATGGTAGGTAATTATAACTTCAGAAATTATTTCTTCAAATTCTTAGGTTTCCTTCTAGCATTTCCTCTCAGCTGTCTGGCTATCTACCAGGGAAAAGAAAAACCTCCTAATGCTGTTCTTGTGGGAATTTGAATTGTAAGTATAAAAAATAATACTGGTCCACAGGCCAGAGGAGGAAATGGTAAAATTCCTAAATGACTAGGGTTGAAAGATCAAGAACAGCATAAAAAGTTTGTGTTTTTCTACTTTTCTGTGTGATTATATACAAGATAGATCTAGATGCCATGAAGTGCTAGTGATGAATTGATACAAAGTAGCATCACACGCTGGCAAAATTGCACATCTGTTAAGTCTAATTGCTAACCCTCTAACACTGCGCACAGTATAGCGCGGGAGTTAAGGCATGGTTCTCCAGCCAGACCACATCTAATACAAGCTCCTCTTTGTCCACATCACTTTGGCAGGTGATTTAAACACCGTGAGCCTTTTTCCTTGTCTAGAAAACAGAAATAACAGTACTGCCTTAATAAATTTGCATGGTTTAAGTTAATCAATACATTTAAAAGTATTTTCAATAGTACCTAGCATGTAGTAAGTGCATCATATATATTAGCTATTATTATTACTATTACTGTATCAAGAGTAGTTATAAGTGTGAATCTTCTATATTTTAAAATAGATTTTCATAAGTTCTGTGGGACATTAATCATCTAGATAAATATATGAAATAGAAAATAATGACAAAAATAATAAGATATCTTACTTTTCTTTTTATTTTACAATATACGCATATAAATTTAATTATATATTGTTTAATGATGTATTATTTATGAAAAATATATAATAAATTATATATTATATGCTGTATATTTAAATGTGTTTAATAATATATATAGTTTTAATTTTAGATTGTCTGCCTATAGAACCTAGTGGGGTTGAGTGAAAAAAAGATGTAAATTGATTGAAAAAGGGAAATAAACAAATAATTGCAGAGCTGAGTTATGGATAGCTCTAGTTTCTCACTGTTCCATTAAAAACTACGGGACAAAATCCAGTGAGATCTATTACTTTTGCCTGGCAAACATTAGGCAATTACATGAGTGAATGAATAAATGAATGAATATTAGTTGTCCCAATTTATTTTCAGGTTATCTTACTGATATTGTTTCTCTCCATTCTATTCTTTCATTTTCCTTCTCAAATATTGACTCACATATGAAAAGCAAAAGCCTGTGAATTGATCACAAGACAAATATTATATAAGAAAAAAATCATATATTTGCTTGTTTAACAAAATAATCCTCACTCTTTCCGAACTCCGTTACTTTGTCCATACCATCCAATATGCTTGGCATAATTCTCTCCCATGCCTATTTTTTTCCCAATAACCACTTCAAATCTCTTACAGAATTTAGTTTAAATTGAAAGCAAAAGCATTTTTCACCTGCTATCCCCATAATTTCACCTCCTATAACTAGAAAACTAATAAAGGATGAAATAAATGTGGAAAGACATCATATAATAATCACTCTGTTCATTTGTTTTCTTAGGGTTTAGGCTCCAACAGGTCTGCGACCAGGTCTCCTGAAAGTGTGGATGCCCAATAACTGTGATTTAAGACGGTCTTGCTGTGAGACTGTGGGCGTCTGTGACTCTCCTTACTCCATGTTACCACCGTCTGGATGACGCTCATTCCTCATTATATTTCCACTTGCTTCTGTTTCTCTGTTTTCTTCCAGACTACAGTCAGGGCCAGAAATATCCTCAGTCTACCCTTTACTCAGCTAAGGGTGTCTCCTCCCTTCTTCGTTTTGCTTGCTATTAAACAGAGCTTTTAATAGTACCCAGAGTAAGTCAGCATTCTCAGATGAATTGCTTTTCCTGAAGAAAAAAAAAAACAAAAAAAAGAAAAATGATTCATGATCTTGACCCTTGGGGCTGGAAAGTAATGTCTCACTGAGTGAAAAGGCAGCACAAAACTCTAGAGAAACTGTAGTTTATATTTCAGCTCATACCTGTTAACTTTCCAGCAGTTGGTGGAAATTATTGTGAAGGAACAAGAAAGAATTTGGCCATGGCATATGGAAATAACAATAAAAAACTATTCTGTATATGAAAAATTAAGGAAAGCAATTATTACTAGTCCAGCTACTAGTAGTGTTCAGTTATTGGTTCATTTATTCATTCAAAATATAATAATCTCTTTGGGAAAAGTTTATTCCAATACATCACTCCTAATAACTCCCTTGTCATTTTATTTATGTGAAGTAGACTTACTAATCCTAGCACTAAAAGACAAAAATGTGAAAGTAAAAATATATTAGATTAAACCAGAGCATAGGAATGAGGTCAAATTATTTTACCAATTTGAATACCAAAATTGTACTCGCCATCAAATTGGTACTGACTGATTAAAACTATGGTGCTCAAATGGTGGTAGTGATCACCAGGGATTCGGGGGGGGGGGCGGTAGACCCACATCTTAGGGATGTGGTGGGCATTGTGGAGGGGAAGGGCATACCTCTAACCCTTCCTAGGGAGAGGCAAAGATATAAAATGTAACCAAAGTGTCAAATAAAAAGAAAAAGAAATTTTTAAAGATTAACTAAATAGGGGATAAGAAAAATCAGAAAGACTGAATCCACTCTTCTTATTTTTTGCATTTATTTATTTAAAAGTATGTCATGCATTGTTTCAATAGAAAAAAATAGTCATATTTATTTTAAATGTAGCTGAACTTTCTCCATTTTATATCTTTAGGATTTTATTCCCTTGTTCATTTACAAAAAATATTTATTAAATATTCACTTTATGCAATTCAATGATATAAATAAAACACAATTTTTGAGTGCAGTAAGCTCACATTTTAGAAGACAAACTAGTAAACAAAAATGGCAATAAAATATATGAAGTATAATAATAGAGATTTCACAAGATCAGAAATGGCTCAATGAATGAATGGATAATTCTTTGAGGGGAATTAACAGACAAAAATGAATAGAATATATCAGATGAGGTGGTGAAGAAAATTCTGGGGAGAAAATGAACCCTATGTATAAAGCCCTGGACACGTGAACCAGCATGTAGTGTCCTGGGAACTGCAAATCATGTGGAATAGCTGGCGCGTGTAGGAAGAAGGTGAGTGCTGAGGCTGCAGAGTCTGCCAGGGTGTAGTCACAGAGGGTTCCAGCCAGCTCCGTGTGCTTGTGACTTCTGCAGCTGCACAGGGCCCCACATTTAGAAGAGCTCCATACTTGGTTTAACGCACTGCTGTTTCCATCTTGAAATTTTTAATGTTTGCACAAGAGGCCCTGCATTTTCATTTTGTACCGGGCCCTACAAACTATGGCCCCTTTCTTGTTAAAGAGTTTAAACAGTAAGAATTTCTGGGAAAAAAATGAAAGACAAAACCAAATCTTCCTTAGATTATTTGTGGCTGTTTGACTTTACAAGTGTCAATCACTCACTACCCATGAGTGCCAACAATTCTCTAAAGAAGGAAGAGAAATTTCTAAACGACTGTTCCTCCTAACCAAGCTATTAATTGAGGAAACCAGCTAATTGACTGTGATTCTTGGCCTTCATGCTGATTCTTGCTCACACTTAGATTTGAAAATATCCTCCAAGTCTGTACTCCACAAACTTGTAAATATTCTCTGGGATTATCTTTATAAAAACAAATCCTTTAAACAGCACACATAAAATCATTCAGCATTCCCTTTGCCAAAAATTACATTTTATTCTCAGCCTCCTAACTTAAACCACTTTCCATTTGGAATCTTAAGCAACAATAAGGCTGTAGATGAACTTTTGTTTACATTCTAGTTTTACAATGGTTCACATTATTGCTTATCTATGGAACAACAAATCAAATTTTGATCTTGCTGAAATTATTCGTAATTTACATTCTGTCTTTAAAAAGAAAGTCCTTGTCCTGATAACAATGCTTAGTTCATCTCCAGAAGTCATTTTGAAATGAATCCATTTCCAGTATTTGAAACATCACATTTATTCAACTCACTCCATTTCAGTGAGAATATATCATTTCTCCGTATGTATTATTCTCAGCAGTTTTTCCACCACAACCCTAGATCAACACAGTCAATATAGTTTTTCATTTTGTTTTGTTTTTATTGAAATATAAAATTTATAAAGCATACAAATCTTAAGCATATATATCCATAAATATATTTACATATATATACAAATACACACACTCATGACTGCGACCACCATCCAGATCACGATAGAGAATATTTCCAAGACCCCAGAAAGAACATCCCTTCTGAGTCAATACTCACCCACAGTTAACCACTTCTTCTGTTATCTTAGATTAGTCTTGCCTCCTCTTAAACATCATAAAAATGGAATTTGGGTGTATTTCACTCATCAATATGTCTATGCAATTCATCCCCTTTGTTGTGTATAACAGTTTATTCTTTTTTATTGTTGTATGAATATACCATAATTAATTTATCCATTCTGCTGTCAATAAACATTTGGGTTGTTGAGCATTACTGATGAGATTTGTTCAGCATTACTGATGAGTTTTGAACGGCTGGGCACCGTTCTAGAGACTAGGCAAGTAATAGGAGTACAAGGCAAGGTTTTCGGTGTCAGGAATCCATGATCAAAATGAAGCATAATAAAGATGCATATGAAAACTGGCCTTGGTACCTTATATCTTCATCTGTAATGTACACATATATCATCTTGTCTAAAACATTCTAGTTCATCAACAAAAAAATTTGCCAGTTTCTATACCAGTGAAACTCTCCCTTCTCCTTTCCTTCAGTGTTCCTTTCTGGCTTCCAGAATGTTACTGTCTTTGCTCTTGAGTATATCTTTCTCTGTTGTCTTTCTTCCTTCAACCCAGTTCTCCCTTCACCCCTCCAGCATACACACGCACACACACACACCCCTGAATATAAAATGAACTTTGAAATATTAACAGATTCTCTTCAGAGGAAAACATAGTATGTTCTTTAAAATACTCTGTGTCCCAAGTTTAGTACAGTGTACTTTAATAGCTATTAATATTAAAATACAGAATCATTAGCCAACATTCCAAAATACTATTAAATTATCTACTTTTTTAGATAAAACATAAATGTCATGAATTAATAAATATAGGAACTGTACACAGAAATTAGTAGAAATCTAGAAGTTTGCAAGTTTAGACACAAAAGACATAGAGCAAATATGTTCTAAATAGGTAATTTTCAATGTCTATAATTTAAACACTCCAGCATATGCAATGTGACCTAAGTGTATTACTTAAACTAAACTTTAACCCCAGTGCTAATCCAGATTGAATGATATGTTGGTGTTCTATTCAGGAAGCCCATAATCCAAAGTTCGTTCTACACAAGACCTGTTCTGTATCTTGATCAACAACCAACACTTTGCTAATTTGCATATACATCATCAATAGATTTCCATAAGTGGTCTATTAACTAATAAGTGGTCTGTTAATAAATTGTTAACTAGCGTGATGAAGTTTAGACATTGATTCTTTTGATGAAAACTTTAAAATGTGAATTGACTAAAATTAATTTAGAGGCATTCTTCTCCCTTAAATGAATCAGATAAAAGAACCCAAGGAGGGTTGTACCTTTTATCCTTAGGTATGAAACCTAAATACTGCTGTATCCAGTTATGAACCCTGTTTCTTGGTGAACCTATCAAGAACAAAAGACACAGAGACCACTGAGCAAATGTTTAATAAATAAGTAATAGGAATAGCAGAATCCTCTCTGAAATCTGGGCACCAATCTTGAATGAACACTCACCAAACTGTAGTGTCAAAGCAACTTTTGAAAGGTTGAGAACTGAGCCTCTGCTGAGCCTACAGAGAAGGCTGGAGGAAGAGGTACACTGACACTTGGGCCCCTTTCCTTGGCATTAGCAATTAATTTAGAGAGCATGAGAGTATACTCTGGTATAGCATAATGTAATATAGTAAATAAAATTATTAATAATAGCTAATATATACTTTAAAAGCAATCACCATGTGTTAGCACCATTCTGTGCCAGGAGTCGGCAAACTTTTTCTTAAAGGGCCAGATAGTAAATATTTTAGGCTTTATGGACCAAAAGGCAAAATTGAAGATATTATTAGGTGCTTATATAACCATTTCAAATGCAATCATTTTAAAAATGTAAAAAAAAAAAAGTTCTTAGCTCATGGGTCATAAAAAACAGGCTGATCCCTGTTCTAAGCATTTTACATCTATTAACTCACTTAGTCTTTTCAACCACCTAGGAAGAAGTAGGTACTGTTCTATCCCTATTTTAAGAATAAGGAAATTGAAGCAAAGAGAAGTTAGATTACTTTCTGAGATCAGACAACTATTCTATTAGTATAAATAGTAAAGTCTAGTATAATGGACATTATTTTCTCTACATGCATTTCCTTCTTTTGAAAGTCCACATACCACTCTTCTGTGCACAGTAAAAGGCACATTGATTGGAATGTCCCACTTGTTAAATAATCTCTTTCTGATATCAAAATGCCAGGTCCCTGGAAAGCATGCTGGGGCCTACAGTACAGGGGTGGGGGAAGAATCTATCCTTTACCCCTGTTACCAACTTTTCATAAGCCCTCTCAGCCTCCTTTAACTTCTTCATTTTTTTTTTTTCAGCTAAAGTACAAAGAGCCAAGGTCAGACATTTGGAGACAATCAGGCCACAGAAAGAAAAGGGTCTAGGACTCTTTTCCCTTTAGAGCTTGACAGACAGGAACTCTCACTCCCTCTATAAAATAATAAGGCTTTTATCAAGAGCCTCCCAATGTAAATAACAGTACAACACTGGTGTTCCTGCACGGCACATCACGGTCGTTCGTCTTTATGTAAGCCACCGATGAGTGCAGGGCAGCACGGAAGCTAAATCATCCGTCAGTTTGTCTTTAGACCTGGCTGATAACATCAGCCTAATATTTGGAATAACTGATAAACTAATGACATGCACTTATGCATAGAAGAGAAAATTAAGCTTTACTATCTCTAAAAGGAAAAGTTCAGAGATTTTTTAAAAAGATAAAAAGAAAAAACCCACAAAGATGTCTTTGGGTCCCAAGCCTCTGGCACCAATGAAAGGCCTTTACTGGCCAACACTCTGAAAACAGCAGATGCTTTTTCTGGTTAATAGTGCAATGATTCTCTGAGATGGGTGTTATTTTCCCTGGCTCTTTAGTCAGTAGCAAAATGAAGTGGAAACAGCTTTGTTATGTGTAGTTTCAAATCAGATAGTCTGTGGCTGGGTAATCATACTCTGGGAACATTTCAAAACATCGAAGACTTGGAACTTTACAGTACTCTGAACACCCTTATTTGGCAAAGCCAGGTAATGAGAGTTCTAGTCGAATAACGAACAGTATTCTAGATATAAGAGGGAATTACCACGTATTCCATATGAGGATTTCAAATGGTAAATCCTTTCAGATAATCAATAACAATCATGACTTGAATGCTTCCTCAGGGCAAAAAAACACTAATTGCCACACTATAGAACAAAACTCAATGACATACTTTCTGTGCAAAGATAATTAATACTAAAATTATACTAAACCAAATGTACACTTTTAGGATTCAGCTGTCACACAGGATTGGCAAAACAAATTGTTATACAGTAAATGTGTGTGAATATTAGAATCATACAAATCTGCTATTTTTTAGGTCAGAAACAAGTTGAATCTTGACAATCTTATACCGTCCAGACTACTATAGATTAACAAAGATTTTCAACTAAGCATATGGAATATCTGCTGTGTTTCTACTAAAATTAATTTGTTACAGGAAGCTTTCTTTACTTTGATATTTTGATGATATACATTCTTCTAGAGCCCTAAGGCCTGTAACTCCTAACATTTTGCCTAAAAGTAGCCACATTTGCCCTCCCTGAGTCAGTTTTGTGATTTGCCTTATGATGGGTGGTGGTTGGTCTCGGCGCTGACAGCTTCTGCTTGCTGCTGAGTGGTAGGAGAAAATTGTGGCTGGAAAGGAAGTCTGTGAGCTTTCTTGTTGAGCACCCCTGGGAGCCACAGAGAATCCACGGTCATGTGGCTTCTAAAGAGCTAGGCTCTGACACGCACCACAGACTGGAACTTACCAGTGGGAAATCCCAGTCTCTGTTGCTGCTGCCTATGAAATTTGTACAGAGAATGGCAAGATGGGCCTAATAGTCCACAATTAGGCATGCAATTAGAGTCACTTAAAAAATTGTTATCCTAAATATGGCATTCATCATAATATAAAATAACAGATATGCTTCTTCCATTTTGGTAGATCATAGGAATTTCAATGAGATTTTTAATTCATGCAAAATAAGTTATTTTAGCTAGGCACAGAAAGACAAATGCCACACAATATCACTGATACATGAAATCTAAAGAAGTCGAACTCATAGAAGCAGAGAGTAGAATGGTAGTTACCAGGGACTGGTGGGGGGAATTGGGATTGGGTAGATGTTGGTCAAGGGGCCAAAGGATACAAAATTTCAGTTAGATAGGGGGAATAAGTTCAAGACATCTATCGTACAACACAGTGATTTTAGTTAATAACAATGTATTATATACATAAAAATTGCTAAGAGAGTAGATCTTAGGTGTTCTTACCACACAAAAAAATAAGTATGTGAGATTATGCACATGATAATTAGCCTGACTTAGCCATTCCACAATGTATACATACTTTAAAACATCATGTTGTACACCATAAATATATGACTTTTATTTGTCAATTTGAAAATTAATAATAAAAAATTTTAATTATTTTAAGTACCTTTAACAATGAAGTTTTATTAAATGTCTACTCTGTCCCAGACTCTGCCAGTCTCTTTCTCATATGTCATCTCTTTTCCTTTCCATAACTCGTCAATAACAGGGCAGGGGTTAGAACCCCGGTTTCTGAACCAAACAGGGGGTACCAAGGTGCCATACTGGCTTTGTGACCTTGTTTGAAAATCTTTCTCAGGGCTGTTTGGTAGACATTATGTAATATGTTTTGAACTGATTTGGCACCAACTTGGTGAACCTGAGAACTTGAACAGTTTGCTTTTAATTTCTTTCAGAGTGATTGTGTGGGATTAAAAGTTCCTACATGGAGCACAATGAGACTTTTCACTTGGGCAGTGAGTATAACCAACCTCGATTGGGACTGTCCAAAGTGACTATTTTCTTAAGGAGAAACAAGCCAAAGTTCATGATAGCTCCCTCCTAACAGAACTAAACTGAACCACCCTGCTTAACTTCCCTGGGGAGAACCTGCGTCAAATTGAACACAAATATTTACCTAGATGGACTTGAAAAAGAACCTCCTTCCAGGTGTGGATTAATAACCAACCTACTCCAAAGAGCTGAGCACTCACCATGCAGACATAGCCACGCTGAAGGCTGTCCTCTGAAACGCAATTGTTCTAAGTTATAGTTTATAGAGTTATCATGTAAATAAATGATAGAAAATATGAAGGAAATATATCCACAAACAAGCCAGCAAGAATTTCACTTGATTTTTCACTCACTTCCAGCATTAGAATACTGGGAATTCTCCTGGAATTTGACTTTTCTGGGTAAACTCCACAAAGACATGTTTGCATCTTCCCTGCATTTAAAATGAGGAGCAGTGATAGGCACTATGCTTATACCACACACTGTAGCTTCATAATACGTGTGCTAGGGGGGAGGGGAGAGGCCTGGTCACAGCCCCTGAGGAGTCCAAAGATGAGCTGCCACTTCACAGAGCTGGGGGCGACCTGGCCCTGCACAGCCTCCGGAGGCTGTGGAACCCCTGACCAGCACTCGAGTTCTGCTTATTAGGACAGCTGTATTCACAATGTCATCACACATGTTTAAAAACCAAACACACGATGACAACAAAAACCCTGCACCTCCTTAGAGTACCTGCAGGGCTGGCCACCTCGTTCACAGGACCCAGTGAAAAATGAAAAGGTGGGGTTTCTTATCCAAAAAGCAAGAAAAAATGTTTTTTTTCTCTCTTATGAGCTCTCTCTCTCTCCCTCTCTCAAACTCTCATGGTGTCTTTTGTTTATTTGTTGTTTGTGTTTGCTATTTAATATCCTACTTCATGGACACAGAAATAATCACTGGGCAAGTACAGACCCTCATAAGCATGGGGCCCCCTAACCCTCTCCAAGCTCCCCGTATCAGCACGTGGGGATCACCGCCTCTGACTCTCCTTGCACCTGTACCCACGCCCCCCACAGGGGGCCCACAGGGGGTCAGTGGAATCCAGGCAGAGGCAGGAGAGTGGGCAGCTAAGAACCTGTCCCAGGGAAGCAGCCACATGTGGCAGGAGGTGGGATCCTGTGTCAAGCAGGTTCCAAGACCCTGCAGCATTCTCTATAGTCCCATCAGACTCCACTTACACAACACAAATTCAAATATAAAAGTATTAAGAATTTCAAGATGGTGACTGCATTGGGAGGAGCCCTCTCCTTACAAGTGTGGAGCCCTCTGTGCACAAAGCCCAGAGCAACCGCTCCTAAGTACCTAGATAAAACCCAAAGTTTGTTGAAAGAATTCACTTGGTGAAGGTTAGCTATCCCATTTAGAAATTAATTGGTCATGTGATGGTGGTCTACCTCATACGGAACAAAGAGGCACTGACCAAAAAGACTCTTAAAGTGGAAATGCCAGCCAACCATCCTCTGCGCTGAAGAGGCAGCTCTCCTACCCGTAGACAAAATGAGTTCAGGGATCTAAAATCTTTGCCCCAGGATCCAGAATTTGTAATGATCACTCAGATGAACTTGTAAATAGAAAAACTGAATTTCTTTGTTGAGAAACTAAAAGGAAGGGAGTTAATGAGAGAAGCCTAATCAGGTAATCCGTACAGAAGCCACAGAATCATGGAAATTCAAACAAACAAAAAAATGTTATCTTATCAACTGGGCCAAGAAACAAGATGGTCAGAGAAACAGCTGTAGATGCCCACGAAATAAGATCTTAGGAGAGAAAAATAAGAAAGAAAAGAAATGACAGCCTTGAATTCTGAGCTAGGAATGAGACAAAAATCCAGGTAAGCTAAAAAGATCAATCACGGGTCCCACATTTTCCAAAACAGTTCGCATGTCATCCTCAATGGGTTATAAATCTCAAAAGTAACCCAGAACCCTTTTGACACTGAAACTACATAACTGGGGTACTGTTACAATAAGTGTTTTCCCTTGGATATCATGCCTAATTGTCAAAACCAACTGCTCTGGTTTGGATGTGGTTTGCCCCCAACAAAACTTGTATTGAAATCTGATTCCAAATGTTGCAGCATTGGGAGGAGGGACCTCGTAAGAGGTGTTTGGGTCATGGGGGCAAATCCCTCATGAATAGATTGATGGTATCTTGGGAGTGAGTTCTCGCACTCTGGAGACTGAATTGCTAACCACAATGATGGGTTGTTCCTCCTTGTGTTTAGTCTCTTTGCACTCGCCCACGTCCCCCTCCACTTTCTTCTGTGAGTGGAAGCTGCAGGAGATGACCAGATGGGCTGCACATCTTGGACTTCCCAGCCTCTAAAATCATGAACCAAATAAACTTCTTTTCTTGATAAATTACCCAGTCTCAGATATTCTGTTATAGCAACACTAAATGAACTAAGACACCACCTTCCATTAACCTCATCTCGCAGGTGGGAAACCAGGACTTAGAATGAGCACCTTGCCCAGAGCCACCCAGGTGGTATGTAGTGGCAGAGCCCAGGTGGGGCTCAGGCAGTCCGCCTTCATGCCTGCACTCCCAGTCCACACTTCTTCCTGCTCACAGCACAGACTGCTCTGTATTCCCCTCAAGGGGCAAAAGAAACATTTCTTAAGCTCTTTGCCCTACTTTTTATTTGGAAATTGTAATCACTAAAGCAAAAGAGTTCAAGCAACGCAGCTAATGAAAAGCAGCTATAGGATACAGAAGAAAGTTTATTCCTCCTTCTCTTGTCTCTCTTCCTTCTGGTATTAATCATTCCTCTTAGCCTTTCTAAGCCCTAGTGTCCTATTTGTAAAATAAAAATAATAATGAAATTTTTCTCATAGTATTGTTGTGAAGATTAAAATAGGCAATATATATGTAGATTGTTTAGTAGCCCTCAATGAAATTTTATTATCAATACACTATTAGTGTTACTATTGTTGTTGGTATTGATTTGGGCACAGGAAAGAATGTTAAATGTGTACAAGCAGATACTTTTGGTCTCTTTTCTTAGCAAGACTAAAAGTGAGAAAAAGCAGAGCAGTATGTGAAGTTGGGTCAGGGAGAATTACAAATTTAGGGCTTGATAATTAAAACCTGTGTTGTGTTATAAATATCAAGAAGCATACCTAATGTGTTTTATTTTCTAGTCTATATTCTCCTAATTGAATTCTTTCAGGGGCTTCTCTTACCCCATATGGACTAACTTATTAGTCATATAAGGAGGAACCTAACAGAAAAACTAAATCTCAAGGTACTAGAATCCAAATGTTGCCAATTTATGAGCTCTAAAATTTATTTATGAAAAATTTCACACAAACACAGATCACTTGATGGATTGATTTTATTTTATATTTTCCTGTTTCACAATTTTGCTGTTTCACAATCTATAAATTGTTTAGCAATGGGGCCTTATATTTTACTTATCACCTGATATAGAGTAAAAGTTTGATATTTTCTAATTCCCAGCATAGTAATACACCAAATAAGATGCAGGCAAATAAGATAAAGCCTTGATTAATTAATTTAAGGCTAAAAAACACTTATTAACAAACCCTTGGGAATTTGTTCCCTGATTCCCATGAGTATGATCTCTGTGAGTTTAGAGTTTTGGGTCCCAAAGGGGGAACACGTCCACCAAGAGACCTAGTAAGAATCCCACCGATCATGGCTACACGTGCTGTCCAACCACTGCAGGTAAATCACACCAAAGGTCTAGCAGGTAAAAAGAGGAATCATCATCTTGTCAGGGGTAATGGACTCTGCTCATCCATCAGGAGGATGCAGAACTGCTGTTACACAAGGAGGGCAGAAAGGAATACGTTAGCTCCCAGGTGATCCACTTGGGCTTCTCTTAGTATCCCCTTGTGCAATTATGATGCTAATAATAAATGCAGCAACCACTCTCGAAAAGGAGACTGAACTCCTTGGGAATGAGAGTCTGGACCTCCCACCAAGTAAGCCCCATAGACCAGCCAAGGGTAAAGGAAATTTTGAACAGTTAGCAGAGGAGGGAGATAATGAGTATCATTTGTGACCTTGAGGCTAACTGCAGTGGTGGGGGCAGTAATTTGTCTCATAATCAGCCTTTCATAAATTTCCCTCAGGAAAGGAAGACCACCAGAATTCAATAGGAACTGGCCCTGGAATTCATTCAATGTAAGTAGATCCAAGAAGCACAAGGAAAGGACTATCACAGCTGCAGTGCCGCATTCAGATCCTCCCTGAAATTCAAGACTGAAAGATTTATCCCCCCAACTTATGAGAAGGTTGTTGACTGTCAGCCCTCCTTAGGAATTGTGTCAGCTGAGGAGGGCCCAAAATCACACCCCCTTCTGTGTAGACCGTGTACAAGGACAGCTCAATGCAGTATCAAAGCCCCGCATTCTCATCCCAAGTCAGGTTGACTCTGAAGGGCCACTCCAGCGTCAGAGCTGCCCACGGTGTAGGTAGAGGCCTTGCTGTGACTGTCCCTAAGCCCCACTTCTCCTTCTGCCCAAGTGTTCTTCCTCTTTGACCCCTACTTTAATAGACTTTCTGGACATTAGCTCCATCTTCAAGTTTGCTTGCTGGGGAACTCAATTCATTTGATATTATTGATACTTATTGATACTTTGATATTATTGGTACATATTATTGATACTTAGACTAACATTAACTCTTTATCCAAATAATCATATTCCCTCATCTTCAGGTCCTACCTTATCTGGTGGGTCAGATGAATGTCAAGAAAGGTGGTGGGTTTGATCTGTTTTGCCAATGCTACCTAAAGGAGGTCTATGCATTGGCGAAAGGATCTAAATGAGGAGGTAGAGCAGAAGCTTCACATGGTAGGAACTGTGAGGTTAAGGAGGTCTCACAAGATTTCCTCAAAAAATTCATGCATGAGCCCTTTAAGAGAGCCAACATTTTCATGCCTACCACAGAGAATGCATCATCCATCAGCCAGGATGTGTCAAGATGGTACAGATATTAATATATACAACAGAGGATTGCAGGCAGTGGTGTGCTAGTAGCCACTGGCAGAAATCAATCCAGAGAAAGCAAAGCACTGATTTATAGTGTTTGCGTATTTCCATTGTATAAAGATTCCCACCATGGTTTGTTTTAAGCTACCAAGGGTACATCACTGCTGGCGGAGTTGGAAAGACATGTGCAACAGCATACTGTCACAATAGTATTTCCACCATAATCAAAGTGTGATTCATGTAAGTAACCTTTAGAGAATAGGTAATAGTAACACAGAGTAAAATAATTAGAATATGACAAGTTTTAAGTATTTATTGCTTTTTTTAATATAATTTATTTAATTATAATTTTAAATAATTTAATTTTAATCATAACATATTTAACAATTGGCACATAAGTTCCTGAAAACTTAATAATCGGCTAATACAGGTCAAGTCTAGAACATCACTTGTTGCAGGACCAGTTAAGAAAAAAGACTTTATTCCTATTCATTCCCTCACTCCTCTTAGCAGTCTCCAACACAAACAGCCAGAAGCAAAAGAGGACGAGGGGAAAAATTATGTCCCCTCTTCCCTGGCCAGGTAGACAAGGAAGAGGGAAATGTTCCGGTTATCTATTGCTACATGATACACCACCCTAAAATGTAATGCTTTTTCTCCCACGGGTCTGAGGACTGACTGGGATTATCTGGGTCATTATTCTGTTCCACGTGACGTTAACTGGAGTTGCAATCATCTGGACTAAATTCTCATGCCCAATATGGCTCATTTACATGCCTGGCCCATTGGTGGATACAGATGGAAGACAGGGCTGAACTATTACTTAGGAATAAGTGGGCTTCTCTCTCTGTCTCCATGCTTCTCTCTCTCTCAGGGCTTCTCCCTCTCCATGTGGTCTCTCTACATATGTTGACATGCCAGGTGTCTTACATGATGGCTCCATGCTTCCAGAATCAAAAAATAAGAAGCTTTCAGGCTTTCTTATGACTCAGGCTCAGAACTGACACAGCATCCTTTTCACTGCATTCTAGTGTTTAATGAGTTCCAGGCCCAGTTCAGAGTCAGTGAAGAATGGGACAAGAAACAACATGGGTCATTGCAGGCCATCTTTGGAGACTGGCTACCATGGATGGGAAAGCATGGGGCGTAAGAAGGAGATAAAGTGAACTGAATTTGAATTTGGAGGTTTACGTTTGAGATTGGACCAGACTGAGTTTTTAAATAACTGAAAATGAAAGGAAATTATGGATTTTATACAAATATTGTTATAGGGTCCCAAAGGAATATTGGGTATAATAGTTTAGAGTACATTTAGGATAATATAAAATAACTTTGTATATATACTCTACTCAGTTTAAATAATTCAATAAACCAACTGTACAAATATTAATGATGATTATGAGTCATTAATAAAAATAACATTTTTCAACTACAATACCAAAATTGTGGTAAGTAGAGGTGTTTTATTAATCTGAGTCTATGTTCGCTCTAACTTTTAAGAATGAACATCTTAATTTCTGTCTTAACAATGCAATCTGACAACTGTTTTATATTTATTACATTTTTGTCATACATTTTAGTTTAAAAATCAGCATGTGACCCCCTCCACTCTTCCATAAATGTTTGCAACTTTTCCAAATATGGAAATTATGGAAAAATAAAGTGTTCTTTGGTACATACCCACATCCTGCTCAATTTTAAACAGATTAAGAAACAATTGCTTGAGATTCACAGTATCTATTAAATACTTTCCTTGGAACTGAACAATACATTGCAGTACATTTTAAAAGTATCATTGGGAACAATATACTAATAAAACCTTTTATCTATGGTGGTAAAACATTTGCTTAGCTTTTAATAGTTTAAAAAAACACCTTCAGGTATATTATTTCATTCTACCCTTGAATCACATTGACCTTATTCCCTTCATACTGCAGAAAAGGAAATCAAGGCCTTCATATCAACCCTCTTTTTAATCTTCTTAATTCATCCAGATGCAATAATTCCTTTCACAAAAAAAAATGTATTTAATTGAACAGATACTACTGTAAGAATGTTAGATTTTAAAGACTAAAGAATAAAGGGAAACATAAGCATTATATTAAATAGTACATATTTTCTAAATAAAATTAGTGTTAAGTTTTATGTTTCAGTAAGTGAATGCTTTATACTTTAAAAAGACAAAAGAATGAAAGAAAACAAATAATAATAATAAAACATACAACTTCATAGTATTGAAGAATGTTTGGAACTAAGATCTCTGGCCCATTTTTATGAATCACTTTCTTCGTGTAATGTCAGGTGAGTCACTCCTCTTTCTATGAATCATATTTGTTGTGCTGGTTCAATATTTACTGACTGCTTATGACATACAAAGCACCATCCCTGAAGGTGAGATAACACAGCCACCTCAGGGTTTGTTCTCTCTACCTTTGGAAACTTACATCACAAACTCCAAGAGGGTAGGAGGTAGTGGCAGTCAGTACAGTAGTAACTTAAGGATAACTTCAACCACTTCCTGATGAGGTGAATCTGAAGTGAGTTGGGCAGGAATGAAAAAGTTTCCAACAAATGAGAAAAGATCCCTGCCCCATCAGAAGAGATTTAGAGTAGAAGTCATAGGGTTAACCAAAGAGACTTAGTGTCAAAGGGGAGAAAATGGTGGTAGGCTTTGGGTGGATAGCCCAAGGCTCCCCTTCTCTGCTACTATGTCACTTTAGCCAGGGGTTTACAGGGTTGGACATTCATAGAGCCCTTTTGCAGAGGATAGAACACTTGGCATGATCAGGAACACATATGAGGCCTTACCATGTGCCCTCTGAGGATCTGTTCCCTTTTTTACTCTTCCACTCTTGAGACTGACAGTGTCTCTTCATTGCTCCTTTTTTCTCTCTTGGGATGGCCCCACCATGACAAGGTTGGGTGACTAGCTTAAATTCAGCTCTAACTCTCAGAAAGAACTGTCTATCATTAGTGTTCCCCACCGCTGTGTTCTTCCTTAGAATGCGTCTGTGCTTTCTGTGCTGCTCCGTGCTATGAGACCAGGGAACTGCGGGGAGAAGCTAGAAAAAGAGGGCCCACTCTGTAGGAAGGCCACAGGCCAGATGGAGCCTCTTCAGGAGTGAAAGACTTGTTCCTCGGCTGCTGAGAATGCTAATGGAACATGATCTTCACTCTTCAGTCTTCTTCGAGGATAGCTTTAACTGAAGAGGACTGCCTTGCTCAAAGTTATATGGTACTTCCTTCCAGAGACAGCTCACATTCAGATATCAGTGTGGGAATACAAAGACCCAGCTCCTCTGTACCTATCAAGAAAATTCTGAAGAGCTAGTCCAGCTCCATGGCTCCCCATGGGCACAGTGGAGACCATCCTGGGGACTGCGTTATAGTTCAACTTCTTGCTCTGCCCAATCCTTCCTTCATATCCCTTTGACAGCCCAGTGGCAAGCCCTAATAAATGTCCTGCCCATTTTTTTAAAAAGTAAAAGCCGTTTTTAACCTGTAAACTATTCAAAAAGGGGTAAAAGGCCAGATTTGGGCCATGGGTATAGTTTACCAATCCTTATTCTGTAGCTACTTTTGTAAATTAAGTCAGCTCTGAGAGTCTTCGTATGAGCTCATGTCATATGATGCTCATTTCCAAAGTTAAAATGTTTAAATTAAAACAGTTTACATTTATGTTACTGATGAGCAAATCAATAATGCTGTTAACTCAGGAATATTAAGCAAAATGATTCACATGAAGTAAAACACTCCCACTCTCTGTATAGTAATTTTTTTCTTAAAAAGAAGACTGGCGGGTTAGGGGCTTCAGGATGTCTGACTACAGGCATCTAGCACTCACCTCCTCCATAAAAGACCAAAATAGCAAGTAGATAATCACAGTTCAAACAAAGCACATAAGATAGAACACTGGAATTTCAGCAAAGAAGTGACAAGAAACCCCTGAAACACAGAAGGAGAGGGAAGAGAGGTAGTCAGCCTGGCCAGGATTAGCTGAGAGCCTGGAGAGGCCCCCCAGTATGAGGAAGGGTGAGTGAGAGATCCCCAGCAGTCCACATTCCCACCATGGACTCCTGCAATCCTAGCCACAGGAGAGTCCCTTGGCCCTCACGGGCCCTGATACCAGTATAGCACACAACCTGGAGTCCACACAATGGCATTGCTCCAGAAAGGCACCTCATGCAGGGCCCACATACCCTCCAAGACACAAGCAGCTACAGTATGGTGCCATTATGAGAGCCCAACACCCACCAGGCTACATCCTAGGGCCCAACATAATCTGCATCTCCACATCCCTGCAGCCCCAGTGGCATACCCACCACATCCACCAAGAGGGCTGCAGCAGTGTGATGCCAGATGGACACAACAGTGTGGCAAAGTCCCCAGTATTCTAGCTCACACAGTGTCCTATACTCTGGGAACAGGCAGTGCAGTGTACCAGGGAGGCTGCCCCCAGGACAAAGGGAACCAAAGCATGTGCTCTCCAGAGCCTGAAAACTGCCTACCTGCAGCTGCTGTCACTTACAGAAACCCCATCCCCACCGGCAGCTGCTGTGCACATGCATACTTTCGGAGGACAGGCTCTCCTTGTCCACTCCCTTTGTTGCTACCACCACCCAAACACACAACACAGGTGCCTGGGGATCACCCTACCCTGACCACCACAGGCTGTACTCATGTGCACCACCAGTGAGCCTGAAGGCAGGACTACCTGGCCTGGTACTGCCCTGCCAGCCCAGTGTCCAAGTATGCTGCTGGGATCTGAGCACCCCCACAGGCATCTGAGCAGCGCCCCCAGGGGCCTAAGGATGGGCCCACCCAGCCTGCTGCTACCACCGTACAAATACACCACTCACATACACCACCTGGGGGCCTGAAGACTGGCCCACCCAACCTATCATAGCCACCAGTGACACCAGCATGTGCCACTTGGAAGCCTGAGAGTTGTCCCACCACCACTACTGTCATTAACCTCGACACACATACTTCTCATGGGCCTGAGTACCCTCCCACCCACCTAGCCCACTGCTGCCACTGCTGACATCTAAACTGCCTGGAGGCCCAAGAATCAGACCACTTGGAACCTCCACTACTGGTGCCTGTGTATGCCAAGGGGCCCAAGACAGACACACTCAGCCCACCACTGCCACCTGGTGTCCCTGTCCTCAGCAAAATTTCACCTTAGCCTCCACTAATAATTGTACCTAAGTTACTGAGAAAATCACAAACATCACTGACACTGTTTACAGCCAAAGAATCAGTAACTGCACTATTGTGTGAACCCAGAATAAAAGCTAAAATGCCCTACCCAACCAACACCATAGAGATAAATCTTCAGGAGAAAGCGTTTACCTATAAAAGCCAATCCAAAACATTGGAAGAAGTGATTGTTACACCAGATGTGTAGACATCAATAAAGGACACAAGAAATATCAAAAAGCAAGGAAATGGGACATCATCAAAGGAACACAATAACTTTCCAAAAACAGATTATAGTGAAAAAATAATTATGAAATGCCTGAAAAAAATTCAAAATAATATTTAAAAAGCTCAGTGAGATACAAGAGAACATGGATAAATAACATAAAGAGATTAGAAAAACATTGTAGGATATGAATGAGACATTCACCAAAAAGATAAATATCATAAAAAAAGAACCAAACAAAAATCCTGGAACTGAATAAATCAATTAATAAAATAAAAAATACAATCAAGAGCTACAACAATGGACTAAATCAAGCACAATAAACAGTTTCAGAAGTTGAAAACAGGTCTTTTGAACTAACCTAGTCAAATAAAAAAAGAGAAGAAGAAGAAAAAAGAATTTTCAAAAATGAAGAAAGCCTATGTGACATGTGGGATACCATTCAACAACCACATATTCAAATTTTGAGTATTCCAGAAGATGAAGAGAAGGGAAAAGGATAGTAACCTTATTTCATGAAGTAATAGTTGAAACCTTCCCAAGTCTAGTAAAAGATTTAGACATCCAGATATAAGAAACTCAGAGATCCTAAACTAGGTACAACTCAAAAAAGTCATCTCCAAGGCACATTACAGTCAAACTGTCAAAAGTCAAAGAGAGATTTCTAAAACATAACATGAGAAAACCATCTAGTCACATATAAGGAAGCCCTCATCAAACTAACAACAGATTTGCCAGCAGAAACCTTACAGGCCAGGAGAGAATGGAATGATACATTCAAAGTGCTGAAAGAAAAATAACAGTAGACAAGAATATTATACCCAAGAAAATTATCCTTCATAAATGAAGGAGAAACAAAGTATCTCCCAGACAAGCAAAAATGAAAGGAATGTATCACCATTAGACTGTTCCTGCAAGAAATGCTTGAAAGATTCCAATAACTGAAAGAAAAAATACAATATCTATGATCATGAAAACACATAAAATCATAAAACTCATTGATAAAGAAACATACAAATGAAGAAAAGAAAAAACACAAATGTTACCACTACAGAAAATAGAACCACAATAATAAGTAATAAGAGAAAAAGAAAAATAAGAGATATACAAAACAGCCAGAAAGCAATTAACAAAATGATAGTAATAGGTCCTCACATATGAAAAGTAACCTTGAATATAAATAGAATAAATTTTCCACTTAAAAGATATAGACTAGCTGAATGGATTTAAAAACAAACTATTGGGTAATTATATGCTGCCTACAAGAAACTTACTTCAGCTGTAAAGATACATAAGACTGTAGGTAAAGGGATGGGAAAAGATAGTCCATGCAAATTGAAACCAAAACCAAGCAAGAATAGCCATACTTACATTAGATAAAACATCATATAAGGCAAAAATAATAAAAAGAGACAAAGAGGTCATTATATAATGATAAAGGGATATATAACAATTCTAAATATTTGCTTTATATTCTTCAAATAATATTTGCTTTAAATATCTAAGTGCTCCAGTGTTGGATACACATATATATTTAGAATTTTTATTTGAAATTTTTCAAATAAACAACCTAATGATGAACCTCAAAGAACCAGAAAACCAAGAACAAACCAAACCCCAAATTTCTAGAAGATTAATAATAAAATCAAAACAGAACTAAATGAAAAAGAGGCTAAAAAACAACAATACGATGGAACAACAAAACAAAAACTTGGATTTTTTTTAAAAGATAGACAAAATCAATATACTTATTAGCTAACTAATTACAAAGAAAAGAGCAAAGACAGAAATAAAATCAGAAATGAGAAAGAAGATATTAGAATTAATTCCACAGAAATACTAAAGATTATCAGGGACTATTATAAATGACTATATGTTAAAAAACTGAAAAACATAGAACAGATAAATTCCTGGACACATACAATCTACCAAGTTTGAATCAGGAAGAAATAGAAAACCTGAACAGACCAATAATGAGTAGTAGTGAGATTTAATTGATAATACAAAGTCTCTTAATAAAGAAAAGCCCAGGACCAGAAGACTTTACTGACAAATTATACCAAACTTATAAAGAAGAATTAATATAAATTTTCCTCAAAATATTCCAAAAAATTGAAGGGCAGGGAATTTTCCCTAACCTATTCTACAGGTAGCATTACCCTGCTGCCAAAACCAAACAAAGGCACAAAAACAACAACAACAAAACTACAGGCCAATATCCCTAATAAACAGAGGACCCAGAAATAAATCTGTGCATTTACAGTCAATTTATATTCAACAAAGATGCCAGGAACATACATTGGCAAAAGGTCAGTCTCTTCAACGAATGGTCCTGGGAAAACTGGATACCCATATTTAGAAGAATGAAACTAGACCTCCATCTCTCAACATGTACAAAAATAAAAATAAAATAGATTAAAAAATGTAAGTCATGAAACTATGAAAGTACTAGAATAAAACATTGGGGAAATGCTTCAGGACATTGTTCGGGGCAAAGATTTCTTGAGTAAGACCTCAAAAACACAGGCAACCAAAGCAAAATGTACAAATGGGATCACATCAAGCTAAAAAGCCTATGCACAGCAAAGGAAACAGTCAACAAAGTGAAGAGATAACCTACAGAATGGGAGAAAATATTTGCAAGCTATTCATCTGACAAGGGACTAATATCCAGAATATATAAGAAATGCAAACAACTCAATGGCAAAAAAGCCCAATTAATTCCATTAAAAAGAGGACAAAGGATCTGAATAGACATTTCTCAA
Source organism: Cheirogaleus medius (assembly GCA_008086735.1). Lineage (NCBI taxonomy): Eukaryota > Metazoa > Chordata > Mammalia > Primates > Cheirogaleidae > Cheirogaleus > Cheirogaleus medius. Next base: position 39,151,467 of record VBSM01000361.1, read on the forward strand.
AAGAAGACATAAATGCCCAACAGGTATATGAAAAAATGCTCAACATCACTAATCATCAGAGAAATGCAAATCAAAACCACAATGAGCTATCATTTTACTCCTGTTAGAACAGCTATTATCAAAAAGAAAAAAATAACAGATGCTGGCAAGGATACAGAGAAAAGGAAACTCTTACATACTGTTGGTAGGACTATAAGTTATTACAGTCACCATGAAAAACAAAAACCCCATTCACTAGGAAAGTTAAAAATATATGATGGGCCGGGCACGGTGACTCATGCCTGTAATCCTAGCACTCTGGTAGGCCGAGACTGGAGGATCATTTAAGCTCAAGAGTTCAAGACCAGCCTGAGCAAGAGCGAGATCCCATCTCTACTAAAAATAATAGAAAGAAATTAACTGTGCAACTTTATATATATATATATATATATATATATATATCTATATTAGCCAGGCATGGTGGCACATGCCTATAGTCCCAGCTACTTGGGAGGCTAAGACAGGAGGATCGCCTGAGCCCAGGAGTTTGAGGTTGCTGTGAGCTAGGTTGATGCCATGGCACTCTAGCCTGGGCAACAGAGTGAGACTCTGTTTCAAAATAAAGAATGTTTGTGGAGTGAATTATTGTGAGTGAATGAATACATGAGGTGCTCAGAACAGATACTTAAGTGGAACTATCTTCCACTTTGATTTTACTGTTTACCTCCTTCTGCTCAGACTTCTGTGCAAACAAACTATGGATAAAAAAAAATTTCTTAATGGCTTATTTGACATTAATACCTAGTCAAAGTCATCCTTGTTTGAAATAGACTTTATTTTCAGTTTTTAAATTCTAATTAGCTTCATATTAAATGACTGATTTTTATTCATAGAATACAGAAGTCAGACTATCTCATTCTAAATTAGAATTAAAACTTCCCAGAGAAAACGATTCAGAATAGAAATGTGATGTGACTCATGTTTCCCTTTTTCCCCCTTCTCTCTTGTAGGTGTAATCTTCTTAGAGGAATTTACTGTTAATCCTATAATGATACCTGAAGGAAAATCAGTGAGGATAGAGTAGGTCTGATTGTTCTAACCATAAACACTATCAGCAAAAGCTAGAAATAACTTTGGGAAACCATCACCACAAGGACTGTGGTTAAACTAAAAATAGCACAATACAATTTGAGGGGGGTGGATGACTGTGGTTCAGACAAGAGTTTTTCTTTATTGCAGGTTTATAGGAAGAGGTCACTATGGAGTCAACCACCGTGGTTTCCGACAAGCCTTCTCCAACTTTGCAGTCCAGAGATCCTGAACATGATCCTCTCCCCTTATGTGCCTTCCCCTCCCCCTTAAACTCCCTCAGATTCACTTTTTTCTGAGGTACTTGATCTAGCATCTTCTTTATTTGAGACCAAAAGATGGAGCGTCACGGCAGAAGGAGAAATTCTTAGAGGAACCAGGATGGCGGACTCAGAATTGAGTATTGGATGTGATTTTCACCAAATAATGGAGCTCAAGCCTCTTTTTCACCACGGCTCAGTGGCTGCCCGCGATAGCTCAGAGCTCAGAGGTGGTGGTGGTGTTCATCCACAGCCAGGCTACGCTGTCAGTGTGGCAAAACTGCAGTCGCTGAGCCAATTTCACTCCAGCCTCTGCTGACAGGAGACTCAAAGCAGTGTCCTGTCCTGCTTTACGAATCCACTGCTTCCTCATTGCTTAACACAAATGTGTTTTAATCAAAAAGAAAATCAAATCTTTGTAAAATAATGAAACGACATGGGACCACTTGATGCTGCACTACGCTTGCACTATCACACTATACTTGGAGAATTTCAAACATGAGTTGAGTAATTATCCTTTATGGGAAAGGGGGCGTGATTTGAAATAGTGATGTTGCCTGATCATTTAATTGATAAAGTCATGACATAAAAAGAAATGGCAAAATGCAGGGGAAAATTGAGTTACAAAATAACCCAGGGGGTTGAAGACTAAAAGGGAGAGGGTTCTGGGCTCTCTGTTGTCTTCCTTCCACATTCTCAAGGGAGCATATTACTCTCACTGTGGCAGAAACTGCTACACAGTATCCATTCTCTCTCCCTCCCTTCCTTCCTTCCTTCCTTCCTTCCTTCCTTCCTTCCTTCCTTCCTTCCTTCCCTTTCCTTTTTTTTGAGACCGAGTCTCACTCTTTGCCTGGAGTAGAGTGCCATGGTGTCAGCCTAGCTCACAGCAACCTCAAACTCCTGGGCTCAAGCAATTCTTTTGCCTCAGCCTCCCGAGTAGCTGGGACTACAGGCATGTGCCACCATGCCCGGCTAATTTTTTCTGTATATTTTTAGTTGGCCAATTAATTTCTTTCTATTTTTAGTAGAGACGGGGTCTCACTCTTGCTCAGGCTGGTTTCAAACTCCTGGCCTTGAGTGATCTGCCTGCCTCGGCCTCCCAGAGTGCTAGGACTCCCCTTCTTTCTTACTAACAGAAACTTAATGTTGTTTAGGGGAAGCAGTGTGTCCAGGCTAACTACACACACACACATACACAATATTTTTTGACTTCCCTTATAACTCCAGATGTCCATGTGACACAGTTGTGATCAGTGAGATATAAATTGTGCCTGATAGTTGGGTTCCTGGGAAATCTTGTTTAAAGGGAGAAAATGTGTCTGGTCTGTGCCTCTCTCCCTTCGTCTTTTCCCCTCTTTCTTAAAGGTCCATGTTCAGAGACAGAAGAGCCATCTTACAAGCACGAGGAAGAGTTAAGGGCGACAGGGCAGAGACCGAGCTCCTGTAGCAGCCCTGGCCTGCTGCCTCCGGACTTCTTTTCTGATGAGAAAAATAAAGCCCTATGTGTTTCAGCCAGTGTCATTCTGATCACTGGAGCCAAACACAGTCTCTAACTAACACACTCATCTCTGTGAGGAACCTGAAGTTCCACTTAACTGACCAAAGTGACACAGGTCATATGTAGTGACAGGGAAAGCGGGACGCAGCTACTCGTCGCCTCTAGGCCCCTCCACGGCCGCACTGCTTGCGCAATCCTGATTGGATGTTAAAGCTTGTTCCTGATTGGATGTTATAGCTTGTTCCTGATTGGATGGTATAGCTTGTTGCTGATTGGATGTTAAAGCTTGTTGCTGATTGGACACTTTTTGAGTCCTACCAAGGGTATAAAAACTGGAGGAGAACAAGGAAGGGTGAGAAGATCAAAAGTTGGCTGAGCCTGCTGGTGGAATAAAGGCTGTTCTCCGACTCTCCGCGTGCCTCTCAGTTATTTCCCTGGTCAAGACAAGAGCTGTTACAAGAGCTGTTAACACTTGCAGAGAAGAGCAGTTACACTTGCTGTTTACACTTGCTGGAACAGTAGCAGAGCCATGATTCACACTGTACCCATTAGGTGTGAGTTTACCCAATCCCTTCTCCCCACTCTCACCTGCTTGATTTCCATCGAGTTTTACTTCCTTATATGCATGTAAGTGTTGATTGATTAGTTACAGTTTAATAGTGAGTACTGTTATAAACCAGCGGATCAAGGGGACCCAGACACCAAAATCCAATCAGCCAACTTTTATTTATTCCTGCGCAGGGGCTGTCACCACTCCATGCAAGGAGGGAGAGCAGCCCCAAACGTTCTCAGTCTGGGGGTTTTATACCCCTTGGGCTGACCCCTGCACTGAGAAAGCAAGCAAGCTGGTTACAGAAGCTGGAGATTTGCGGTTAGCTGCATCCTCTTGTAAGTTGCCGATTAGCTACATTTTGTTTTTAACATAAAGTTTCCACTCAACTACCCCTCCCCACCTCCCATCCCATACTAAGTATTGTCTACCTGGTAATTTTCCTTTTCCACAGTACATGTGGTGTTTGTTTTTGCATTCTTGTGACCATTCTAGAAGAATGGTCTCCAGTTCCATCCAGGTTGTTACCAAAGGTATCAATTCCCCATTTTCTTATGGCTGAGTAGTACTCCATGGTATACATATACCACATTTTATTAATCCACTCATGTATTGATGGGTATTTGGGTTGATTGCACGTCTTTGCAATTGTGAATTGTGCTGCAATAAATATTCTAGGACAAGTGTCTTTTTTATAAAATGATTTTTTTTTCTTTGGGTAAATGCCCAAAAATGGGATAGTTGGATCAAATGGTAGGTCGGCTTTTAGTTATTTGAGGTATCTGCATGCTGTTTTCCATAGCGGTTGTACTAGTTTACAGTCCCACCAACAATGTATAAGTGTTCCTTTCTCTCTGCATCCATGCCAGCATCTGTTGTTTGGGATTTTTTTGATAAAAGCCATTCTCACTGGAGTTAGGCGACATCTCATTGAGGTTTTGATTTGCATTTCCCTGATGATTAGAGACGTTGACCATTTTTTCATATGTTTTTTGGCCATTAGTCTATCTTCTTTTGGAAAGTTTCTGTTCATGTTTTTTGCCCACGTTTTAATGGGGTTGTTTACTTTTTCTTGCCGAGTTTCTTTGCTTGGGTTCTTTGTAGATTCTGGTTACTAGCCCTTTATTGGATGTAACGCATGCAAATATTTTCTCCCATTCTGTAGTTTGTTCGCTCTACTGATTGTTTCCTTGCCTGTGCAGAAACTTTTTAATTTGATCAGATCCCATTTATTTATTTTTGTTGCTGCTGCAGTTGCCTTTGTGGTCTTCTTCATAAATTCTTTGCCTAGGCCAATATCTATAAGAGTTTTTCCAACATTTTCTTATAGAATTCTTATAGTTTCATGCCTTAGGTTTAAATCTTTTATCCATCATGAATTTTTGTGAATGGTGAGAGGTGTAAAATTTTTTAATACATTAAGTATTTTCAAAATGATTTTGAGGTAGCATACAGTGAAAAATAGAGGTGCAATAAAACCATAAAACCAAATAAAAAGTGATATTTTTTTAAAGTACTGAATAATGAAGCTGGTAGAAGACACTAGTACCAGACAACCTAAACTAAGGAAACCTATGGCAGCCAAGGGCAAAACTGAATTTGAATTTTCTGGCAGGAAAATCAAAAAACAAAAACAAGAATGTGATGTGTTGCATTGAGTACACTGTTAATAAATGGAATTCATAGTTTTTCAAGAGTTTGGTTTGAAAGCATTTATTGAATATCAATTACATAGTAGGCTATTTTTAAGCTGCATGCAGAATCATAAGCCTGGGAATTTTGTTCAATGCTGATGGGCCCTGCGCTCTACTAGTGATATTAAATAGACACCTCAGTAGTTGAGAACTACTGTACTAGGAGGTGGGGATACAAAGAGGAATAGGACGCAGTACCTGCCTTCTAGGAATTTTTAAGCCTAGAGGAGGGAGATGAAGAAACTAAGGCATATTGGTTGCAAACAATGTAATGGGAATTTTTAGGTTATTAAATCTTACTGAATCTTCACCACACCCCTCAAGAGTAGGTGTTGTTAATAGTCACATTTTACAAATAGGAAAACTAAGATGTTGAGAGGTTGATTGCATGGCCAATGACACAAAGCTAGTAAATGATGGAGTCGAAAATTAATCTCAGAACCATTTGATGCCATAACTCATACTCTTTCCACGTAGAGGTTTCCAGATACAAGAATAGCAATTAAACCCTTTCCTTAAACATTGAAAGAAGCACAATCCACAAAACATATGAGAGCAGAGCTGCTCCAACTGAAGAGGGGGGTCCGCACTCTTGTCCTAATTTCTTCTCCCAAGGCCCCCTTCCATCAGGGGCAGGTCCCCAGAGACCACAGCTTGAAGGTACTAGGGATGCTGGAAGCACAGTTTGGAGCCAGGTGCCCAATGATAACTCTCTCCGAACTCAGACTTTCCAGGCACTGAGAGCTGAGGTGACGCCCGTGAGGATGGTCACAGTGGGAAGGGTTATAGATAACATGGTGGGTTCCTCTTCAGCATCAGTTCAATCAACAGTGTAGACTCCTTCTTTCTCACATGGCCATTCTTTCACTGGTACACCTAAAAGCCAAGGACACACTGCTAAACTGTAAATCTTTGAAAGCATTAATTTGGAAAGTTATATAATTTTCAGATAATCTGAAAGGGAGAAAGCTAAGTGCCTGATTAGCAGGTTCTATTTAGAATCTGTGTTAATTATTTTGTCCCAATTTATGTTTATTAAAAATTGACATAAACAAAACCTACACAAAAAAATACCCGAAATCGCTTACCACTTTGAAACAGTAATCTTGACAGACATTATCAACTAGGACCCCCTCTTCCTCTGCCATGGCCACGTCTTCTCCCTCTGCCTCCACCCCGGCCTCATCCTGCAACAGCTTCCCTTTTCTTAGATTTCACCTTGGGTGAACATCCAGGAGTAGCGCATCCAGAGGTAAACTGTCTGGTAGAACAAAATATCGAATGTTATTTTCTTGAATATTCAGTGCTTCTAGCCGCATAGGTTCTCTGTTCTTCAAAGTCATTTTCACAGCTTTAAGATGTGTATTCATGCTGACATCCACACCTGTGATTGTTCCAGGGACTTGTCCTCCAATCTTCAATTCAGTGGTTATGGTTTAGTGACTCAATTGCATCAAAAATCTCACAAGCTTCACATTAGCCGCGCCCTCACCCTGCGGGTCTGGTAGCGAACAGAATCCAACAACCAAGTATTAACCAACTGGAAGTATGAATAGCCGGAAAAAACAGAATCTGTATTAATTTTGGGTGAGTATGGATGTTTTTAGGACACAGAAAATGAACGTGTCGATATTGGAAATACTAGGAGGATGCAGAAGAAGGTATCCTATAGTTGATTTAAAGCAGTTCTACATGTTAAAGATCCTAGGCTTGTAGAAAGCAAGACTGACATTTTGGAGTAAAAATCAGAAAATCTGATTTGTCTTCTAGCTATATCACAGGTTCAAATGCTTGAGCATGATGTGGTAGGTTTTCCAGACTTCTGAGCCATCATATATGCAAAGGGTGAACGAGGCCTGGAGATTTTGAGGCTAGGAGATAACAACTATATCCCTCCACCACCAAAGACTCTCGGAGCACATTCTGTTTACACATGGATCAGCGTATTCCCAGATACATGAGGTTCTACTAGATCCTGGGTCATGGATGATGCTATGAACTTCATAGAAGAAAGAAATCATAATCCAATTCCCTTATTTTAAACATTCTCTTGGGGATTCACATAGCCCTAGACAGAAATTGGAAGTTTAAAAAAGCCTGCACATAAAGGCACTCTCCTTAATCTCACTCTGATAGAAGAAAAGTAGCTTTAATCAGTGTTTCCAGGAGTTCAGCCACACAAACCAAAGTAACTGCAAGTCCCCGACTAGTATTGGATTCTAGCCTGTGGCACTGCCAGGAGGGCAATCCTGAAACCCCCGCCTATTTGCTGCTCGTGAAGAACAACAAATTACACAAGGATTGTGTTTATCACAGACCATGGCCTTTAGTTCTGAGATCCCCTGGTGGTTGAGCTTATGAAACTCCAAAATTACCAAAAATGGTAATTTTTTTAAAGTGGGGACTCTTAGTCTTTTTACACATTAAATATCTCTATTAGGAGAAGTGACCTGGTATGACGGTGTATTAGGTAGAGTGTTTGAGTGTGAGACCTGAGACAGAGAGACTATCTAGGGAGCTATTGCAGCTGTTCAAAGAAACATAATAAGGAATTTAATTAGGGTCATGAAATAAAGACAAGGGTGAGAAAGAGAGATAAAATAGAAATACTGTTTCCCCAAAAATAAGACCTACCCATAAAATAAGCCCTAGCAGGATTTCTAAGCATTTGCACAATATAAGCCTTACCCCGAAAATAAGACCTAGTGCTGGGTGTGACTACGCAGCATATCTGCACAACACATGCATTTCATCATGGAGCGGTAAAGAAGATGAGCAGCCCTTCTCATCTGCCCCATCGTGACAGCTACTATCCCAGAAGTGACTGGGAAGATGCGGGCAGCCCCACCAACAAGGTCGGCTCCCCCTGTCAGGTCCCGGCCATCCTGTGTGTGCTGCAAGCTGAGGCTTTGAGGGGAAAATAACACATCCCCTGAAAATAAGCCCTAGGGTGTCTTCTTGAGGAAAAATAAATACAAGACCCTGTCTTATTTTCTGGGAAACACGGTACTAGTAGATTTGGCATAAGAAAGGATCTTGATGAAGAGGAATTCTTAAGAATCCCCAGAACTCTAATACCTATACCATTGCAGTAAATTATTAAAATTCAACAGAATAAAAGGCTCTATGAACAAATATATTTGTATTACTATCTATAGTACTATCTGTATCTATAAATTTATAAATAACCAACATTTTCAATGATAGGGAAATAGGTAAGTAAACTGTGGTGAGAATGAAGAATAACATTTAATGATCCTACTACATGCCTGAAGTTAGGAAAACAAAACCTGTGTCATAGAGCCCTTCCTGAGTTCCCTGGACTGTCTCACCTCTCTACTATTGTTGAAGCCAAGCTTGCTGGGCCAGGCAGGGTTTCCAGGAATCTGGGAAGGCCGTGAGTGTGAGGCATGATCCGAAAGGCTGATCCAGAGCATCCAGCCCCAAGCACCACTCCAGGGCGGCCAGGCATCCAGAGAGGCAGGGCTTGAGGATGTCCGGTCAACTGAGCCCAGGGGGAGGTGGGAGGCATACCCTGAAAACAGTCCCTTTCGTAGAGGGTCTGTGGCCTCACCCATGAGTGGGGAGGGAGAAATTAAGGGTTCGTAACTGGTACAAACAATCATAGTTCCTTGAACTAATAAATGGAATAGGGAATGCACTATATAACCATATGCTTTTCTTATACTTCTTCCATACAATCCATTTCCAGTGGCCACAATTATACCAGCAGAGCTGTGGGAGAGGCACTGTGCTGAACAGAGCGTAACTTTGTTTCAACCATGTGTCAACCCAGGGGCTCTATTTTCCATGGCACTGAAAGAACAGTATCAGCCAGGACCCAGACAACTGAAGTCTTCTATGTAACCATACTTTTCTTTTTATAGTGTATTCCAGATAACAAGCATGTACGAAGAATGCATTTAGGAACACAATAAAGACTTCCAGCAAGGTGCTATGCATGCCAAGGGTGCTGGAATATAATCTTCATGTAGGTATTGTACCTTCAGGCTTTAAAATTCTTAAGGGACTCACATTCACCTGCTACAGGAAGGAGGAGGTTAGTTATCTAGTCATTCATTGCGTTATAAGAGGCCCCATAGTGTACAGAAAAGAGTCCTGGATGTGAAGTCAAAAGACAAGAGTATCTTTACTAGCTGTATAATCTCAGGAAAGTCATTTAAACTGAGTCTCTGGGCCGGGTGCTGTGGCTCACACCTGTAATCCTAGCACTCTGGGAGGCCTAGGGGGATGGATCGCTCAAGGTCAGGAGTTGGAGACCAGCCTGAGCAAGAGCGAGACCCCAT
>VBSM01000361.1:39178729-39211418 GCA_008086735.1 Cheirogaleus medius
TTTCTTCTAATATCTTCTAGAAGCTGTCTTTTCTACAGAGACACTCTGTCTGGCAGTGTTTCTTGTCTGCCATCTTACTCCACCTCAGAAAGAAGCCCTTTAGTTTGAATGATTTCTGCTTTAAGTACCAGAATACTAAATTAAATGTGGTTTAAATAGCAAAGACATATAAACTCATATAACGAGCAGCCTGAAGTTTAAGGATGATGCAGTGGCTGATGTCATCAAGGCCTCTTTCCATTTTTCCACTCTGCAGTTCTCACCATGTTGGCCTTCATCTCCAGGCATCATATTCTCACTCTAACACAGTCCTTATCAAAGGGAAAACCCTCCCTAGGAGCAACCATGCAGACTGTGCCCAGGGTCTGTGGCCAGGATTGGATCACAGGCAATGTCACTGGTAAATGTTTAACAGTCTACTCTCCATGAAAATGCAAATAACTCTCAATTATTTATCTCCAGATAAATAATTTTCTTGTTCTTTTAGTTCCAGATTTATTATTATATATAGAATTGTCTTATACACATTCACAAATTAATATCTTCCAAGCATCTCCAAACTACACAATCCATTATCCTTCCTTCAAAGCTACTGTCCCTGTATTGCTGGTGTTCATGACTGACATATACAGACCAGATTATTGGGAGCCATAATATTAATACATTCTTCCATTGCCTCTACCCTCTCTCCAATGAAAACTCAGTATTGTGACTCTCCCTCCTAAATACCTCCCAAATCCTTATTCACTTCCTGGGTCCATATTCAAGAATCATCTCTTTCCATACATTCAATATCTATGAATGTTCTCTGTATCTCTAGATCCTCCTTCTCTTTAACATATTCTCCCCAATTTTTGTGGAGGACCCTTTCTATTATATGTTTTGGCTTAAAATTCTTTAGTTGCTATAGTTGTCCAATGAGTGAAATTGAACCTCCTCTGATTTACACAAGGACCTTCATTATCTGAACTCTAACAACCTGTCCATTCTTATCTTCTGTCTTCCCTTCCATCTCTCACCACTCTGATCTGACTCTTTCACCATATTAAACTGTTTGTGCAGAACACATCATTCTCTCTCATGGCTCCATTCATTTCCACATTCTGTTCTCTCTCTTTCAAATGTGCTTTCCTCACTTATGTAACAAGAAACCTCTTCATTCTTAAAATCTCAGTAGGAATCTTTGCCACTGTGAAGTCTTCTCTGAATACCTCAGAGAAAATAGGGGTTTCTCCTATACTCTAACTGTACTTCACATACATCTTCATAAGAGAAATGTCTCACTGTGTTGTAATTCTTGGTTTGTAAACTCCTTTGGTACAGGAACAGCTTCATCTTGCTACACCCTATGGCTAGAACAGTGTCTGGCACACAGTAAGTGTTAAATAAATGCTTACTAAATAGCAAAATGAATGAATGTATTAATATTGAATCTCCAGAATAATAATTGGTGCTATTCTAAGGACAATAGAAAGTGGTTTGGCAAAGTATTGCTATAATGAGTCCCAGATCAAGAACGCCCGTCCCATAAAGATCAAATAACTCTACTCATCTCAGAGCCAGCCAGCCATCAACATTTCGCCAACAATATGATAAGATAGGTATAAATGTCTCTGGTATTCAAAAATAAACTACTGATAAACCACATAGTCTATTGCTAATTGGTCATTATTATGTACAATGGACAGCACATAACAACGTATATCTTGAGAATAAAATCAGGTATCAGATATGACAAAGACTTCTAGCAGCTAGTTAAATCATTTCCTCTCCTCCATCTAGGTTGAACTTAGGACAATTACATTAGAACGTGCGTTTTTTAATCCTTTATGTGCCCATACAAATTTCCAGTACAAAGTTTCCATATTCTAGGTGTTTAGATCATGATCCTGAAGGAGCTGCAGATTCTCCATTATTGTGCCTTGGTTTTGTAACAAGGCATCGATCAGAGAACAGATTTGGAAAGAAATATTAATGATTCTATTTGGTATGTTTTTCTTGAGAGGCAAGGGTAAGGTTGGTCTAGATGGCCATTGAATATAGGTCTTGAGCTTAAATTTACCAGTTTCTACTGCTATCTATAGTAAATGATGTCACTGAAAAAAAATTCACAAATAGCTGGGTTTGGGTGAGTTTGTATCTCTATCATGCAGACTTTTTTCTTTTTCCTTGCATCCTAAAAAGAATTTGAGGCTAAACTTTCTAACTATAATCAAAATCTTTTTGTGTGTAAACATTAATAATGACACAAAAAGGTATTAATAATTGCCTATAAAGTGATGAATAAACTTTTTATGCAATTTTTCTCAAGAAGTACGCATCGAAAATAATATAGTTATTAAATTCAGCCTTAACTAAACAGAAAAATTGTGTTCAAATTATTTTGAACTCAGAAAGAATGGAAGTATGCATGTATTGATGAAATGAATAAAGAACAAGTGTTGAATCCTGGGCATTTTTGTGGAAACTAAGTTAATTTTGTAAAGCTGCATCCATTTATTCCTTTTTTTTATACTTCACATTTTTTTTCTTTTTACTTTAAATATCATTAGGAATTGTTTGAAATACTTTAGATTCCTCAGAAAATGGGATAATTTCACAGTCATGTTATTCAAAAATTACTGATTGCTAATCTACTTGGTGAAAAGTGAATAGCATGCCTAGCTACCATTTTGATTTGCTGTGCCTGAGACAGAATCATCTTAGAAAATAGTCTCCATGTCTATTAGAGTTGAAATTAAAATTAAATAGATGAGATGTGTTTTGAGTTCTTATTAAGAGAGTTTCTTTAAATTACACTTTGAAATAAATGAAATTTTAACAAAATTTTATTAGAGTCCACTCTACAGAAAGGAATAGAAAAAAAAAAAATAGCTCTGATCCTTCATCTTGTCTCTGCTCTGAATTCCTCCAAGGCTAAGAAAGAGTGATTCAATCTTCTTTCTGACAGAACTACCCAAGATAAATATCCTACCATGGCAAAAGGAGATACCATAGGATTTGTCTGAGGCTTCTTTGTTAAGGGTAGAAGAGGGACTCAAGGGAAAAATTTGGGCTGAGAGGAGATGAGAAAGGAGAGAGGTAAGGAGAGAAAAGGAAGGCATTTCTCTAGGAGCTCATAAACATACAGATATAACCCCATAAACCCTACCATAACAGATGGGGGAAAACTGTGCCCTGCCCAAAGTTATGCAATATCCTCTCATCCTTTCTCCCCTGTCAGGGAGAGATCTCACATATAATACTGTTTATGGTGACAGCGCAAGGATGTGGGGTTAGAAAAAAAGAGTCTACTAGACATCGTGATGTGCCTGAGTCCCAAGGCCTCATAGCTCCACACTCTGACGGTAGTTTCCTATTTTTGTTTTCAAAGGAGGAGAGAGAATTAAGATTATGCCATTAAAACACTCATTGGTTTAACCTTCTATGATGGGTAGACAAGAGGTAGCAGTGGAGACAGAGAGAAAGAGACATCTTTGGATATGTTTTAGAAGTAGATTGACATATTTTGTGGTTGAAGGAACAGCAAATAAAAAAAGAACCAAGAATTACCCTGTAGTAATTTGATGGTGGATGCTATTGACTGAGACAGAGGAAAGTGGTCAAGAAATAGGTTTGAGGGTGAGGAATGGAAATCAAGAGTTTTGATTTGACCATGTTAACTTTGCAATGTCTTTAGCAGTCCTGGTAAATACAGACCTCATGGGTTCCAGCGCTGCACTTAGGCTGATGTATTTCTCACCTCAGTAGAATTACACCACCATTTACCCCATCTCCTAAAGTGAAAGCTTAAATCTAATTCCAGACCAGGACTTCTCCTTCCTGCCAGCCATTCTCCTCCAAGTGTTCCACATTTCACCAATGTTATTACATCTAAATTCTCATATCCAACCCACTTCTTCAATCCAATTCCCACTACTCTGTGATCCCGCCAATCACTGGGACCAAAGGAATATGGTGGTGTAACTGCTTCTGGGTGGTACCCATCATAGCACAAGACAAAACCCAAAAGATGATAAAGATTTAATGATCTGAAGTATGGTAGAATTGTTTAAGTTTCTTTTAAGTGTTTCTTTTTTGTACCCTTCCCACACACCCTAGTACCAGCATTATTATCTGCATACTCAGTAATTATTAGGTGGTATATGCCTCACTGACACTTAATTTCCTTGACCAGGGAAATGAAGGGGTGATAATAGGTAATGCTGCCAAGGGCCCAGAAGATGTCTGGTTACCCAGAGCTTCAGCTAAGACATCAAAACTAGTCCCAAAGCCTAAAAAAAAAATCTCAGCTTTACCTGGTGAAGCCCAATGTTTCTAGCCCAGCATGATATTCAGAGCAATTTCCTGTTCCAAGGACCATCAAAATGGATCTCTAGTGAATACCAAAGTTGTACTATATGTATAATCGACATCCCTTACAGAATGAAAAGAGAAGAGGTAAGTATAAGTGATTAGAAACTGTTTAAATTTCTTCAGAAAAGGCTCTTCAGTAAAAGAGTCTCCATTGGTATTGACGAGGGAAATGGAGACACAGGGCATGGCAGAAAGGAAGACAGAAATTACTCTAGTTAGAGGAAGTGCCTTGAATTGAGGCAAAGGCAATCAGCTTAGAAGTAGCCCATGAGGAGGTGAGCTTCAAGAGAAGAGGACACTTCTACAAGGCTGGTGTGGGCATTCCATGGCGGCCAATAGAGCCCATGGGCAGGAATTTGAATTTGATGCCTGAGGTAACTGAGAAATTCTCAGAGCAAATTTGACCAATTATAATTAACCCTATTGGGCCAGCCAGGGTCAGAAACGCACTTCCATTCCCTCTTCCAGACCTCATCTCCATATGAAGTTAATTTGTGTTGCAAAACCCAGTCTTCTGGCTTAGACAGAAACATTTCGTTTTTTAGAAATTACCAAAAATATTTATAGCTTGACTAAGCTAATTTAAAACACACAGCAGAAGCATGCCATGCCCTACGTTTTCTGGGCTGCAGCTGGAGGAATGGCCACGCATCTCCAAGCCCATGAAGACTCCAGGAACACGCTATTAAAAGCAACACTCTCCATTCATCTGGACTGTTGTGTAGATTACATAGGACTTCTTTTTTCATTAGGTAACTGTCTAGCGTGGAGATGCAATTGTTTCCTGTCACGTTTCTTCAGAACCTAAACTTTCGAGGCATTTGGGCCTTGAGCAAGATCCTGAGCTCATCTCAAAATGAGGTATTTTGTGTTCTGACCCAGTAAAATATTTTATAATCTGTTTCCTAATCCAGGAAAAGCTGAGTCTTACCCTTGTATAAACCTAAAATTTGCCTTGAAAAACAAATGTGATTAAATAAAACAACTGGGAAAAGATTTCCTTTGTTCTGCTGAGAAGATTCAACATTTTCCCCTGGGCCACAGCTAGCCTCACCATCAGGAATTATGGCCAGGGTATGAAGGTGGCTACGCTCACCTCTGCACACCTGACACTAGCACTGACATTTCTGTATGTGTTCCTGGCCCTTCAGTAGAAGCAGTATTATTAGTATTAGCTTCTTAATATCTAAGAGACACACAGAAAAGTCCTCAAATCTCCAGAGAATATGAAGTTTATCAATTTCAGCTATACTGGGCAAACTCTTATTTTTCTGATTTAACTAGTAATGTGTCTTCTGGAAAAACTATTTTGTCATAAATTAGAAAGTGCATAATGGAGAAATCAAAATCTTTTTTGCTCCAAAATGTACATGGAAAAAAGGTAAATGGAAGAGAAGAGGGAAAGGGAGACCCTTAAGAAATGGGATCAACCACTAGCTACCTTTGTTCTGAAAACTTCTTTAAGCAGGTATTGATTTCACATTCTGCATTTGATACAATGTGTCTCCAGATGAAAGGAAAGGGAACAAAATTACAAAGTCCAACGCTGTCATCCCCAGAAAGCAATATGCAAAGCACCCTCTTAAAATAAGTGTGTGAGAGGCCTATGTGTTTCACCCACACAATGACGATTTCCTTGTCATCCTCCCATTGTTCAACTACACTAAACTCCAGTAAAGCAAGTCTGGGATTCCTACAAAGTGTAATGTTGTGATCCATGACATTTAACAGAGGAGGAAGGGCCCTCTTCAGAAATGAGCCACTGGGCTGACACTGGGCAGAAAATAGCCTTACATGAGTCACACAATGCAAGATGGCACAAAAGATGATTCACCAGGTCTAAAGGAAAATAAATAGGAGTGAATGGCTGGTGTACCCAGGGAAACTCAATCCCAGCGGGCAGCATTTATTGGTCTGCAGCACGCTGAGCCCCGTCACCGAGCTGATGGGATAAGGTGATGGTGCTGGAAAAGCTGTCATGGGTGGGGGTGAGGAGGCAGCTCCTTTTGTGGTGGTAGCGCTGCAGCGGCTGCTTGTTTTCAGTGAAGGATCTTTGTGGCAGAGGGATACATCTGCACTAAATGCTCTGAAGTGTATGATGTGAAATGATTTATCCAGAAGGCTGCACAGCTGGCATCAGATAAAACATTTGGAATCATTTTAGCTGTATGTTACCTAGAGGCAGTATTCCCTCCCCGATGCTAAATTTAAACCATTCCTGTCATTTCAGACTCTCTGATGAAATCTGTTTCTCATAGGATGTCTCTGCCTTGGAAATGGCATATGATCCCCTTGCAAAATGGAAGAGAATTTAAAGCATATAAATCACCTGCTCTCCTACCTCCCTCTCCCCATACACACGCACACATGCACACGTGCACACACACACACATACACACCCCTCTCTCTGTTAAGAACAGAATTTCAGAGCAGGAGAAGGAATGCATGGAAGTGATAAAGACGTGCACTTCCCAAGACGGAGAAAGGGGAGTGTTGCGGGGGCTGGTGTCTGCCAACAGCTCACAAGCAGCAGTGCTGACTGCCGACTGACTCATGCAAAAGCCCCAGAGGCATCGGTTTCCTCAGTCGCCCTTTAGAAGAGAAAACGTGATATTATAAATGTTCCCACAGAATCACAGTTTTACCAGATCCAAGGGAACCACAGGCTTACCCTGCTGCTCACCATGCTGGAGTGTAAATAAGCTGATGCACCCTACAGAGCTAAAAACCTAACAGAAAACATTCAACACTCACACACACACAGACAGGATTCAAGATCCAATGGGAAAGTATACATAGTCTGATAGAGTGTATCCTCCTCTCTGCTTGAATATTAAAGTATGTTTTAGAACGTTTCAATATGTCTTGATATAATTTAAAAGCAAAATCAATATTGTGATATTACTATCCTTATCTCAACAATAGATTTCAAAACTATTTCAAGAAATTAAAAACCAAGTTTAAGCAGAAGCCAGCAAGAGTTCTAGTTGGAAGTCCAAACACAAATGCTCTTTGCTATCGGTAAATAGGGCCATTGCTCACATTGACTATGTTACTGAAAGTTCAGTACTTGTCCCCGAGGTAGAATCAGTGAGAACGAAGAACAAGGACAAGTGGTTTGAGGAAAAAGAAAGAGAAGTTTATTAATTTGCCAGCAAATGAGGAAGGCAGCAGATGAGTATCTCCAAAAATTTCCATCCTGCCTTTAAGCAGAAATACAGGGCTTTTTAAAGGGAGTTTTCAGAGGTTGGGTTTGGGTGCTAGCAACCAGCATCACATGTGATGGCTTTGAGCTATTGTTGTTTAACTAGAGTCGGTGATTTGGGTCAACCTTGTCTCCAGTGAAGATGATCTTATGACCTGCAGACAGTTCTGTTGAGCCATCTCCTGTGGCTTAAGATACTAGAAAACAAAGGACAAAGAACATTTTTCTGCCCCTTTCATTACTGGACTTGGGTAGGAATGCAGGTTTCAAAGAGAAAACTTATAATACATTTTACCCCTTTTCAGACTTTTACCTCTGTTACATATTCCCCACTGTCAATTTTATCCTTCCATATCTATAGAAGAAGGGGCGACATAGTCATTGAGATACTTCCTGCTGAATTGTATCGATGTTTTAGATGGAAGGTTTGTACTTATTTATGCTATTGCTCTCTCTAGTTTGTCAAAGCTTTAGCAGTAGATTTACAAAAAAAATAAAGAATGTGACATTTTTATGCATGGCATAAGCAACAACTATAACCACGAGGACTGATAAGGCAAAATTGAGGCTGCCTGATAAGAGAGATTTTACCCTGCTTGTTATCTAAGACACCAGTAGGTCCTTACTGTCACCTTGTACATACACCTTGTACATGTCTGACACAGGGCTGGGTAAGAAAGAAACACGGGACCTCTGAGTATGGAGCTATTAGTCACAATTACAAAGCCAGAGGTGAGATAGTTCAGCAGAAGGGGTGATAGTGTGGAAATCCTCACTAAGGAGTTGTCTCTCCATCCTGTAGACAGAACAAATAACCAAAGAAAGGTTAGCAAAAACATCAATGTTTTCATTTTCCCTTATTCTTAAACAGATACTTTGGTTCACCCAAAGGTGGATCCATCCACTGGGGGCTTGGATCCTCTTCTTCCATGGGATACCTCTTCACTTTGTTATGATGGACCCAAGGTTTTACTCCTGATAATTTCAATGAGGTGTGAGTTATAAGAAGCACTTCACGGGGTCCCTTCCATTTCTTTGCCAGTTGTGTTTTGGGTCCTTGTTCTTTCCAGGCTTTAAGCAACACCCAGTCTCCTGGTTTAAAGGGGTGAAGGGATGCTTCCAACTGGGGCAGGGACCTAGAAGAGGAAAACTCATGTATAGTGGTTAGTATTTGATTTGTCTGATATAGTGCTTTACTCTTTTTTCTTCACTTATGGTTATATTACCATACTTACCTCAGGGTGGTAGGAAGGGTCTCCCATAAACTATTTCACAGGGGCTTAACTTAAACCTATTTCTAGGGGCTACCCTTATCTGGAGGAGGGCAAGCAGCAACACCTTATCCTACTTTAGATGGATTTCCTACATCAATTATGTTATAGTTTTCTTTAGAGTATGATTCATATTCTCTGTTTTTCCCATAGATTGAGGTCTCCAAGATGCATGTAATTTCCATTCTAGATTCAGAGCTTTACTTACTTGTTGAGTTACATCTGATATAAAGGAGGGTCCATTATCACTCTTTATGGAGGAAGGGAGTCCATACCTTGAAATGAGTTCCTTCAGAAGGATTCAGGTAACTTCAGATGCTCTCTATGTTCAGAAAGGATAAACCTCTACCCAGTCTGAAAAGGTATCTGCTAATACAAGCAAGTATTTGAAGTTTCCAGTCATTTTAGGCATCTGAGTGTAATCGATTTGCTGATCATTGAAAGGGTGGGTCCCCACATGTTGGGTTCCCCATGCAGCAGATCACCTTTCTGCTTTTGGATTGTTTCAAGGCCATAAAGGGCAGCTCTGAGTTATTTGTTGGATAGTTTGTTGCAAACAGGGTCCTCTTAAATAAGGTCCAACCAAATCAATGAAGACATTACACCCATAATGTGTGCATTCATGTAGGTGCCTCATAAGGGGCCAAAGCAAGGCTTCAGGTAGAAGAATGAGTCCATGAGAATCCTGTCTCCACTTAGCTATGTCATCCGAACTGCCAAAGCCCCAGCCTCTAGCTCTCTTTTCATCCTCATCAGTGCAGTGGGGTTTATATTGATCTAAATCAGTAGTCCCCAACCTTTTTGGCACCAGGGACTGGTTTCATGGAAGACAATTTTTCCACAGACCGGGGGAGCGGGGGTGGGAGGATGGTTTGGGGACGATTCAAGTGCATTACATTTATTGTGCACTTGATTTCTGCTATTATTACATTATAATATATAATGAAATAATTATACAACTCACCATAATGCAGAATCAGTGGGAGCCCTGAGCTTGTTTTCCTGCAACTAGATGGGGGTCCTGTCTGGGGGTGATGGGAGACAGTGACACCCAAACTGTGTTGCTTATGTCTGATCTACTCTGTAATCTTGTTTTGGTTGCTGTCACTGCAGAAAACCCTGCTTCACAAAGAAAGGATGTTGGAAATGGCAGCAGGCTTTTCAGTGCTTTTGTGGCAATCTCAGGATATTCCTCCTTGACTTTAATCCAGAATGTATGGAGATGTGAAGTTGTCTCAAACATCCTTTTAAGGCCACTATCATTTGTGATCTTAAGTAGGTTCTTTTTTTGTTTGTTTGTTTGGTTTTGAGACAGAGTCTCACTCTGTTGTCCTGCTCAACGAACTCAGTCTGTCACTTCGGGGGAAATGACAACTGTGTTCAAGTAAACAGATAAAGTGGCTGCATTCGAAACCAAACTGAAATTATGGGATGACAAGTCAACACTGGGATTTTCGAAATGTTTCAAATATTAGCAGAGATTTTGAAAGAGACTAAGCCACAGCCTTCTTTCTCCCAGCTGGTGCATGATCACCTATCTCAGCTTTCAAAAGAGCTTGAGCATTACTTCCCAACCACAAAAGACCCCCAAACTGGAAAGGAATGGATCATGACCTATTTGTGAATAAGCCAGGTGAATCAACTTTGTCCGTGCTAGAAGAGGATCAACTACTTGAGATTGGGCCAGGCATGGTGGCTCAAGACTGTAATCCTAGCACTCTGGGAGGCAGAGGTAGAGAGGATCACTTGAGGTCAGGAGTTCAAGATCAGCCTGAGCAAAAGCAAGATCCCGTCTCTACTAAAAAAAAAAAAATTAGCCAGGTGTGGTGGCATGCACTGTAGTCCCAGCTAGGATCACTTGAACCCAGGAGTTTGAGATGGCTGTGAGCTAGGCTGATGCCATGTCACTCTAGTCTAGTGAAAGAGCGAGACTCTGTCTCAAAAAAACCCAAAAAAACCAAAAAAACAAAAAACTCACAAACAACAAGCACAAGTTGACAAGTAGACAATACAAGGAATTCCCAATGTGAACAGCCTCAATCTCAATGCCAAGGCCTACCAGACAAGTGGAAACATACAAAAAAAGAACCAAATTCTCATATCCCAAAAAGGGATGAATCCCCATAGGTTCCCTGGTTCTGCTCAACCATGACTGCCACACCTACGATGTCACAGATGCCCTATTACATGCCTAGAAGGTTCAAAACCTTCCCCCAAATGGGTGGAATCAAGAGTATTGGTGTGCATGCACACTAGGAAACTTACCAAAAGGGCTGAGCCATAGTGACTCTTCCCAAATCTGTTTCCTTTTTCCCAACAAGGTTCAGGTTGCAAGGAGTTGCCTCTAGCTTGGGGAGGGAAAGACAGGAGTTCCCCAGAGCTAAACAGGCTCCAGCAGCAGCTGGGCTGGTCCCTGACTCTCTCACCAGGAAAAGATAATGCTTCTCCTGGCGAAGACCCATGGCTTGACCTGGGGCGTCTTCCTACCTCTTCCAGCCATGGCAGCAGTCACTGGGTGCTGTTCCATCAGGGCACCAATGGGCCCACCCAGGGACACCAAATTTTCTTATTGAAGGTTTGGTCTTTGTCCCCAAGGCCAAATCAGTGAGTGAAAACAAAAGAACAAGTGGTTTGAGGAACCACTTCAGCAAATGAGGAGGGTGGCAGATTAGCATCTCAAAAAACTGCCATCCCACCAGAGATACAGGGCTTTTTAAAAGAGTGTTTTCAGAGGTTGGGGTCGGGTGTGAGCAACCAGTGTCACATGTTATGGCTTTGGGCTATTGTCATTTAACTGTAGTTAGTGGTTTTTGTCAACCCTATCTCCAGTGAAGATGATCTGGTGACCTTTAGACAATTCTGTTGAGCCATCTCCTGTGGCTTGAGATACTACAAAACAAAGGAAAAAAGAACGTTTTTTTTTTTTTTGCCCTGCTGATTACTGGCCTCCAGCAGGAATGCAAGTTTTAATTCCCCAAAAGGATAGGGGGTTTTAACCACTTCGGTCTGGGTCCGGCACTCATAGTCCGCAAGATAGTTTGTGCTGTGCATTGACGATGATTCCATTTTGCTCTTGTGTGATGAGGAAAGCTCTAAAGCACTGAAAGCTTGTTTTACTTTACAGGCAGATTTAGGAAAATAACTATAATAACTCCTACAAGGACTTGTTAAAAGGTCACAGATTCGTAGTAACTTATTAGCTGAACATACACACTGCAACTGCAGAGATAAAAGCTGTAAAAGTAAAAGCTTTTGGCTGTTGACTAAAGTTGATGCTCAGCTGTGCGCGTTCATATCACGGCTGTCGGCTAAAGTCGACGCTCATACCGAAGTGGTTAAAGAGACAACTCATAATACATTTTGCTCTTTTTCCGATCTTTATGTCTATTACAGTTATAATTCACAGTTACAAGACCACCACGTCTTGTAACCTGGGGGTCAAATATAAAACTAGGTATAACTCCTAAGAACATTCTTTTTCTAATAAAAAATATTTTCAGATCTCTTCTACTGACATAAAAAATAGTTTTGGTTTTTCTCACAGCAGTTTGTAATACTATCTGCCTCCAGAGGGTTTCCAGTGCTAGGGGTTTTAAGGCTGAGCTGTGCTTTCTACAGAGGATCAGCGTAACTTAAAGGCCATCTGCAATGTGTGGGAGGGACTATTAGTTATTCGCTATGGCCTGGGGCCAGGGCCAGGTCCTCCTTTCCTAAGAATAGCCTATTTTCAAATAGGAAATGAAAAGTAATCAGAGAAACTCAAAGAGTTTTGTATTTTTTGAAAAAACTAACTTTGATGGCAATCCACTGAGGTGCTAAGAAGATTAGTATTTGAAGATAGCAATACCACACAAGGAAGGAACCTGACAGCAAGCGGGGTATGCCAGCAAGCATACTGCAATATGAACACCTTTGCCCTAATATCCAGTCCATGTGCCAAAAGCCTTGGTTTCTGCTGAAGCATCACTTCATGCTGTTATGCAACACACCTATTCAATATGTGAAACTAAATTCAGAATCATTTTCCTATTCAATTAGTGTATAAAATATCTGCTAGTTGAAATCCTGGCCTTTATAGCCACTGCCATCACTGTTAAAGTACAGTCATCGTGATATTTGCTACCATAGAATTCTAATGTAAATACCTGTATGAAATCAATGTCAAATTTAAAAGTCATAAGTTGTTCAATTGAACAAGTGAACTTATTCTCACTAAAACTGTTACTCACAATTGCTTTAGGTTTTGTTATTCCAAGTGTTTAATTTAACTAAGGGCACACATTTAAATAATATCCCACACTAATCCAAGATTTTGAAGCAGTATTTATTCAGTGGCCAATGAAAATAGGCTTTCCTTCCGTGTGGAAAAATTGACTGTCAAATTGATTTTTATCTTTAGAAATAATATTAGGTTCTAGGAAACCATCTGAGCTGCTCTGCATATGTATATATGCTATCCCAATAGATGTTTTTTTGTGAGCAGAGCTTTCCAGTAACAGAAATAATATAATTAACTCTTTTGTATGTGAGGTAGAGGTTACCTTATATATTTGGTTTCCAAGTAAGGAGAAGAAACAGCCTGAGAATTATAGGATTTCATCAAGGTGGTTATGAAGATCAGAATGAATTCTTAACCTTTTTCGGGCTCCGGTAACTGTGGCAGAAGAAGAACACTCCTATTCTCTCCCTGGTCTTACTTATGAATTATCTCCTTCCCCTCCCTCCGCTTCATAGAATAAAGTAAGGAGGATATGGTTGGCAAATGTTTGGACACATTTCCTTCTGTAGACATGCATGTCACGGACACTTGTTCAGTGAGAAGAGTGTGTACCCAAGAGTGTGTGACATTTCTAACATTCAATGGGAACAGAAGTTTGAGTGACAGCTGTGTGTGGGTGGGCATAAAGAGCATGGAGTTGGGCAACTGCGGGGCTATGGATATAGTTTTATATAAACTATGGATATAGTTTTATATAAAAAATTCTTCTCAAAGAAAGGATGGAAAGGAAGGGAAGGGACTCTGAAAAAGACAATCAGCATTTATCCACATGACCATTCACAATTACTGGAAACTCTAAGTCAAGCTACTGGTGTATAGTATCCTGGGGTGCAAAGAGGGGCTGAAAACAAAAGTAAGTCACCATTTTACTATCTTTGGAAGTTAGCAAGAGAGCTACTAGGTCAGGAAAAATTTAGGTCCCAATACTTCAATGTATTGGCATTGGTTTGGGGGAATTACATTGAGATTATTTTAAAAGCTCTTCTTTCTTGTTCAAAGAAAAAGTAAGAACAGCGTTTATAAAGCATATTGCCATTCATTAAATCCCCGTTCCCCGAAGAAATAGAATGACTTCAGTAAACATTTGTGGTTTGATTCCATTTAAGTATAACCTTAATATTTCTTAGTAAATCAGTATCTTAGTTCTGTAAAGAGAAGTACAGATGATCCTCAATTCATGGTGGGGTTACATCCTGATAAATATTGTATGTTGAAAATGCATTTAATACACTTAACCTACTGAACATTATAGCTTAGCCTAGCCTACGTTAACGGTGCTCAGAACACTTACATTAGCTTACAGTTTAACAAAATCATCTGGCAACGCAATACACTATAGAGTATCAATTTGTTTACTCTCAGGATGACTGATTGGGAGCTGAGGCTCCCTGCTGCTGCCCAGCATCCCACAGGAGAGTATCATACAGCATATCTCTAGCCCAGGAAAAGATTAAAATTCAAAATTCAATGTACAGTTTCTACTGAATGTGTGTCACTTTTGCACCATCAGAAAGCTCAAAAAATTGTAAGTCATTATAAGTTAGCGATTTCTGTATAGTACTTTGTAGTCCTTTCTTAATTGAAAACATGTGTTTAAGAGAGGTAATGCTTAAAAAAAGAGGTAAAACGTAGGATTCTTTGGGAAAAATAAAGTGCCTATTTTCTCTCTGTGTTTTAAACTTTGCCTGATTTCCATTGTGTGCATTCACTAACCCTTTACCATGACATCTTCTGTGAGCTAGAGTCTGAACCAGTTCCAGAGATCTTGAGAGTCTGTACATTTTATCTGCCTCTGAAGCCCACATCATAGGATTTGGTAGTAAGTCGTATTGACCAACATTGGATTTACTCGTTCAGATTCCCCCTTCTGAGATTATTTGCTGCCAAAACTCCTTGAGTCTGCCAAATCCCAGGTTGCCCATTCCTTTCTCCAGGCTGCATCTTGAGCCTGAGTTAATGGAGATAAAGCCCTAATGGTTCTTCCCAACCAATATCTAGAGCTGGCTTCTGTCTCCTGTACTCTCAACCAAATATGGACACATCATATGGGATCATAATTCTAGTTTCCTGGCTCTAGGAGCCAAAGTTCTCAGTCTCTGTACCACTGTTTACTCACTTAGTAGAGGAGTTGAGTGTAACTTGTCTCCAAAAGGGTGGCAATAATCCATCTTGCATGCACATTAAAAAAAAAAACAAAAAACTTTTCATTTTGAAATAATTTTAGTCAAACAGGAAGTTGCAAAAATAGTACCAAGAGTCCCATATCGCCTTCAATGAACTTCTCTAAATGGTAATATCAAAGGTATAGATATAATACAATATCATAATTATAGTACAATATAGACTAATATAGTACAATATCAAAACCAAGAATTGGCATCTGTATATTGCTGTTAACTAGAATAAAGCCCTTACTACACTTTGATTTTTTATCCTGTATTCATTTGTGTGTGTATGTGCTATACTTCTATGCAATTTTATATCATGTGTAGAATCATGTAACAACCACCACAATTAAGATACAGAACTGTCCTAGTATCACACAAAAATTCCTTTGTACTACTTCTTTGTATTTATGCTCCCTTCTCCCAACAACCCCTTCCTTACCTCCAGTTTCTGTCCCCTGGCAATCACTGATCTGTTCTCCAACTCTATATTTTGTTATTTTGAGACTGCTATATAAATGGAATTGTACATCATCTTTTGAGATTCACCTTTTTTCACTAAACATAAATATCCCCTCATGGTTACTACACTGGAAAAAGTGAGATCAAGGTAGACAACCAGCTTCCCCACCATCTTGGGTTCTGTGGCAGAAGACCTGTCCCTGCCTCAACCCAGGAGACTTGTTGAGAGTGCCTGAAGGGAGACAAATTTCTGAGGACATCCAGAGACAATGGGGAAAAATGGGACTAGAATTCTCAGACTGGGAAACTCTGCTCTGTATCTCAGTCAAATTGGAGTGGATGTTCAGCAGCACTACACTATAGGAGGTTATGTTCCACAGGTCCCCTGAGCATGAACCCCTACCCAATCTTCCCATATTGCTGGATATCCCTTTTGGGCCCTCACCTATCCAAGAAGGACAGCACTTCAAAGTTTGCTAGAACTGAGGCAAACCTCAGCTTATGGTATCATCTAGTGCCAAAAAGAAGGCAGCAACCTAGCAGGCGGAAAAAAAAATTCAATAGATAAATTACAAAGAATCTCAAAGCAAACAAATACAAGAAAATTTAAAACAGGCCAGGCAGAGAAGACTGGAATAAATAATCCTTCAATGCAAAGACATAGATGTACATCCATAAGAAACAATAGCAAACAGGGAACCATGATTTCCCCAGACAATGCAAGGACCCAGTAACTAACTCTAACAAGATAGTGATAGGTGAACTCGCTGATCAAGAATTCAAAATAGAGACAAGGAAGAGGTGACCAGACTGGACAAGGAAGAGAAGACCAGACAAGGAAGTCTAGACCAGACCGATGAGACCAGATGAGGAAGAGGAGACCAGTTTAGATGAGAAATAGGAGACCACCAGAAGAGGAGACAAGACTGGACAAGGAAGAGGAGACCAGACTGGATGAGGAAGAGGAAACTGGACTGGAAGAGGAGATGAGACTGGACGAGGAAGAGGAGATGAGACCAGATGAGACCAGACGAGACCAGAGGAAGAAGAGGAGAATAGACTGGATGAGGAAGAGGAGACCAGACCAGATGAGAAACAGGAAACCAGAGTGGATGAGACCGGACAAGGAAGAGGAGATGAAAACAGATGAGGAAGAGAAGACCAGACTGGATGAGGAGACAAGACCAGACAAGGAAGAGGGGACCAGACTGGATGAGGAAGAAGAGTCCAGACCAGAAGAGGAGATAAGAGCTGACAAGGAAGAGGAGACCAGATCGGATGAGGAAAAGGAGACAAGACTGGAGGAGGAAGAGGAGACCAGACCAGGCGAGACTGGATGAGGAAGAGGAGCCCAGACTGAACGAGACTGGAGAGGAAGAGGAGACCAGACCAGATGAGATCGGATAAGGAAAAGTAGATGAGACCAGATGAGAAGACAAGACCGGATGAGGAAGAGGAGATGAGACCGGATGAGGAAGAGGAGACGAGACCAGATGAACTAGAAGAGACCAGACCTGAAGAGGAAATCAGATCAGAAGAAGAGACAAGACAGGATGAGGAAGAGGAGACAAGACCAGAAGAGGAGATGAGACCAGATGAGGTAGAGAAGACCAGAGCAGAAGAGGAAGAGGGGACCAGACCGGACAAGGAAGAGGACACTAGACCCGACGGGACCGTACAAGATGAAACCAGAGCAGAGCAGAGGAGACCGACGAGACTGGACCAGAAAGAGGAGACCAGACTGGATGAGGAAGAGGAGACCAGACCATATGAGGAAGGGAGTGCTAAGTTCTTAATATGCAATACCTCATTCAGACCTTGTGAACCATCCTATAAAATAAGTATTGTTCTCTTCTTTGTTTAGAGATGAGGAAACTAAGACTTAGAGAAAAATTATATAATCTGCCCAAGAAAACACCTTAACT
Organism: Cheirogaleus medius; assembly: GCA_008086735.1. Lineage (NCBI taxonomy): Eukaryota > Metazoa > Chordata > Mammalia > Primates > Cheirogaleidae > Cheirogaleus > Cheirogaleus medius. Next base: position 39,196,393 of record VBSM01000361.1, read on the forward strand.
CATGAAACAGAATCAAAACCAGGCCTGACTCCAAGGTCTCTGCTCTTAGCCATTATGCATGTCAGATACCTTCTTTCTGCCTATCGTTGTTCCCACAGCTTCCTGCAAAGCTGTCCTCAGGCTGGCCCTGGGGCTGAGCCACAGCTGCTGTCCTGGTGATTTCCAACCCTAGATTTTATTTTAATTGTTACTATGGGTGGGGGGAGGAGCACAGTCCTGGGCTGGAGGGCAGAAATTGAGCTTCTTTTGTTGTTCCATCTCTGGACACAAGAGGGTGAACTCTCAGCAGGCATCTCTTGCACTAGGCCCCACTTGCTCCATCGATCACACGGGAAGAATAATTCTACTCTTAGTGCCTGCCAAAATTACTTTTTTGATACCATATATGGAAGAAATATGCATAAATGATTAGCATTTATTAGACTATGTATAGATCTAGCCCCCAACCAAAGTTCCCAACAAACTCGGAAAACCTCTAAAGGATCCTTCCCTCCCTACTTTGTTAATGCCTTTCCACGTATCTGAAAGACCTCCTCATCTTCACCTACCATAATCCTACCTATCTGAAAGGCCTAGTTCATAGGCTTCCTGTTAGGAGGTGTTTGTGGACAGCTGTCCTTGAAGTGATCCATTTTTCCTACCTAATCTTTGGCTGTACACACTTAGGACAGCATCACTCCTAGCCTTACCATATAATTACTGATGTATAGGACATCTCCTCTATGGAGGACATGTGTTGGTTTTTGCTTGCCTAATATCTTCTCCCCCTTTTAGTAACAACAATTTGATTTTCCTCTGGTGAACAACCTTCCCTCACTTTTAATCCATATGATTTGGATGGGGTCAACCCCACTTCCAAATCCAGAGGTAGGCATGTGACGTAGACCATTTCAGAGTTACTATAATGGGGTCAGTGAAGGGCAGATGACTCAATTACAAGCATCAAGAACTACTCCTAGGACTTTTGCTAGGACCATTGGCATAAAAAGCTCGATTTTTGCTACAATTGGATGTAAACATGAAGCTGTGAGAGGATTTCACATGGAAAAAAAAACTCCTGAGGATGAAGCCACCCAAGAGCAGGTTATAGAAAGAGATCTAATCTGGCCAACATTGTTGGAAACCCTTGGATCTTAGATTCACCTATTCCTGAAACTATTAATAGAAGTAACCTGCCTAGGACAAATAAATTCTGTCCCCTGCCCACATTCTTTTTTTTCCTTTTAAGCTAGTTTGTGTTGGGTTTCTATAACATAGAATTGAAAGATAGGAACACATCCTCAATTTGTTTATGAACTTAAGGGGCCAAATGCCTGATCTTTTTAACTGTACAACTCTTAGCATGGTACCTGGTAGGAAAAGAGATGTGGAAACCTAGGCATCTAACAACTACTTTAATATAGACTATCAAGTAAAAACCCTGTTTCTAACTCCCTGCCTTATATGACACCTGGTGGCTCTGATTTCTGAATCTTTCTGGGGTTCTGCAAGGCCAGATCTGCTCATTTCTCCTTAGCACTCCTATCACACTCTGTGGGGGCCTGACTCGACTTTAAGAAGTGATTTTCATTCATCCATACACATTCTGTCTTATACTGTGGTTCAATCTTAGAGACATTTGCTACTTTGATCAAAGGTAAAGTTGTGTTTGCTTCTTGTCTTTCTGTTGTTTTGAGGTGATTTTCAAGAGGAGGCTGAAGATGTCTTTTCTTTGCTATCTTAAAACTGAATTCCTAGTGCACAACTAAATTGTGCCTCCAAAGTCTCTACTAAATGAAAAAAAAGAAAAAGTTACATTGCCTCCAAATTTTTCTTTCATTATTTCATGTGCAGAATAAGGGATTGGAGGCTTCTTTTTTTCAGTTACCTTTTAAAAGGGTATGTTTATTTGCCATTTCAAATGCCATCTATTTTTAAAGGAGCATATTTATTAGATTTTATCTTTTAGGAGCTACAACACATTATAAATATTTTGAAAAATATTTGTATTATAAATTCATATTTACAAGACTTTAAAAATGTATCCAGTTCATTTTCTATGCAAATTACTCAAGATAGTTATACCAGAAATGGAATCTAAAAAGCACATACACACAATGTATAAAAGAGGGGTGAAGGGAGAGATTATAAAACAGAGTAATTATTTGGCAACTGGTGGTTTATCGTGAATATTTGAAAATGAGTTTGACCCTATAATTTATCCCATATCTTCTTAGTCTGAGCCATTTAACATTTATTTTCTAACAATGTAGCTAAAAAAACTTGTTTTCTTAACAGAATTTATAACTAAGATTAGTGAACTTAAGGGCACCCAAGGAAATCTCAAAATCTTTTCAAGCTTTACTAAATATTTGAGATTTTAAAAAGAGTAAGCAATTTACAAATATCCTTCTTTCACTATTAATGAAAAGCCCCCCCATCTGATCATAAATTTAAGGCTTTTAAATTTGTATAGCAAATGTTTTCTACTCTCTTCATTATCAACCCTCAATGTGCTACTGAAAATATCTCTATCTAGACCACCAAGCCTGTGCATTATCTTTCCTTCTTTCACCTCAAAATATTCTACTCACCATGCTTCAGAATCAACTGGAGGGCTTGTTTAAACACAGATTGCTGGGTTTCTGATTCAGTAGAACTGGGGTGGAGATTTCTCACAAGTTCCCAGAGAACGTTGATGTTGCTAATCTGGGAACCAAACTTTGAGAACCACTGATTTATGGTTATCCTCAATTTCTTTACCTCAATTTAAGAAAAATAAGTAGCACTTCTTTCCTTCCCAACAAGTTTTACTCTGTACTCTTGGTTCCACCTTCATCCACATTCTGCCATTATTCTCTGTATGTTCAGCTTCTCCAATCTTTCCATATGCATAGACCTAGATGCAAAGACCTTCGTTTAAAAAAAAAATGTACAATAAGTGCCCCATCTAGCTACCATCTTGTCTCTCAGGCATCTGTTCGCTGCCAAATTTCTAGATAAAAAATCCTTAAACCAAAACCTCTATGTTCTCTTACTTATCTCCATTACTCAGATCATCTTTGAATCAAATAAAGTTCCAGCAGGAAACAGATGGCACTCTCAACTTGGGTAAATTATTAACGAATTCTTTATAAAAACATGGGCAGGATGTAGGGAAACCACAATGGATACTACAGTAAGCTGGGAACAATGGGAGATTCTTTGCCATTCTTAGGCCTGAATGGGTGAGGGGAAACATCAGCAGCAGCTGGGAGAGGGAGTGCTGTGTGGAGAGCCACATGATGGGAACTGTGACCTTTCCATGGGTATGGCTCATAGCAACATCATGGAGGTGGAAGACAAAAAAAAAAAAACAATCTTCATTCTCTCTCCTGCCAATATACCATGTTCTTCTAGTCCTCCAAAATTGCTTAAACAACTAGATGCCAGAGGGAAAATGAGCTGATTGATAAAGTCCTAGAGTTCAACCTCACAAGACAGAGTAGTGTGAGCAAGAATGGAGAAAGGATCTGAGAGGCAAATAGGAGATATCCAACTTGGTTACCTTTTTTGTTCCTTAGTGTCTATTCTTGCCCTTTATATAGGTGACAAATTTGCATTCTCCACACAAGAAACATACAAAGTCCTATGAGCTATGATTTCATAAGAGATTGGTATCAAATCAGTCATATGCTTCTCCTGTATACATATAACATTCTCCAGGACAAACTGTATGTTAGATTATAAAACACAACTCAATAAATTTAAAAGGATTGAAACAACACAAAATATATTCTCCAAATTTAACAAAATTAAAAATTGACAAAGGGATATTTGGGGGAAATTCCCAAATATTTGGAAATTAAACAATATACTTTTAAGTGATCTCCATAGTTCAAAAAAATAAAAAGGAATTAGAAAACATTTTGGACTAAATGAAAATAAAAACACAGGCATATAAAAATTTATGGGATGCAGCTAAAGTTGTGCTTAGCAGGAAATTTATAGCTCTAAACGGCCTATATTTGAAAAGAGAGATCTCAAATCAATGATCTAAGCTTTAATATCTGGAAAAAGAATGGCAAATTAAAACTAAACCAAGCAGAAAAAGGAAATAATAAAGATCAGAACAGAACTGACGAAAAAGAAATTAGAGAAAAATCAATGAACCTCAAAATTGGCTCTTTGAACAGATCAACATTGATATGATCAAGGGAAAAAAAAAGGAAAATATAGATTACCAAAATCAAGAATGAAAGTGGGAGGGACATCACCACCAACCTTACAGAAATTAAAAGAATTATAATGGAATAATATGAACAACTTTATGCCAATGAATCAGACAACTTAGATGAACTGGAAAAATTTTTAGAAAGACACAATTATTGAAACTGATTAAAGAAGATACAGAAAACTTCAACTGACCTGTAACACATAAATATAAAAAAAAAAGAATTAAAATTCTTGCCACAAAGATAGACCATATCCAGATGACTTCACTGGTTAACTCTACCAAATATTTAAATAAGAAACAGTATCAATCATGATAAACACAGAGAAGTGAATATTTCTCAACTTATTCTATAAGAACAGTATTACACTGATACCAAAGCCAGAAAAGCTATCAAAAAAAGAAAGAGAAATCACTGACCAATATCCCTAAAAAATACAGATGCAAAAAATCTTCAACAACCAAAAATCAAATCTAGTAACTCTTTCCTAGGTGCTGTTAATGGTCCATCACTTGACCTACCAGTAAATCACTGAACTGAATATTTTCGTATTGTACACTTACCTGTTTGTTATGGTTCAAAATTTCAAAAGATTTAACATACACATATACAAGAAAGAAAACAATGCCTAGTCTATGTCCTCAAAGTATAAGTAATTTAATAAAAGACCAAGATTAATAGAGAAACAATGGCAGAATATGACAAGTACCTTAAAAGGCATAGTGTTATAAGGATATGACATGTATGCTGTTTTTATGTTGTTTTATTTTTGAGAGGGTAGGGCGTGGGGGGAGAACAAGAAAAACTTTATAAAGGAAATAGAATTGGATTGCCTTAATCATGGATACGTAGAATTTCAAAAGTAAAAAGAAAAATTTCAGCAGAGATCAGCATAAGCAAAGCTTGAAGCATATTTGGGAGAAACATCAGGTCAAGTATGGCTCCACCACTATATGTTCAGATAAAAAGAAATCATTTGAACACCAATCTGAGAAAATATGAACTAACTCTAAGTGTAAAGGGAGTAACTTAAGTTTTCAGAGCAGGGTAGAGATGTGTTTAAGGAGTATTAGTTTGGAAACTGATGAGTATAATGGATTGGACCAGGGAGACAGAGGAAGGGACAAAAGTTAAGGGATTAAGACAGAGATTCTCAACCAATTTCTCAAACCTTTCAGGCGTTGGTGAGATCAAAATTGTTTTCATAGTAATATATATGTCATTTGTCTTTTTCAATTTCAATATCTCAAGTTTCAAGAGGCTATGTGACAGACATGTGGTTCTGCAACAGATTGAATGTAGAAGAGGATGAGAATTCAGGGGTCTTCTATCAATCCAGACAGCAAAGAACTAAATCTGAAATAGATATATGTTTTTGTATGTAAAACAATCTTTCCTAGTATTTGGATAAAAGTTATTTCTCAAAAAATCAGCATGTGATGGTTTATTTTTAAATGAATTAAATTTTAGAAGTTTGTTTTAATTTTGAATGTATTAAACATGGATAAAATCCATATAAATGAAAGTTCTTTGGAGTACTCAATAATTTTTAAGCATATAGAAGGGTCCTGAGACCAAAAATTTTAGAATTTCCAGAAAGAAATAAGGACATAAAACATAGCAATGGTAATAAGAATGAAATAGAAAAGATTAAATGAAAGGTAAGAAAGAGACAGAGTTGAGAGAAATTGAATAACCAATAAACGTGGGGGAAAATGGGAAAAAAGGCAAAGAGGAATCCACAAGTTCAGTATGGGTGATTTGGGAGAATGATTAAGATATAAGTAAATAAAAAAAGATGAGTTTGGGGGTGGCAAGAATTCAGTTTCAACACAAATTAAATGCTGGTCAGGCAACCAAGTAGAGACATCTAAAAAAATGAAGTATATAAAGCCTGAGATACAGTTTTGTGGTTACGTGTAAAGGAATGACCAAGTGGTTTTGGTATCTTATGTAAAACAGGCATTACCATGAATATCTTGGATCATTTGCCCCCAATTGCTTGGTCAAAGGTTGTTGTAGTTTGTTTTGAAAACAGCTCTTACACTGCCAATTCTGGAAGTTTTTGGGTTACATTTATTTTTACTAAGTGGTCTTTTATATTTTCTTAGGCCTGGCTAAAGTGCTATAGACAATTAGTAATTTCAGAGAGGCAATCTAGTGTAGTTATAGAGAAACCATACTAAAAAGACAGATGACTTCATTTTCATTAGTCACTTTCTCTGGAGTTCACTTTCTTCAATTTATAAAATGAAGAGAATATAATCAATAAGGCTTCTTCAGATCTAAAATTTTATGAAACAGCTATCAATCCCCTTATCATGAACAAATATATATACTCTAGTCTCCAAAAGAGTTATAACCAACCAACTCAGATATTAATTAGCAATATCTTTTTCAACTGATTGCATGTTATTGTTCTTGTATAAAGCAGGGGTTTCTTAAATTTATTTTAAAATGCTCTTTAGGATTTGAAGAGGAGTCCTGAATCCCACTATTTTGTCAACAAATTTGACTTTACCTGACTGGTAGTCCTCTTGATTTTGCAAATTTTAAGCATATTCTGCCTCTGACGCTCCTTCATCCCAATGCCCTTCCCAATCATCACCTTTCTAGGCTTAAGAGTTCTTAAGTTTTAATCATAAAGACCTCTCTATCCATTGACCTTTGAAATTGGCTGTTTTTAGTTTTTCTTCAATTCTATTCGCTCTTTCTTGAAGTTATAGGATTAGAGATGAATGAATCACTGTGGGCAGAATGTTATTTTTAAGAAAAAAAAAACAAAAAAAACCCATAACCTTCCAGGGCTTTTTGGTAGCAATATATCAGGTTTCTATTTTAATGGAATAATTTATGAAGAAATACAGTATACAGCAGTGCTTATCTTTTACTTTACTGGCAAAAGAGCTCCTTTTTGAACTCACAGACTCAGCCAGCCCTTACCCCTCCCCTTCACAACCCATCCAACAAATACCCATTAGGGTGCTTCCCAGGCAGCATGGAGCACAGCAAGAAAATTATCACTTTATAGCATCTTTATATATTATGGATGTCAATATGCACAGAAAAATCAAAGCTTCAAATGAAATAAACCAATTACTTCAGAAGGCCTCTTTACTACAACATCAATAAAACATTATAAAATTCATTTCTCCTCAATTTACTCAAACACACATAATATAAAACTTTTCACAGGTTCAAATTTGGAAAACTTCTCTTTTGTAAGCAGTCTTAGGATGAATACAGCATCAACTTAAACATATTAGTGTAGCATATCAGGAGGAATAATTAATAATTCTTCCTATAATAGATATCGACATAGTATAAGATATGAAACACATTAGTAGTAATAGTAAAATCGATCAATATTATCTTTTTATTACACAGTTGCTTACATGTCTGCTGCTTTTGGGTAGAGCTAAACCTGACATAATTGAGTTAGTTTTAGTCATCATTCCATCAACTGAATTACAGTCATGAATTGCCTATACATTCCCCTAGGTTTATCTTCCAGAAACTAGAACATTAACCTTCCCAATTTGTCTATACTGAAGCACATATATAACATTTGTTTTTTTAAAATTTAAACACTCAAAAACAAACCAAACATCATACTTTATATAAAGAAAACAATTTTTGCACTGGATGTATAACACAGGCTCATAAAACTTCTGATTATACAACATTGTAAAGGTAATTATTATCCAATCCTCTTCCAAACTATTCAATTCCTGTATGTATAATTAAGCATTTATTTTAGAAAATTTTAACACTGAGAAATTGATTCTCTTACAATTAGACTTTCATATGGTTCTTCTTCTTCACCAAAAAAAAAAACCAACCCACAAGGACTCCAAATCTTATAAAGAAACTGTTATCTTGGACTAAACAGACCACAATAATTAGTGTTCTTATTCCCTCTCCACTGTACTCCACTGCTTAATGCAAACTGAAGAATGTGCCATCCAAATTTAATATGGTGTTTGAGCAGGTCCACCTTTAAACAGACCTAGAACACATTCACAGCCCGATGAAAAAAGCAGTAAGAATGGAGACACAATTATTGTAGTAAATGCAAAACTCTGGCCATTAATGGATCAGAAGTAATGACTGATACTCCTATTTTAAACTCATCAGTGCCATATTAAAAAAGCACAGTGACAACAGATATTGGCAAAATCTTCTAAATTCTCAAATAAAAAAGTTACTTTTAATACACTGCACTTAAATTTTACAATTCACTCATATTTTTCTAAGATTATTCAGAAGAATCAATCCTATTTAACCTTAGCCTAGTTTTTCTTCTCATACATTTTTACATAAAAAGTTACTAAAATCACAATTTTGAGGAATATTTTAATCATACAAGCATTATATGTTTAAACTGCATTAAAGAAATTAGATCCTTATTCTATCTAAAATGATCTGTTACCAAATCTGTAAGAATTCTTTCCACAGCTTTTCTTTATACTACTGTAATAATCATAATTGTGAAAAATGCATCTCAACTCCATAGTGAACTAGCATCCATGTTTATTCCACATAGGTACTGCCAGTGGTCCCTGTGGTGTCCTTTCAACAATGACAAACTCATCAGGGTTGCCAAATGCTTCATAGAAAACCAATAAATCTTGTATTGCATGTTCCTCAATCTGAAATAAAGGAGGGGAAGAAAGAAGACTTCTTTACTTTTTTACTTATAAACTAAGCAGGAATATATTAGTTTTCCAATTTCCTTTTGAGGAACTACCACTTTCCATGGATATAACACAGTGGAATTAAATCAGGTATTCTGCTATTTCCTTAGCAAGGAGAAAGCCTGAGGTCTGAGCTAGAATAATGAGATAACCATCCTCTCTTGAATTTGAATCTTAATCTTAGCAGAAGGAAAAAGAAACTGAGAATCATTGCTAGAATCCATTCATTCCAATAGATTGATTCTGTGAAACACTTTCTGTTATTGTACAAGTACTCTAAGTCTTGCTTCTGAGCTCTCTAGTGCTACTGTGGGTCCTCTCTATTTCTAAACCTGGTTCTCTGGTCTTTTAGCTAAATCTGTGGAATCTTAATAGCCCTCAAACAAATTCTCTTTTCCTGAAGTTAGCCAGAGTTGGTATCTGTTCCTTCCAATCTTAGAACTCTTACTAATACAGAAGCCAAGTGTAGAGCTAGATATTGCCAAATTTTCTAATAATCACTTTTAAAATCTAAAAGAGTCCAAAGCATCACCAAAGCTAAAAATATAAACTTTATAATGATTTATTAGTCATAAATTAATTATCCTGAATACTTTCAATTAATATGTAATTGCTAGGTACCTCGGTTTATTTTTACATGGCATTTACTTTTTTATTTGGTGGCTACAGGCACCTGCCCAAAGCAAACAAAACACAATTTTCTTAAAATCTAAGGATGAAATGTAGTGTGAGTTCTTCCCTAAAGTAAACCCTAATAGGAATGTTATTTACCTGAATCAGAGCCAAGGGTTTTTCTCGACTTCTGATAAGAGCTGCTTCTTGTTGTAGTTCTTCTTCTACAATAGATGCAAAGGTAACTGGGGCTACCACAGAAGGAGCAGTCACTGAGGAAGATAGCCAAGGACTGAAAGAATAATAATGAGATTCACTCATCTTCCTAAATTTTTGCATGCAAAATTTCCTCTGAAATACTCTTTAGCAATAACACTCTTTCACAAGGCCACCTTTTTTTCCAGTGACCTACAATATAAGGGAACCTGGAAGCTCTTCCAGAGATTACAGAATGATGAGGTGAGAAATAGAGAAAAGGAGAACTAATATTTTATTTGGCTCAGAGTTACAGAGAAAATTTTAGAAAATGTCAGAAAATGGGGGTAGAGCAGAAGCAATATAACTAAACAGAAGGGTAATTCAACTCAAACTATGGAACAGAGAGTATTCAGATAATTCACATTCTACTCAACCTTAATTCCCGATTTCTTAACACTCTCTCTCTCTTTCAATTTTGATGTTGCCCAGGCTAGAATGCCATGGCATCAGCCTAGCTCACAGCAACCTGAAACTCCTAGGCTCAAGCAATCCCCATCCTCAGCCTCCTCACTAGCTGGTGCCACAGGTGTGAGCCACCGTGCCTGACTAATTTTAGTAGAGATGGGGTCTCGCTCTTGCTCAGGCTGGTTTTGAACTCTTGATCTCAAGAGATCCTCCCACCTTGGCCTCCCAAAGTGCCAGGATTACAGGCATGAGCCACTGCATCCAGCCTTAACATTCTCTTTTAATGCTTAACAGCAACTTAGCTTTGGAGGCCCATAATTAACCAATTAACCTTACTTGGGGCTGTCTAGAAGTGGTAAATCTGAAATGTGGCTGCCTTCTGGTCCTGGGGTACCACGAGTAGAGCATCTGCAAAACAAATGTCAAAAGTGGAGATTAAAGCTTCTATTACTGTTAGAAAAACTGCTTATTAATAGATATAGAGGAGGAACTATAAGCTCCTGACTCAAGAGACAAATGAGCACAATCAAGCTTATCTTTAAAATTATAAGCAAACAAAATAATCTATAGATGTTTATAAAATCTTATATATAAAATACCATAGAGGAAGATATTGCAAAAAATGGTTTTTCTAATAATATATAATGTATATGTAAACCAGACAAACCAAATATATAGAAACCAGATAATTAACAGCCAAATTTTGTGAGCAACTATAATAATAGACTTTGATAAGCTAGGGATTTTAGATAGGACAGAAGACAAAACATGACCTCTACCTTCTAAGAGTTCGGAAGCTAGATGAAAAAACAACATAAAATGACATATGAAACAATCCAAAAGAATTTAAGACAGTAACAAATTGAGTTACATTGAGTGACTATAAGGACTATAAAAATCAAAATGTTTAATCATTTGAGAGGGCCTCATGGAGAAGCACTTGAGAACACAATAATAAAGGGGTACATGATGAGATGGGTAGGAAGCATTTTAGTAAGGGGAAAAAATTTTAAAAGGTACTATAGAGATTTTCCTAATTGTGCAATTTTAGAGGTAGAAAGGTCCCTAGAGATTATCTAGATTAATTCAATACCCTCCTTCAGAAATGAGCAAACTGAGGCTTAGATGGATTTAACAATATAAAGTCAGAGAGAATAAACAAACAGCCTAAAATATTGACTTCCTGATTCATTTGCACACATTTATAGAGCATGTGCCACAATTATGGTAGGTGCTAAAAATCAGCCTGATTAAAACTCAATCTCCTCCCCTCAGAAAATGTTGGTGCAAGAGATTTTTAAAAATACTTAAAGTAATAATAGAACAATATATGAGAGTATTGTAATTGATATCTATACTAATATGTACAAAGTATGAATTCATAAAAGAAATTAACATAATAACATTATTAACATAACATGGAGGATAGCTTCACTGAGGAAATGACATTAAAGCTGAGGAGAGTGGCACTGAGATAGAATTTTGGTTGCACAAATATATGGAACTGCCAAAGATATTGGTGACTTAAGTAAAGGCAGACTGTTCTGTTCAATAAACAAAGAATGACTAGATTCAGTGTAAGGAATAGATTTAAAATAAAAATAAAGTTAAAAAGAAACAATAAGGCCAGAGTATAAAATATACTGAAAGCTAAAATGTTTAGACCTAATACTGAGGGCCTAAGTACTCCATATATATTATCGCATTTAATCCTTGAAATACCCTGTGAATAAAAGCATATATTATTTCTATTATACAGATTAGGAAAAAAAACTCAAATAATATTATGTAAGCTACCTGATTCAAAAATTAGATAACAGAAAGATAACTACCATCCAGGTCTTTTGATTCAGAGTACAGTGTTTTTTCCATTATCAAATAGTTGCCTTTATTTTTACTACTCCCCCTCATTCTGGAACACATGCCACTGCAAATGTCTTTTCATTCTTTTAAGAATTGGCTCAGATATCACAAATATCACCTGCTCTCTCCTCCTACAGAACTTCAATCACTATTACAAAGTATCACACACTATTATTATTATTTACACAACTGTCTTAACTATTAAACTAGTCTCTCAGGGTACAGGACTGTGTTCCATTCATCTTTTTATCTCAATGTCCAGCAGAATACCTGGAACATAGTTGTTTATGAAAAAGTAATTACAGAATAAATGATTGAAACAGAAATTCACAGGCTTTTTTTTTTTTTTTCCAGTATGCAATAAAGAAAAGAAAGGCTTTGGGTTGTTTTTTTTTTAGTTCCTTATTCTTTTAAATTACTTAAACTTATTCTTCCAGAACCAGGTACTAAAATACAAAATAAAGTGAGAATAGGTCTAGTTACAGGGTTCTAAGTTTTAATGAAGTTGTATGGCTTGAAACTTGTTGAATATTTACCTAACCTATGACACCCAAAATAAGAGAAATTCCCAGGGTGAAGTAGATGATGACCTCAGGCCAGGAGAAAAATGAAGTCAAGGAAATGAACAAGAAAGCTGTTGGGATAAACTTGTTATGAGATAATAAGAATCTACACCAGAATAACTTTAAAGTAAAGGAAAAAACTACATTCTGATAGAATAGATAATCACCTTAGAGACTAAATGTAAAGTCCCTTGGTTAAGTCCCCTTAAAAATGGTCTTAAAGTCAGTCTAAGGCTAGAGATTAGAAGTCTTCTAGGGCATTAATACATAACATAGAACAAATACAGATAATGACCTTCAATGGTGTTCTGAAATCATCCTGGTGTTCTGGAATCAACTAAACTGTTTTGACACTTTCAAAGAAATGCAAAAATATTGTAGAACCAATTATTTAATTGCTAATAGACATACTATCACATTTAATCCTAGCAATACCCTGTATTCAAAAATGGTATGTCACTGTTTAACGAAACTGAGTATTATGACTAAAGTGTCTTACACAGATAGGCCTTGTTAAATCAAAGTGAAGCAGCCAAAGTTTAACAACTTACATATATAGCATTTTATAATTTATTTAATAGTTTCATATGCACTCTCCAATAATAAGCCTATAGTAAACCTGTGTGATAGATACTACTACTCTCATTTCTCATACGATGAAACTGAGGTACAGAAAGGTTCAGAAAAGGCTGATATTAGAATGAAATTCAAATCTGTTTTATAAAACTGTACTTCCAAAACTCTTTCCACTATTCATTTTTCAATAGACAATTTCATTAAATATAAATTTATAATTATTTGTAAATTAATAAATTGTAAATTTATGCTAACAACCTTGGAGTCCGTCAAAATTTCACCTTAAAGTGAAGCAATTTGTTAAATAGAGCTATGATGAAACAAATATCAAACACATGCTAAGTTTTCAAATAAAAAATATAGCATCATTAAGCTTTAGATATTAGCAACACAGAAACAGACATCTCAGAAGAATCTGTATAAAACTTTGCCTCATGAAAAGGTTAACTAAAATCTTCTTTTAAAGACTTGTTTAAAAAAAAAGACTTGTTCAAACTGAATAATATTAATATTGTCAAATGTAGACTTTAAGAGGACTAAATTACTTTTTGCTCATACATTTGGGCTTTTTAAAAAAGAAAATTGTAATAGCTTAATTAAAGATTTTTATATAAGATTAGAACTGATATAATCACAGAATGGTTTTTGTCTCACAAGTAGTTTTTCTTACTAATTAAAAACACAAGCTCACATTTTCCATCCAGAATTACATAAGGGGGCATTTAAGTGAAAGGAAAATGAAAGAAAACACATGAAATAAAAAAAATATGTAAGTAACAATAAATATTGCACAAATCCCTCTTTTACACTTTCACACCCTCAAATACCATTGTCATTCTTGCCTTAGCCTTAAAAAAAACACATTTTCTACAATTAAAACAAGAATGTATGATTTGTGGCATTTTCTGAGCTGAGCCCCCATATCCCTGCCATACTAACCGCCAAAGGATCATAAGTGCTCCTATCTTCTTGTTTTAACTCCCACTGTTTCCTCTGTTTATACCGCCCCTTCTCCTCTCCCATTTCTCCTTAAAACTCCCATCCTATGTTCAAAAGCTTGTGACAATGAAAGGGATTAATAATTAAGTGATCTATTTTTTCTAATATTATTCACTTGGTCATAAACATGATGATGAAATATTTAGAACTGAATACACAAAGTGTTTATGAACTAAAACAGCTCAAGCCCTTCTTCCTCAATGAGGTCTTCCTGACAACTCTAGCCCATTGTCATTTTTCCTTCTCTGAAACACTCATTTGGCATTTAATCATATATTGCCTTGTGACCTCTTTATTACTATTATATTGTATTGTAATTTCCTTCTTGTTCTGTCATTTAAGTTCCATGTGTGCATATTTGTTACCAACTAGATTTCAAACACATTAAAGTATATTCTTCTTTTATATATACCCAACAGAGGCCAGTATCAGGTGTCCCATAAGTTGCTGAATTAATGTTGTACTTTGTCTGTAACATTTTACATTTCCTTTTTTAAAAAACCTACTTCTGATTACATATTTTCTATGATTAAATAAAAACTGAAACTCAAGTTATGTTTTTTTCCCTCAGAATACACTATAAGTGATAGCCACAGCTATTTAAAACATAGCTACTTAAGAGCCCTGATGTCATAGTACACTCTAGTGATCAACTATGAAACTACAGCTCCTTAATATTTTTAGAGTTCTGTAAGTTATTTATCCAAAGAAAATTTTACAATTCCAATAGATATTAGTATTTACAATGCAAAAATATTATAAAAATGATCTTAATTTGAGATCCAGAAAAATGGCGGAGTAAAGGCAACCCCCGGGATTCCTGCTCCCAGAGAAGGAGACATAGATCGTGGTCTCCTACA
>VBSM01000361.1:39230589-39249584 GCA_008086735.1 Cheirogaleus medius
TGGCGGACTCTGAATAATATCTGAAAGGTTATAACCTCCAGAACTATCTGAACGTTTACGTGGCTTCTTTTTAGCTTTTGTTTTTGCCTTTTTGAACACAGTTTCCCTAGGAAAAATAAATATAAGTCATTTTTTAAAATAAGTTAGAGTTGAAAAACAGAACTATGCATTTTAATCAACAGAATATAGCATTTTGGTCAAACAGAAACCATGTAAGGAAATGCAACTCTAGTCACATCTATGTAAAGACCTGGGCAAATTACTTAAATTTCTCTAGGCCTCAGTGTGATACTATTACTTGTTTTAACCCTAGCATTTTTCTGTGAAAGTTAAAAATAAGATGGTACAGAGGAAAATACTTTGAAAAGTAAAATACTTTACACATTTACATATAAGCTATTACAAACTATGATTTTGAGCTAGAAATATTTATTGCTAATATTTTAAAGCATTTCATAGAATGTGTAATTCACTGAATAAAGTATTATTAATCAGGAAAAGGAAAAAAAATACCAATATACTAATAGAGGCCACAACCATCTTAATATTTTACCTAAAATTATAGATTTCATTATATATTTTGTCCAGTTACATAGGCCAGCTGTGAATATTACAACATGAGTTATTTATATCAATGTTAATAATTTTACTACAATTTTTAATATAATAAAATGTCATACATCTAAAAACTTCAAGAATAACAAACAATATCAAACACTAAAGAACGGGTTAAAAAAAGACCATCTGTGGAACTCAAGAGTAGTTTTTCAGTGAGGTACAGTTGGTTTTACCGTGTTTCCCCGAAAATAAGACCTACCCATAAAATAAGCCCTAGCAGGATTTCTAAGCATTTGCGCAATAGAAGCCCTACCCCAAAAATAAGACCTAGTGATGGGCGTGGCTATGCAGCGTATCTGCACAACCCATGCATTTCGTTGCGGAGTGGTAAAGATGATGGCAGCCCTTCTCATCTGCCCCATGAGAGCTCTATTGCTCAACATGAGAGATTAGGGCCAATGGTTCTAAAGGAAATAGAGTCGCAAGAAACTCAGGATGGAATTCGGGGTTTGGAGAGTTATGATGATGTTCCAGAAGAAGACGACTTAACTATATTTGAATAAATGTAGATTGTTTTACCGTACTTAAAAAAACTAACACATCCCCTGAAAATAAGCCCTAGGGTGTCTTCTTGAGGAAAAATAAATATAAGACCCTGTCTTATTTTTGGAGAAACACGGTATATAGTAAATGAAAATAACCTGAGCATCCAGAGATTTCACTTTAACAGGTCATTTACCAAGTGGAAGGAAAGTAATTCTGTAACCAGTTGATAAGTAAGCTTACAATGCTGATTAGAGATTCTATGCAGTGCTTGTCAAATTGCTAGCCCACTATAGGGGGATTATATAGAAACTGGGAAATTTTGTTAGAGGATCTCCAAATATCAATCACTATAGGTCATAGTTTTTGATATAGACAGGTTCTCTAAAAAGGAATAGTACTTCATCTGTGGCAGGTACTGGAGTGTTCCTGATTTAACCTCTTCAAAGGCAAATCTTGTCTTCTGCCAAGATGGAAAGGGGCAATTACTTGATTGAATGGGGTTTAGGAAGGAATCAAGGATTTAATATTCTTTAAGTCTAAGCACTCACCCTAGTCTTCATAAACCTGGTACCATTAAATTCTTAAGCATTTCCAGAATTGTTTTAGCTTTTTCTGTTTTAAGTCGTCACCATTCAGCAACCACCTTCTAACTTCCAAAACTCTTAACATTTCCTGCCTGTTGCTTAGGACTTTACTGTTCTCTTTGCTCTAATGCAATACACCTTTTTTATTTCTTTATTGTAATCTTGGCAGAGTTTGGAAAGGTAGCTAAGCTAAGATAAATGCACTTAGTTAACCCAACATGTTTAACCTGAAGTCTACATTCTTTTTATATTTATATTTTAAATTTGTTAGACCTGTAAATAATTATATTTACTTCATATTATACCTAGGCTAAGAATGAACACAATACCTACTACTTATGTCAGAATTTCTCAATTTCTTCCTCCAGTATCAATACAAAAGAATACAAAAGTGTCAAGTGTCCAAGATGGGGGAGAGGGGGGAGAAAGGATAGAAGGAAAGGAAGAAAAAAAATAAAAACTGAGCTTACGAATAATTTTGTTCTATATTTATTTCTTCTTTCAAAAAGATATCTCCATCTTCCACTTCCAAATAGCTAATATCTGGTCCATCCTGATACGGTGTAATGACTCTTCTATCCATTGCCGGAATCTATAGAATTAAAGATGTTATTTTTTTTAAATAAAAAATTTGTAAAGATTTAAAAAATGTAAAATATTCCATTTGTTTTAATATATGGTGATATTAACTAGAAAAAATCTAAAATGCCCAAATAACTTCCCAAATGTACAAGGGGGAGCAATTTGATTAGATTCATTAAAGAATTTATTCTAGAAAACTGTCAAAAAAAAGGAAACTTGAAAAAAGTTCCACTTTATTATTAAATACAGATTCATCCACTTCTTAAGGATCATGTGAATCCATGTTTTTGCACTGTCTTGACTTTTAGTAAATAATGAAAGACTCTGAAGCTTTCAGTAACTTTCATTTATAAAGGAATTAAAATAGATAATAATTTTATCATTAGGTCTATTCAAGTTTGATTATCATACTTATCTGTGGAATCTATAAAGAAATCCTATGTCCTCATTTTAAAAAGATCCTAATGTATTAGAATTCATTAGAAAACCATTCCATTGGGAAGTCTGATCTAAAATACTGCTTCAGAGGGTAACATTATAGCCATTGAAATCTTCACTGAAAAAACATAAAACTTACCATTTTTCGATAAAATATAGAAAGATCTCTCAAAACACCATCACTTAAAACATCAAGAGACCTAAAATGGAGGATACAAAATTCTATCTTAAGACTCAGGCGACTTAACACCTCTCAAGATTTTCAAATATGTAGACATTTCATATTGCCAAGTAAGGAACAAAGTTATTTTTAAAGCATTATATATATATTAGCTACTAAAAATTATTTTTGGAAATAGGTGTATGTAGTTATTTTTCATATTTCAAATAAACAGCAAATATATTAGACAAATATTTTGAATAAAACTCAAGGAACTCTTATGAGTAAGTGTGCAAAGAATCTTTTCCATCATAATGAAATAGCAAGTATTTATTTCCCATATAATCTTTAACTATAGGAGGAATACTACATTAATATAAAATGGCCTAAGTATCAGGATATCTGAATTCTATCTAGAATTATCACTGCTACCAATTACCAGCATGACCTTTACTTCCCTGGGCTGTAAAATCTACATGTGTAAAATGAGGTTTGGACTAGATTAGCTGTATTCAAGATAGATTTCAAGGATCTTTCAGGTTCCAAAGAGGTACCTGAAAGGTACCAGTGAAAGGCAGTAAGGCATCAGTGAAAATTTAAGTCAAAGTCTATATTCTAAAATATTTTAAACTATTTCTGTAACTAATACAAAACAACTTGCACATTCAAATCTGTACCATACCAGTTTTCAACACTTTGGGGATAAGTGATGCATTAACTTGCGATGCTAAGTCAATTTTGGTGCTGCCCTCCTTGTCCTAACATCTCTGAGCATACTTATTTATACTTCTAGCAAACACATACCTGATTAAGAATGATTAAGTTTGTAGAAATCTTCATTTTAATGCAAGTTGTACATGTCTACTCACGTAAAATTATACAGGTAGAGACACTATCACAGCAGGTTCTATCTTTAATTAAATGGCTCCGCTGACGCACTTGTCACAACATAACTAAGTTGAACAATAGTAGTGTGACATGTCATTTTCCAATATCACATTTTAGATAGAGTTGGTGCTTATTTTACTTTTTGGTTGATTCTTATCTGACAAATTAAATGAGCTTAATTTGGCAATGCAGGGTAATAAAACTGCTATGAATAGAATTACTAATGGAATGTGAGCAATGAAATTAAATTTAGTCTGAAAATCTAGCCAGGTTTTGACAGTAAGTTATCAAAGGTATTTTAAAATGACATTGTCTAATATCTCATAACATTAATTGTCATTTAAAAGCATTTTTCACAAAATAACAAAGTCTTAAAGTGCAAAGGAATTTTCTTTAAATTGAACCTAACTGGCATTAAGAATCTTGTTAGTAATTCAAGAACACTTTATTTCAATCATATTTTGGAATTAAAGATCATCCTGACTTGGAAAGGTTAAGTTATCAAAAAACTGTTACCATTTATAGCAATTATACAGATCAAGATTTTCTCAATTCTTTGCAAAAAAAGAAAAGTTTCTTGGGTTTTCTCATCTGTAATATAAGGATATTAACAGAATCTACTTCATAAGGTTTTCATGAAAGTTAACTGAATTAATCTATGTAACACTTTTAGAACACTGCCTTGCACACAGTAAGCATTAAGTATTAGTTATAATTATTATTACTGAGATAAAATACAAAAATGAACTGGATGATAAAGGCTTAAACTGAAAACTGACACCAAGAACTCTAATATCAAAATTTCTGTTTTCATCAAAACAACCTCATCGTTTTCACCACTGACTCTATACTGAATAAATATTTTGACTATATATTAAAAAATAAATGTGAAAATTTATTTAATTTGAAAAAATCAGTGCTAAAAACAAAATTTCAAAAGTTTCCAAGATCCCTCTAATTCTAAACATCTGTGACTCCTAAATCACTAGCATTTATCAAATTCTTTCTAGCCTAGTAAAACATTGTTATTCACTTTTAAATTACTAACATATGTACTATCATATATAAATATCTGTATTTGCAACACATAGCATATGCACCTGACCTACCTTGCTTCAAGTAAAGCTGCCATATTCAGTCCTATAAACTGTAAACAAGACAGTTTCAATTGTTCAGCATTATACATTGCTGCAAATTCCAGTAGCATAGCAGCATTCTTAAGGGTTACTAAAAAGTAAGAAAAGATTTACAAAATTACATGAAAGGCATGTTATCACAGCAAATGAAATATATTTGTTTCTAAAAAGTTTTAAGAAACTTCCAGAACATCTAAAACAACTATAATAAGAAAAACTGAAGGTATTTTCTTGCCAAAAGTAACATACTGGGGCTAATATAGAACTCTTCTATCCCAATATGCCAAAATAATTTCAAAAGATTGGTTATGAGGAAAAATAAGCTCACAAATATTTTAAGCAAAACAAAAAGGGTATTAGTGTTACCTAAAAGCAAACATATAAGAATTGGTAATCTTCCACCTAACATTTTCTGAATATTTTTAACTTTCATTGAACAACTTTCTTTTTAATATTTATATAGCACAGAGTAGCTATTCCCTCATCTGTAAAACTAAAATGATATTCTTGAGACTAAGAAAAACTGATGAAATAATTCTATAAAATATATTAATGTTGACTAATCTATCGGAATTTATGTGCATGTATTTATATATAAAGTATATCATTATTTATGCCAATGCATAATCTGATATACTCTGCAAAAAATTCTGAATTTAGTTATAATACAACCCTAGTAATTTTACATATTAAGTTTCCTGTTTTGCTAGAGACCCTCTCAGAATATTCTACCTACTTAGCAAGTAACTTTAGCTTCCCCAACACCTCCACTCTTCTTCTTACTCTAAGTCTCAGCCAGTAGAGGAGAACGACTGTTTTCTACAACTGGCTTCTTCCATTTCTTTTTTCTTTCTCCCCTGTAACTGTCAAAAGTTGCAAGTGTAGTCAATAATGGTCTCTACCTCACTCCTGACTCACTAAAATTTCAACTAATGATGAACACCAAGTCTCACATCTCACAAAAATGATAAAACTGGATCATACAAAACTACTTTACAGTTGTTCAGTTGGGAACAAGTATCCACACAAACTGCCAACTAATCAGAGACCGAACTTCTGTGGAAGCCTCCTTTTCTACGGTCTAGTAACACGAAGGAATTCATAAATAAGGGGAACTATGCAGCCAGAGCCAAGAAAGAATATCCAAGGAAAGTAAACTGAACAAGTAAAAATATCACCTATATGTATATTTTATACCTATTTTATGCGGTGTCATTTATTTTAATATATTTTTATTTTCTCATTTCAAAGGAGATCAGGGCTTTTGTTCTCTTTTTGATAACCAAGAAGATGGTCCACAGTGCTCAAGAAAAGTGAGAAATAAGATACCAAAGCTGAGTACAAATTAGAGTACAAATACAAGTACAAATTAGGAAAATTTGACAGGAACTCCCTTCACACTTCCTGAAATATTAATAGCAATGAAGCAGAATATAAAATTAGAAAGCCCGAAATCTTTTGTATCAGGCTAAGGAAACTGAACCTTTATTCTACAGTAAGCAATTAAAAATATTTAAACAGGGGGTATACATAATTACTTCCTAGAGAGATTAAAGAAAGAGAAGTATAAAGGAGAAAAAGCATTTAGAAGACTACTGTGAAACTACACAGAAGGTATATATAACAGTGACTTCAACTAGCCTAGTGACAGTGAGAATCAAAAGATGGGGGAAATGTGACCATAGTTAAGATGAATCAGTACTAACAGCTGAATGAATGTATTTGGGTAAAAGGGACAAAATAACAAAAAATAATTTTGGATTTCAAAGCTGAGTGTTCAGGAGGGCAGCCATGTAATTAACTGAAATAATGAAAAGAGAAAAGAGATGTGCTTTGTTCTAATGAGAAAATTATATAAAGATTCCAGCAAATAGTAGAAAACAGGAAGCTAAAAACAGCTGTAGTCAAGATCAGAGCAAGGGTTAAAACCCATTCTGCTTTCAAATTCTCACCCTTGAAGTTCCCAAATAAATTTGACACCATCTTTATTATTATTTAATGATAGTTCCATAAAAATTAACATCATATTTCAATATGATACTCACATATTTCTGAGATACGAATGTGCTTACAAATGATGGCATGTAATAATTTAAATGTTTCGGCATTTTTCATGGTACAAAAAAAGGTATATTTTACCATAAATGGCATCATAAAGTCAATGAAATAATCTTGGATCAACCTGAAAACATACTAATTGGTAATTCTAATTCAAAATTACTCACGTTTTTCAGTTAATGCTACTTCACAAATCTCTTTCAATCGAGTTATGAGAAGTTGATCAGCCACCACAAGAACACTACAAATAAAATCCACATTTTGAGATTCTAAAATAAAAAAAAGAAAACAATTCACTCATTACTTAAGTATAAGCATTATACTTAGAAAAAAAATTGAAGTAATTAAGACACTAGCTAAGAGAGAATTACGATCAGTTTTTAAATGTATTGAAATGGTAACTATGATAAATAGTAAATATTTCAAAATATTTCTACCTTTCAGGTAGAAAGCTGAAAAAAATACACCAAATGCCTTGGCTCACACTAAGGCCATAAAAATGGCCAACTTGAGTTGATCATTTCAGTCTAGAAGGCTACTAGAATGTCTGGCTTGTTTATAATCTCCCATGTTGTTAGAGAAACATTTCTCAACTAATAAACAAAGGGGAAAATCAAATCTCACCATCACGCTAAATGCCCCTGAGCCACTGACAAAATAACAACATAAATAGAAAGAAAAAATTAACAACAACATAGGAAGAGAACAAAAGGGAAAAAAGGGGGCTCAGAAGAAAAAAATCTGAAGATGATAGTATTAAAAAATGAGGAAAAGATGAAGGAAGTCACTGAGAATGACAGATTAAGAACTTCTGAAAACTCCTCTCCTCCATAAGAATAATGACTGTTGAAAATTGTCCTAATGAACTTTTCAGAACTCTGGAAATCAGTCGAAGGCTTGCAATAATCTGGGGAGTGTTTACTTAAGAAAAGTGGCTGAATCTTGGTAATAGTGAGATTTGAGACATTGTAGCCTTTCATATTCAGATCCTCCTCTCCCTTGCTCCACAGAAGTATTGAAAACCAACAGTTCTACAATCCCAATGCATCACAGTGGCAGCCTACTAGCCACTGAAGGAGATAGAACAGTTGTAGAAAAACATTATCAAAGAACTGTCATTACCTGACTTGTCTGGCAGGTCCCTGGAAATCCCACTAGAATGGCTTATCTTTATTTGACCTGACTCAAAGTTTGCCCAGTGAGAACAGCCTTTTCCCTGGGGAGCATTTATGGAAAAAAATAAGAAGTAAAGAGACTGAATTAGTGACCAAAAAAACTTCCCACAAAGAAAAGTCTGGGACCAGATGGCTTAATTGGTGAGTTTAACTGAACATTTAAAGAAGAATTAACACAATTCTTCATAAATTCTATAAAAAGTGGAAGATGAGGAACACTACTCAATTTATATAATGAGGCCAATATTATCATGATACTATTAATAAAACCAAAGACATCAACAGAAAAATTAAAACCAATATCCCTTATAATTATAGATGCAAAAATCCTCAACCAAATGCTAACAAACAATCATATAAAAAGGAATTATACAACATGACCAAATGGAATATCCCCAGAATGAAAGGATGATTCAACATATGAAAATCAATCGATGTAATACACAAAAATAGAATAAGGGACAAAAAACACATGATCATCTCAAGAGATACCGAAAAGCATCTGACAAAATCCATACCCCTTTCATGATTAATAAAACACTCAATAAACTAGAAATGGAAAGAATCTTCCTCAACCTAATAAATGGCAACTACAAAAAAAAAAAAAAACCCATGGCTAACATCATAATTAATGATGAAAGACTGAATACTTTCCTCCTAAGATCAGGAACAAGACAAAGATGGCCACTCTCATCACTTCTATTCAACAAAGTACTAGAGAGTCTTCTAGTCAGGGCAATTAGGTAAGAAAAAGAAAGAAAGGACATCCAGATGGAAAGGAGTAAGTACAACCGCCTCTATGTGCAGATGACACAATCTTGCATATAGAAAATCCCAAGTTCAGCAAAGTTGCAGAATACAAGATCAATATACAAAAATCAATTGTAATTTTAAATACTAGCAAAGAACAGTCCAAAAATAAAATTAAGAGAACATTTCCATTTAAAAGAGCATAAAATATTCTTAAGAATAATTTTAACAAAGAAAGTGCAAGGCTTGTACACTGAAAACTACAAAAATCATTGAAAGAAATTAAAGACTTAAATAAATAAAAAGATACCTAAGTATATCGATTATAAGACTTAATATTAAATATTAAAATGGCAATAATCCCCAAATTAACCTACAGATTCAATGTCATCCTATTAAAATCCCAGCTGCCTTTTTTTGCAAAAATTGGCAAACTAGTTCTAAAATTCATTTGAAAATGCAAGGGATCCAGAATGACCAAAACAGTCTTGAAATATAAGAACATAGTAGGAGGACTCACATTTCCCAATTTCAAAAGTTACTATACAGTAATGGAAATCAAGACAGTGCTGTACCAGCATAAAAAGAGACATATAGATCAATGGAATAGAATTGAGAATATAGGAAAAAAAACCTTATGATTACTGTCAACTGATTTTTGACAAAGGTGCCAAAACAATTCAATGGGGAAATAAGTCTTTTCAACAAATGGTGCTGGAACAACAGGATATACACACGCAAAAGACTGAAGTTGGACTCTCTCCTCACAGCACACACAAAATTTAACTCAAAGAGACAGTTGATTACCAGGGGGTGGAGTATGGGAACAATGGGGTCAAAGAGTACAATCGGAATATTGGTCAAAGTATACAAATGTGCAATTCTAAGATGAGTAAATTCTGGAGACCTCATATACAGCATGATTACTGTAGTTAATAATAATGTACTATATACTTGAGATTTGCTACTAGATACTTGAGACTTGCTAAGAGTAGGTCTTAAATATATTCTAACTACAAAAAAAAAAACAACTATGTGAGGATAGACATGTCAATTAGCTTGATTGTGGTAATCATTTCACAATGTATATTTATATCAAAACACCACATTGTACATCTTGACTATATACAATTTTTTTGTCAATTATACCTCAGTAAAGTTGGGAGAAAAATTAACTCAAAATGGATCAAAGACCTAAATATGAGAGATAAAACTATAAAACTCAGAAGAAAACACAGGGAGTAATCATCATGACCTTGGATTTGGTAATGAATTCTCACACGGGACACCAAAAACATGAGCAACAAATAAAAATAGGTAGTTTGGACTTCATCAAAATTAAACACTTTTGTGTTTTAAAGGACACTATCAAGAAAATGAAAATGACTCAGAGAAAATCGTATATCTGATAAGGGACCAGTATCCAGAATATATAAAGAACACCTACAACACAATAAAATGGCAAACAATTCAAATAAAAATGTCCAAAGGATGTGAGTATTTTCCCAAAGATAAACAAATGGCCAAAAAACACATGAAAAGATGCTAAACATCATTAATCATTAGAGAAATACAAATCAAAACCACAATGTTATATAACTTCACACCCACTAGGATGGCTATAACAAAAAAGGCTGACATTAACAAGTGTTGACAAGAATGTAGAGAAACTAAAACCCTCATTCATACATTGCTGATGGAAAAGTTAAATGATACAGCCACTCTGCAGTTTGGCAATTCCTAAAATGTTACACATAGTTACCATAGGACCCAACATTTCTACTCCTAGGTATATGCTCAAGAGAAATGAAAACATATGCCCACACATAAACTTGGGCATAACTACTCACAGCAGCATTATTCATCACAGCCAAAAAGTGAAAACCACCCAAACATCTACCAACTGAATGAAGAATGTATAAATAAAATGTGGTATATCCACACAGTGGATATGATTTGGCAATAAAAAATAATGAAGTGCTGGTACATGCTACAACATAGATGAACCTTAACAACATTATGGTAAATAAAGGAAGTTAGACAAAAAAGGCCACATGTTGTTTGATTCTTTTTATATGAAATGTCTAGAATAGGCAAATCCATAGAGACCGAAAGCAGATTAGGGGTTGTCAGGGGCTGGGGATGAGGAAGAATAGCAAGTGTCTGCTAATGGATACAGGGTTTCTTTTTGGGGTGATGAAAATATTCTAGAATTATATAGTAGTGATAATTGCACAAATTTGCAAATATACTAAAAACCACTTAATTGTATGCTTTAAAGTGTAAGTTTTATGGTGTGAATAATATTTCAATTTAAAAAAAGGATGAGGATGCAGAAAAAAAAAAACAATGTCTCAGCTTACTCCCAAATACACAAAATCTTCAGAAATCTCGTCCTCAGTTAAACACTATCTCCTTTACAAAGGATTTCCTCAGGCAGACTCAGAGGCTAGTTTCTCAAAAATGTATCTACTTTTTAGAGGATTACTCTGTTGAATTATCCTTGCTTTCTTATATGTTTGTCTTCTCCACTAGATTGTGAGTTCCTTGAGAATAAATAGAGTAAGGTTTATTCATTTTTTTAATCCACAATACATAGCTGGAGGTAAAAAAACTAATGGTTAAATGAATACCACAGAAAACCCAGCACCACTCCAATGATTAAAGAGGACACCTGATAACTAAAACTTGGTGTTTTTGCCTGACATAGTAAATAAATGCACTTTTTTCATAAATTTTGGTTCAATTCTTCATCTATTTCTTTTTTTTTTCAGATATGTTATCATGAAGAGGCAAAGTAGGTAAGAAAGAATTTACACAGAATATTTGTCACAACTATACTCCCTGTTGTCTATTCATTAATCTCAATCACAGAAGTCGCTGGAAATGGAACTGCTAACTCTAATCTCAACCATTATATATATTTCTTAAAGAGTTCATTTTCACATGGGTAATGAAAACTTTCTTTTTCTGTTCCTTTACTATTAATAATGACCCCTATTGATTATTCTAAATTAAGCCTCTATT
This sequence comes from Cheirogaleus medius, assembly GCA_008086735.1. Classification (NCBI taxonomy): domain Eukaryota; kingdom Metazoa; phylum Chordata; class Mammalia; order Primates; family Cheirogaleidae; genus Cheirogaleus; species Cheirogaleus medius. The sequence goes on from VBSM01000361.1 coordinate 39,242,492, forward strand.
GACAGCTTAAAGTAGAAATGAAGATTCATGGTGTTTTATCATTATTTCATTATATCTGAAATATCTAAAATGTCTTAACTCTTATTAATACCTTTTATCACCACAGCTTCATCAGTATAGAGGTAGTCCAAGATAACTTTTAATATGTCAGAATGTATTGGCATTTCCAGAGCTGCACAACTGGAAGCCTAAATAAAGTAAGATAAAATAAAGTAAAATAATTCATTTTAAACAATAAAATACTATTAAGTTCTAATTTGGGTTACTGGTACAAAAAATTTTGAACAAGAAGTCACATCAAATGCAAAAGAACATAAAATGTATAAGACACAAAGCTAAAATAACTATATATCTAATTTGAAAACATAACATCAAAAAGGAATAAAGAAAACTTCAGAAAACAAGAATCACACTAGTATTCCTACTATATTTCTAAATAATAGAAAAATTTTAATTTAAGTAGCTTTTTACAAATAATTTGAAATTCTAAATGTTGCTATTTTCCAGCAGGCTTAAGCATAAAGTTTTCACAAATGAAAAACTGAGTTCAAGTATCATCAATTTCCAATTTTGAACTTCTTTAGTATATAATTTCCCCAAAATATACAGAAGTATAGTTACCAGCCTAGGTGCTTTTTACTTAAATCTTACCTCAATCCATGAGCTACTCAGCATACTATGAAAATATTCTAAAAGAAAAAAAAGTTCAAAACGATTAAGAATAGTGAAACAATACTAAAATAAATAAATCACTAGCTAGCAAAAAATGTACCTACCAAGTCTAGCACAAAGAACACATTTATGACAAGGAAATTCCTTTCCATCCACTGATTTCATGGTCACATCACATAGAAATGAACTGCAAGAAAAATATTTAATTGAAGCAACAGCAATTTCTGTACATATTTACCAAATAGGAAAATTTGTTATAAGATCTGGCTTAACTTTAGATTTTCTCTTAAAGGTGGCAGAGAACAAGCAACTTGCAGGAATATGTACAAATAAATGCTTCAACTCATTCCACCTCAGGGAAGATAATAAGAGCCTCACAATAAAGATAATACTTGAAAAAGTGAGCACAGAGAAATATTAAGAAAAGTCTTTTTTCTAATTTTCCTTTTTTTTATTCTATGCGAAGTAATAATATAATAATATCATAGTGACATCATATTTAAAGCTCTTTAATTCATTTATTCACCTATTTTGTGCCAGGCACAGTGTAGACATCTCCACAGTTTCTCTTTCTCTAAAACTTTTTACCTACATAGAAAGTACAAATACCTAAAAACAAAACTTTTAACCACTTCGGTACCAGCATTGACTATAGTTGTCAGCCACAGATGAACACGCATAGCCCAGCATTGACTAGAGTCAACAGCTACAGATGAACACGCACAGCTGAGCGTCAACTTTAGTTAACAGCCAAAAGCTTTTACTTTTATCTCTGCAGTTGCAGTGTGTACGTTCAGCTAATACATTACTACGAATCTGTGACTTTTTAACAAGTCCTTAGTAGGAGTTATTATAGTTATTTTCCTAAAGCTGCCTGTAAAGTAAAACAAGCTTTCCAGTGCTTTAAAGCTTTCCTCATCACACAAGAGCAAAACGGATTCATCGTCAATGCACAGCACAAACTATCATGCAGACTATGAGTGCCGGCTGTGGGCAAGGTTTCTCGGCCGGTAAGTGCGGTAACCAAAGTGTTAAATAACATGTTTAGAATAGTATACTTATTATTGAAAAAATTTTATACTAAAGGAAATAATCACAATGATGAAGATGCATAATTAATTTGGTTTGGGGATTAACATTAATAACATTTCCTAATTATAACAAGACACAAAATACAGGCAAGAAAAAATAAAAATTAAAAGTTCCTACCTTCATTAAAAAGTAATAAGAAAGAAATGTACTCCTTCAATGTCTTACTGAGAAGTTAATATTTTAGCCATTTACCTCAACAGCTCCAACATTTCCAGAAATGAAGAAGACTAGAAAAGGTAAGAGGATATCTACCTACACATTTTGCTTCACATGTCTGTAAGAGTTCTATTTCCATTTATGTGTCAAAATCTAGAGATGAAAAATTTATCTTCCTTTCCTAACTTACCATTTTTTCTGATTTAGCTTCAGTTTATTACCAGTTTTCTTAGCAATAACATTAATTTTTTCATTTTCGAATCTGACTCCATCTAACCTATGAAGAATAGATAAAAATTAACAATTAGTGGATATATTTCCTTGTCAAAATAAACAGGCAAGCATACAACAAAAAGTCAACAAATTAGTTTACATCTAAACAAAATTGTATCTCCTAGAAAAGTATCTAAACAAATCCCACTCAAAGATAAACAAATACCATACTTTTTCTTCAATTTAATTAGAATTCAAAAATATATTAAATATCATTATTGACAAAAAACAAATCAAAGCCATGACACAAAGTCCTTCATTGTTTTTAAACAGAATACATGACACACACTGCTCCCCTGCTCCCATTTCAAAAGTAAAGTTATACTGCCACAAGCAACATTTTAATAAGTACCTTAAAAAGAGAGAATTCCAAAGACTCTGATTTATAATGTGACAGATATCGGCACTTTACATACGCTATATGACAAAACTATACCAACAATACGAGGTAAATATTATCTTTCCCGTTTCATATACTGAGAAACTAAGGTTCAAAGAAACTTACAAATTTGTCCCAGCCAGTAACAATATAGCTGAGACAATAACATATAAGTCTTTCTAACTCCAAAGATCTTTCCAGCACATACTACTTGCCACTTCAGATCCCTGTCTCACACACACACACCACACACCATAGAGAGTTCAAACCCACTAATGCCTTTCATATCTTTTAATGTCCAGGGAGTACCATAGAAATAGCTCTGCCAGAAAATGGAGGAAGAACATATCCGTGTACCACCCCCAAAAAAGAAGAGGGAGGGAGAATGGGAAAGGAGGAAGGGGAGGGAGAAGGAAAGAAAAACAAAGAAGGAAAAAAAGGGGGAAAATTTTTAAAAGGAGGATTTAATAAGGTACAGGAACAGATATAAAAGAGGAATCGTACCTACTACTCAAATTACTGAAGCCAAATTTCTTTGCAACATTTTGCAACATTCTTACAGGATCATCTTCCCCAACACTTTTTCCTTTTTTACAAGATTTAGGTTTACTTTTCTGCCTTTCGCTAATTGCATGAGCTTGATTACTCTTGTTAACTTCAAATGTTGATTTCTTATTATCATCTTCACAGCAATTCATTTTATTCAAATGAGAATTCAGAGTGCTCTGATATTCTTCTCTTTTTTTGTTGATGTGTATTCTTGGTTTGAAGCCATGAGTTAAAAAGTCACAAGTATCTGTGTATACAAATTGTAAAAGGTACTCAAACAAGTCAGGATGAACCTTCTCTACCACAAAGAGATGGCATCCTGTAGAATCTTCATCCTTCCGGTAAATATCTGTAAATTCTATAGTGGTACCATCTGAAAGAAACAATTTCTGAAAAAAGTCAGAACGTACTGCCAAAATATATTTATGTGCAGGGAAGATTCTATTTCCAACTTGAAATGTCACATCATGGATACTGTCCATTTCATCCGTTTCCCTCAACAGTTTGCCAAACTCTTCAAAAAAGGATGATGATGACACAGATGGAATTTCATAAAGGCTAGAAACAAAACAAAAATAATTTATACTTTAAAAAAAAAACAGGAAAAAAAGTATACCTAGCCAATTCTCCTTTTAAAATGCAACATTTTATTATTTGTAAAACAGAAAATTTTAAATTTGGTATTTCCTAAAATATAAGAATACTGCAAAGTCTTAGATACTATATTATCCTTTTCATATTCGTTTTTTTCTCTCAAACTAAAATGACAAGAATTAAGTTTTCCTTTAAAAGAAATGTTCTCTATTTCTACAAGGAAATGCTAGAAAAATATAAATTCAAATGGCTATTTCATAGAAATTTTTTAAATAATTAGAAGTATAACTAAAAACATTCAAAAAAGGCATAGTTCTCAACCTCTTCCTTTTTTTACATCTTTTGCAAGTGAAGAAAAACATGCAGAGGACGGGGCAAATACTTCAGGTCCCAAACGCCAGTGTAGGTCAGAAACTCAAGTAAAGATAAATAATCAGTCTATAACCCTTGTTCTTTCAGTACTGTGGGAATTCAATTATTAATATACTTTCCCAACCAGCATTTCACCATTCTCAACAGGGGGAACCAAACCTCCTGGTTTGCCTTGGATGGAGGGGTTTCCTAGGAGATGAGACTTTTAATGCTAAAACTTGGGCAGACCTGGGCAAACCAGGATGGATGGTTACTTTACTTTTAGAACTTCTTCCCTCTTCAACAGTACCCTTGATGTTTACTTTAACCTGGTATCTCTCTACTAAAATGACTTAGGCGATTTGCACTGGGATTTATACTACCCTAAAGATCACCTCTTCTCTTGTCTTCTCATCATATTAAAGGGTCAAATATGTTTTGCCAACTGTGGAAGAAATATTTATAATACATTTTTTTAGAATCTGAGAACACAAAGTATATCATAAAGATCAATTTTGTGGGTGCATATATATATTTATATATATTATATATACACATCTTCAATATTTTCAATAAATATCAGTTTACAAACTAAAGGGGACACACATAATTCCCAGTATAACAAATTCTACCTTTGCATTATCCTGGTACTATGATTACATGTCTAAGAATCTCTACAGGACTTGGCAATAGCTCTTCAATTACACTTGTACCAGGAGCTACTGAAAACAGAAGAAAACCCACTGATTGTTTCTTCTAAAAATGAAATTTAATATATATAAGTATACCTTGTTTTAGGATCTGACTGCAGGATTGCAAAGTTGCATCCACTTGGATCTGTGCTGACACTAACAGCTCTATGGGCAAAAGTAAGTTTCTCAAGTCGAATTCTTTCATATACACTATTTATATCAGAGACACAAGACACATCTGATGAGGAATTATGAAGGTTTGATAAAATATCTGCTAAAGAGAAAAAAAATACCATTAACCAAGGCTTTATAGAAACTATTAAAATGATCTGGGAATAAGTAGAATAGAAAAACAATTGGGAAAATAGGAAAACATCTTTTATGTATATTAAGTCTTTTTGTAGAACTACATCCTCTCTTTCTTCAACACAACATTTTGCACAAAATTTATTTGTTGTATTATATAGGAAATTTTTGGTGAGTCAATTCTCAACAAGCCATGATTTTATCCCTTTCAATAAACACATCCTCCATACTGCAACCAGTTACCTTTCTAAAAAGCAAATCTAGTGTCATACTAACTTTTAAAATTCCTCAACTTACATTAAAAATATACAAATTTAGTATCTTCATAATCTTGTTTATTTGCTTCCTCTCTTCCTCTTCCCCTTTTCTTGCATTTATTCAGAAAATATCTGAGTAACTATACTATACTACTGTGATACACTGGTCATCAGTCTATTAATATAGTAGTGAACAACATAAACATGTCCCTTTCCTTATGGAGGATACAATTCTGCAGGAAAGACACACATTAAATGATTATATCATTACAAGTCAAATCAAGGCTATAAAAGCAAAGTATATACTGTTTCCACATAGACAAGAAATGTGCATATAAAGAAATGATTCTCACTGTAGTGTGAAAAAATGTAAATAGATACAAAAAGGCCATTTAAGGAGCTACTTTAAGTTCAGAAAAAGAAAAAAGATGATACAGATGGAGGTTATAGCAATGAATCTGGAGAAAAGTAGAAAGATTTAAGAAACATTTAGACAGAAGTAATAAATTTGGTGACTAATTGGATGTACAGGGTGAGGGAATCTGGGTGTCAGAGATAACCAATTACTAAAATAGAAAGCACTGAAAAGCAGTTGTGGGAGCATGAGATCATGGATTTAATTTCAGATCACTAAATATGACTAAGACATACTTCTAAGGACTTCCAATATTTACAAGTCAAACTTGAATTCTGGTTACTCTCTCCAATTCACTCTGTATAGTCTTAAGGGGCTTTACTAATCTTCCCCTGACACTTGATTATTCCAATTTCTATGCTCTCAAGAAACTTAGTAAGTTCAAATTAGCATTTGTCTCTGTGAATTGTAAATATTTACGTACATGTTTATTGTCCCTATAAGCTTAGGAATGCCTGAGAACAGAGGCCCTTCTTATATATTTTTGCAACATTAAAACCTCGCCCTATATCTGGCACATAGTAAATATGTCTTAAATGTTTATAGACTTGAATAATCTATAAAGAAATAAAAGACATACAACAAATCAATAAATGTCCAAAAATCATTCCTTTGTGGCTTTATGATTTTGAAGAATAGTTTATAATTTTCTGAGTAATGAAAATTATAATAGGCAATAGGCATTAAACAAATTAATCAAAAAGATAAATACATAAGGGTAAAACCTAATAATACTTATCAAATTAAAGGTTAACTAAAAGGTACTTTTATGTGCCATCCACATACATAAACTGACCTTTCTTTTCAGAACTCTTTCTTTTTTCTTCAAACCATTTCCCTCTAAATCCTTCTCCATCCTGTGTGACAAACAGAATTTCATTTCTACTTAAAGCAATATCAGAAATGAAGACTTGACATGGATAGGCCTATCAGCTCTGCTTCAGAGAACTGCTGGCTGATCTCCAGCAAAAAACCCTTCCAGCTCCATCCATTGCAAGAATGCAAATATTTTGACCCCCATTTTCTTTCACATGTTCCGGATCAACTTTGTATTCCATACGACCACCAGACACAAGAACCTTTTTCAAGTTCAGTTGTTTAGAAGCCACCTTCTTACACTGATAATCTGCAAGTGAGTAAATATCACCCCTTGTGGTAACACAGACTGTGGCTCCATCACTTGCAGCAATCAAAGACAGAGTGATGTCCTTATGATGAAGAGCAGAGACTTGACGAAGAGCAGTTACATACTTTTCTCCATTAGGATCTAGTAAGTAACCTAGTTGTCCACCATTTAGTCCCAGGGTGTAAACAGCTTCTCTAGTCCACAGAACTGTATGAAACCTGCCTGCTGCTA